>OZ023266.1:25253293-25853293 GCA_964006375.1 Tillus elongatus | reverse complement strand
ATAGCGACTTGTCGTCTGGTCTTGCCACTACCGCTCAGTTATACGTGCTCTTTTAAGAAGACAGTTCGCATAGCGTTAGATCTTTAGTGCTTAGCTTGTATTACTGGTTTGTGTCTTTGTGTTGGTGAAGTGCAATTTACATACTAGAAAAAAAATGAGTTAGATGGTGTATAGCCTGGACAACCCTAACGACATAGAAGAGCTGAATCGGTTAGCTTTTGAAAACCTCGACGTAAATGCATCGGAGAAGAATTTTGATGAATTTGACGGATTTGACGAATCTGATGAAGACATTATCGAGACAAGATCCGTTCATTCCGAAACGGATCATGAAATCGCCGAAGCAGAGGAAGAAGATGAAGATAACGGAAATCAAGACGAAAACTACTACAGTGGCAAGTCAAATGCAAATTGTAGCTAAAACACCCAATACTCATGCTCAACAATTTTTTATAGGTAGAGATGGCACACAATGAAAAAACACAGTGGAAAGTTACTCTAGGAAATATAAATAGGGGTAGTGATTTCCAAAATTATTATCTTTACGTTTATTAAATTGTCGTTAAAAGTAATTTCAAATTCATTATTTTATTACTTAAGGTTTCACAGTGTAATTACTTTTAACGTCAATTTAATAAACTTAAATAAAGATAATAATTTTAGAAATCACTACCCCTATTTATATTTTTTAGACAAAAACAAAAAACAAATTCAATTAGACAATAGTTAGCTTTATATGTCAGTTTGGCACTTTTCGACTTTACTCAAATTTATTAAAAGGTTTTTTCATGTTTGTTATTGAATAATTAGTTTAGTAAAACTCACGTTAGATGTAAGTATTTTAAACTTTTATATTTTTCCTATGTAAATTGTAAATTTTCATCTTTCCATGTTGTAGCCTTGAGAATGGAATAAACTTTTCCGAAAGCTCGGCATTTAATAAAGGGTTTTATTTTGCAACTGACGGCTTTCCCACATTTTTTTGAGGAAATAACACTATTACCGTCACAAAAACTTTATATATATATATATATATATATATATATATATATATATATATAACTGACCCCGGATATGGGTTCTAGGGGTCCTAGATCGCGCTCATTTGAAGAAATTGTTTCAAAAGTCGGTATCTTCCCATTAGTTAATTTTTGTCTTTAACTTATCGAAGTTAAGGGCAACTATATCAATGGATGATTTTGTTTCTAACATTTAAGAAGGTATTACTTTTAAAGGTGATCAATTTCAAACTTAAATTTCCTGAGCGAACTTTGTTCTTATCTTAAATTATTGTGCAGTAGATATGGAAATTTTTAGGGAATTATCTCAATCGTGATAGTGTAAACTAGAACCAGGGGAATCATTAAATTCATACTGAAATAATTTAACCCTTAGATCAGCTTGAATTTATACTACCTACCCACACAAATTACTGGAGAATTGGTAGCGCACTTTAAACGACCTATTCCCGTAATTATGATTTTGTGTCTAAGGTAATATTGTATATTTACAATTTAACACCCTGAACGGCAGAAAAATTAAAAGGTCTGTTTAAGCGAGCCTTTGTTCAATAAATTTATTTATATCGCTAGCAGAGTCTTTTCTTTTACCGAATTTTCATAAAGAAAACTGTCACATAAAAATTTATTAACCGATTTTTATTAAACGTATCTAACTTAAACTAAGTGAGATGTAAGACACGAAACGCGTGCCGCCATCTAGTTGCGTAATCAAGTAGTATGCTGTCACGGCAGCTCCAAATGACATAGAATGTTAAAAAATAGAGACTGTATACAACCAACTAACAATTTAGTAAATTGTCAGTTATGGCCCATTTCTACCTCAATATAGGGACAAAGTATGTAAGGCTTGATGCATTCTCACCATAATTAAAACCGTATACCGGTTACGCTCTAATTAAAGCTCGTCAGTACGGCATACTAACTGCAGTGAAAATACAGACAGAAAGTAATACGGCTATGGTAGCCATCCTTCTAAAACTAAGTGAGATATAAGACACGAAACTTGTGCCGCCATCTCGTTGCGGAACCAAGTAGTATGCTGTCACGGCAGCTCCAAATGACACAGAATGTTTAAAAATAGAGATGGTATACAACCTACCAACAGTTTAGTAAATTGTCAGCCTTGGCCAATTTCTACCCTAATATAGGGAGAAGTTATGTAGGGTTAGATGCATTCTCACCATAAATAGGACCGTAGATCGGTTTCACTCTAAGTAAAGCTCGTCAGCACGGCATACTAATTGCAGCGAAAATACACCTATAAAGTAATACGGCTATGGTAGCCAGCCCTCCAAAACAAAATTGAAATTTGATTCCATAAAATTTACCCACAAGCTAGAAAATAATATAAATTACCCTTTCTAGATGAACTAGTTATCAAGAATAAAGATACTTTATAATTCGATATCCATAGAAAAGAAACCAACACTCTAAGCTACATGCCGTATGACTCACATCATACGTACGCACAAAAATTGGCAGCCTGATTTTTTTAATAACAGGTTAATTATTTTCCTTTAAGCAAAACGAGATATATCAAACAATTACATTATATTAAAAACGTGGCCGAATATAACGGATACACTGCTTATTTAGTGGAAGAATTAATTAACAAACAGAAAACAAAGAAAATGTTAGCAGAATCAACTAGGTTTATAAGATAGAAAGCGAAAAAAAAACCTTTGTTTGCTTACCTTTTGGACCTCAAATCACGAGGGGTCTAGATAGCATTTTTAAAAAGCCAACTTTTAATTAAAATTTTTGACAAAAAAAAAATACTTTAAAAAACCTGCTAGGTAACCCAAAATACAAGGATAGTGCATCCAAAGTGTCGGGAATTTATGAAATAAGTTGTAGAGATTGTCATCTTAAATACGTCGGACAAACAAAAATATCTATTGCAACTAGGTTCAAACAACACTTAGCCCAATCAAAATACATGACTATATATAGATGTAGATCTGTTCTTTGAATCTAATTTCAATAGATATTTTTGTTTGTCCGACGTATTTAAGGTTACAATGACGGTAGCGTCGTCCGACATATTTAAGGTAATAATCAGCACGTTAAAGAGGAGAATCTAAAAATAATTAAAAATTTTAGAAAACCGGGACAATTCAACGCCTTCGACATATATATATATATATATATATATATATATATATATATATATATATATATATATATATATATATATATATATATGTCGTTAAATATAATAATAATAAAAAACGTATGAACCTCGCACCACCTCCCATCTCCTCCACCATTTGATAGAGAGCTTTGTAAAGAATATACAAATACCGACAAAAGAGCGCCCAAGAGATAAGGAAACAATACAGATATTTCCGACAAACGAAAATATCAAGAAGGTGTTACTAAGCTGCCAATTGGTGTAATAAAGGGAAGTTCAATAACCTCTTCCGGCAATTCAGGATATAATGCATACAGGTTTCGTCTGCTACTTGGAAATTCCTCTCTCATTTTTGGCCTTTTACCTGAAAGTCTATATAAATACGTGTAAAAGTAAAAATCAATTATAATATTTTCATCCTAAGATGACACTAGCTTGGTTAGCGAAACGATCGTTAGGTCTTTTAAAATGTGATGTGGTGATTTGGGTTCTCCAAGTAAAGGGTTCTCCAAGTGAAGTATCTACCCATTGAATTTAAAGAAATAAATATATGCCATGTTTATAAGAGGATGTCGAAAAATTGGTTGTATCACAACAGGCAACTTATTTGTAGCATTCTAGATTTAGGAGGAATTGCAAGGTGTGTTTGGGGCTGGGGAAATGCTACGCTATTTAAAGAGTTCTCGAGGATGTGTGTATGTATGCATGTGTGTGTGCAGATGTGTCATGAGAATTTTGCGCGTATGACCGAGTATGTGTGTTCAGGTCCGTATTATTGTGAGCTATTATATTTTATTTAATGTTCACTTTATATACTAGTGCTTATGTCGTTAAGTTTAGGTAAACATATTTTAGTGAATTTTTATTAAAAAAAATTCACTAATAGAGAGGTATCGATAGTGAGACTTTGCAAATATGTTATCAAATGAGCGCAAATTTGGGCCCCTAGAACCCATATCCGCGGTCAGTGTCGATTTTTATATGTTTATATATATATATATATATATATATATATATATATATATATATATATATGTATATATATATATATATATATATATATATATATATATATATATATATATATATATATATATATATATATATGTTTTCAACTGATAACTCAAAAAATAATTAACCGATTTAGATGAAACTCGGAAGGTGCCTTTCTTTTATTAATAGCTTGAATATGTTCGTTATCCAGAAAAATCTGACAAGGTCTTCCGGAAAAAATTTGAGTTTTATTTAAAAAAAAAAATTTCTCCGAAAATTACAAAGCTATTTCGATGAAGTTTGGTGTATATGTTGCTTTGGCAAAGGCCTAACTACTTATCAAAATTCAGGTTTCTACGTTTGCAGAAAATTTAGCTATTAAATTTGAATCATTTATTTTCAATATCACCGCGTTTCATTGACAATGGCAAACCTGGCTAATAGCTATATGAGATCTAGTAAATCTGAGCCGTTGCCTGGTAAGGGAACATTTGATATTATTGCGCAGGTCTGTTACATGCTGCAACTGTTGTTCTTCGTATGGTATTAGATTGTATCTGTTTCAGTTGACAAATTATTTGGGAATTTTTATATACAAGTGCAAATTATTCCTTTACGATTTTATTAATGTTAGTGGGTGGACTAAACAGTGTTTGTTAGGTTTTATTAACATATATATATATATATATATATATATATATATATATATATATATATATATATATATAGGATCTAAGTTTTACAAAAAGTGCTGATATGCAACAGATTAGTTATTTTCTCTCTGATGCTTTGGCGGTAGTTTTAGTTAAGTTTATGGTTTAACGGTCCATAATTTTTAGCTAATTTTCGTACAAAAAATTCGTCAATGAGGAGACCGCGACTTTAGAATTTTAAAAAGATTTCTTCAAATGAGCGCAAACTAGGCACACTGGAATCCATATCCGGGTTTACGTTCAGTTTTTATTTGTTTACATATATACAGGGTGACGCATTTCTACGGTAAAGCTCAATATAATTATTATTATACAAGAGGCGAGAAAAAATTGCATAAGTTAATTATAGGGTGTCTTCAGCTGCAGCTTATAAAATTATTTTGGCAATCACAGGCTGGCCCATAAGTCGTTGGTGATCCCTACATTTTTTTTTCGAACAGCCTTATTTTATTGCAATTTTTATCGAAATATGTTTGTAAGAAAAAAAAACAAGACGTAGTAAGTGCGTTTTGGTAGCAAATTTTCATTAAATGTTTCAAATTTCAATAACTCAATTTGCTATTAACCTAAGGTTTGTTGGCTAGGAAACCAACATTTAAAGTTTATTGTCGGAATATTGTTTTATTTTCAAACAATAAACTATATTGATAAAATATGGCACAATGTTTCTACTATATAGGTTATACCGGTAACCAGATTGATGACTGCTTGCATTAAAAATACATATACCTATCCTATTCAAAGCATTTTTATAAAAATTCACTGCCATAACGCACTTGCTGCGTCCAGACTTTTTTTTATATTTGCACATTCCACATATTTTGAACTTGATGCTTAACTGCCCACAACATGCTGAAATTCGTAATGTTTTTCCAGGCACAAGTGTTTTTAGATACTTCAGTGAATAACATAAATGTTTCTTTAAGCCACAAATTTAACAATTTTTGTATCTATATTTTTTCTGAATAAACTGTACTATTAATAATATTATTGTTGTTATTATAATTATTTTTGTTATTGTTATTATTATTATTATTATTATTATTATTATTATTATTATTATTATTATTATTATTATTATTATTATTATTATTATTATTATTATTATTATTATTATTATTATTATTATTATTATTATTATTATTATTATTATTATTATTATTATTATTATTATTATTATTATTATTATTAGAGATTCCACTTAATTTATTCTAAGGATTATTCTACATGAGTTGAGTAACACCGAGTGCACTCCGTGCACCTAGGGTGTTGCTTCTGCGTCTGGATGTCAGGAAGTATCATAGTATTTTCCGTACTATATGCGCCGTGCTCAGGACCACCGCCTTTTGCATTAGCAGGAGATTGTGTTTTCCTGGAACTTCCTTCATGAAATTGGTGGTGGCATTGGAAATAAGTCATGTGGCTCCGATGATGACGGGGATTATTTTGGCCTTCAGGTTCCACATGCGCTGTATCTCAATTTGCAGATCTTTATATTTAAGCATCTTTTCTGCTTCCTTCTGTGTGATGTTGTAGTCAGAAGGTATGACCACGTCTATGATTAGGCAATGTTTTTTCTTCTTATCCTTAACTATGTGGTCTGGTTTGTTTGCAACTAATTTTCTATCTGTATGCACTTGTATGTCCCATATGATTCTCACATCTTCACAGCATCTATTACAGGGTCCGGGGTGTGCTGGTACCACTTTTCATTTACATCCATCTTGTAGTGTTTGCAGATGTTCCAGTGGAGCTGTCTGGCTAGTGTGTTGTGTCGCTCCAGATACGAAGTTTTTGCTAGTATGGGACAGCCCGCAACAATATGGTGGATGGTTTCATTGAAAGACCGACAGAGTCTGCGTTTTGGGTCTGTGTCGGTCCTCATTATTTTAGCTTTCACATAATTTGTTGCGATAGCTTGATCTTGGCAGGCTGTTATGAGAGCTTCCGTCTCGGTCTTGAGATTTGCATGGGTGAGCCACGCACATAAGTTATTTTGATGGACCGTTTCCTTGACGGCCTCATTTGCTATTTGTTCATGAAGTGGCTTGGTTTTCCATTTTGTAGTTCGTTCTTCTTTCATCCGTTGTTTCATTCTCTGTTTCATTTCCTTCAGCTTATTTGTCTCAGGCATACTATGGCTGTTGTGCTCTGGTTCTCTTTTTTCTTCGTTATCTTCGCCTTCCTCTGTGCTATCATATTCTCTATTATATATATATATATATATATATATATATATATATATATATATATATATATATATATATATATATATATATATATATATACACATATAAAACTTTATTATTATTATTATTTTCTTAAAAATTTGTAGATCATTTCTGGCCACATGACTCTGTCCGAGCACTCTGCGTTCGGTTCTTATCTAAGTCGATAATAACTGTTGTTCTAAAAGGCCGTATATATTTTTGTGAAACTAGAAGCTGGAACTTGCTACAGATGTTTTGTTCTTATTGTAGTAGGTTTTAACGTTGTAAACTTTATGTGAATAATTATTTAGGCTTAGACGCATTTCCTTCATTATGACAACTGGAATCGACTTAGAGATATATGCCAAAAGTTTCTGTCGAAGTTACGCAACTAATTCTCTAAAACCTGGAACTTACATTTTATCTGATATTCAAACTTCTCGAGCAAATTTTCTTCAAACAAAAGTTTCCCATTGAATTTCTATTTTGCAGACTAATTTTGAATAAGAATATTATTGTTCCTGCCATAGTAAAGATAAAATTATGGTCGATATTTTATCGTATAAACTCAGATGCTCAAAGTTTACGTTTGACACTGCGGCACGTATTTATAGTTTCAAAAGAAATATTTTCAAAGATTAATATTGCGATGGTGAGGTAAAGTAGAAGAGCGCGGCATTGGCAAGGTCTAACAAGTTCTCACTAGAAAAACTCTGTATATATCCAAATGCTTTCTACTCGCTTTTTATAAATGTACGTTCAATGTAATGAGAACCAAACTTTTAATTAGCTTCTGCTAGGAATGGGACTTGTTGATTTAGACGATTTGCCCGGTTTGAAGTTTGTTGCAATCAGGTTTTTATATACTATTACCAAATGTGTTTCTATTTAAATTGTGTTTGTTCATATATTTTTTCATTCAGCTTAATCAGACCAAAATGAGCTAATTTTAAGAAAGTTTTGTTAATTTTTTAGAAACAAAAGCAAGAATAACTGAAAACTGGTTCTGCCCCTGCAAAAAATTCCGCGTTATGTTTATTATCTGAAATGATATGCCCATATAAAAGTCACTAAAGCCTAGACGCAGCTCTACAACTTCTACTAACTATATATATATATATATATATATATATATATATATATATATATATATATATATATATATATATATATATATATATATATATATATATATATATATATATATATATATATATATATATATATATATATATATATATATTGGTATGTTGCACTTCACTGTAATTACTTTGCTGTACTTTTTGTGATTTTTTATTTGGTTACGTGGACTGCAGTTTCGAACCGTCCCGGTTCATCATCAGTACGCTACTGACTATGATCGTTCCTGTGTTGTCAATGTCTGAAATTGTACGTGACGTCTGTGCGTTAAGCTTCTATTGGTGGGTTTACTGTTCTCTGGTTGGTTGTGTTTTCGGACTGTGTCGTGTGTATCGCTCTCCTGTCTTCATCACTGTGGTTTGATAATTTGTCTATTTGTATGGCTTTTATTAGGTTTTGTTTAAATATTTGTATTTGTATTTGTTCTTCGATTATTTTTTTCTTATTGTTTGTTTGTTGAATGTACTATTGTTCCCCGATTTTCATTTTTTGTGGTCTTTACTATATTTTATTAGTTGTAATTGGTTCATATCTGGTTTCTGGTGTTTTCTGTTTGGAATGTGTGTAGCTACGTTTGATTTGTAGCAAGGTATGTGGATTTTATCTAATGCGGTTATATGTTCCTTGAATCTTGTTTCTATTGTTTTCTTATCATTCCTATATATTTTGTATTGCATGTGTTACATTCTATTTGATATATTCCGTTTAATTCATGTGGGTTGTGTTCTTGTTTTTTATTTATTTTGTTATTAGTTTTGTAGCTCACTTTTAAGTCATGTTGTTTGAGTGCTTGTGTTATTTTTTTGATGTTATGGTTATAAGTGAATGTTGTGTATTTTGTGTCTGTTTCTGGCGTTTTGTTTTCGGTTTTTCTGATTTGTTTGTTTTTGATTTATTTTACTAGCTTTTCTATTGTTTTCTTGTTGTATCCATTTCTTTGTGCTATTTGTATAAGGTGTTGTATTCCTTTTTTCGTTCGTCATTATGAAGTGGCACATTTAGCATTCTGCTTATTAGGTACCTGTATGTGGCCATTTTGTGTGTGGGTGGATGTATTAAGTGTTTAGGTACAGTGATGTCTGTCTGCGTAGGTTTTCTGTGTATTTTGTATTCAATCTGGGTTTCTTTTCTGATTAGTGTTAAATCTAGAAAGTTTATGGTGTTGTTTGATTCTTTTTCTATTGTAAATTTTATGTTGTTGATTTGGTTTATTTTTTCGAGGATATTTTCTATGCAGGTTTTTGATTGTCATATATTATTGATATATCATCGACTTATCTTATATATTTCATGTTTGGGTCTGTTTCTTTTATGATGGTGTTGATTTTATCTTCTAACTGTTGTACATTTCTGCCATGATGCTTGATAGTGGAGATCCCATTGATGTCCGTCTTCTTGGATATATTATTATCCGTTGAATTCAATGTAATTTTGTTTCAATATGATGTCTAATATTTCGTTGTTTTGGTGTTTTTGTTGTTAGTTTGCATTTTATTTTCGATTATATTTGTGATTTTGTTAATTATTTGTACGTATTTGTTATGTCGAACGAGGCGAGTCTTATGTTTTTAGTGAATTTTCCTAGAACACTGTGAGATGTACAACAGGGTCGCCATCTGGATGCGGAGCCGGGGACTATCTTGTCATAAGAGCTCCAAATAACACAAAGTGTTATAGAATAGAGACTTTGTACAAGCAACTTACAATTTTGTAAATTGTCAGCCATAGCCCATTTCTTCCCTAATATAGGGACAATGTATGTAAGGCTATATTCTCACCATAATTAGAATTAGAACCGCAGACCGTTTTCGCTCTAATTAGAGCTTCTCAGTACGGTATCCCAATTACAGCGAGAACACACCTATAAAGTAATACGGATATGGTAGCCAGCCTCATACAGCATCGTCAGATGTACAACAGGGTCGCCATCTCGGTGCGGAACCAGTTAGTATGTTGTCACGATAGCTCCAAATAACACAAAATGTTATAAATTACATGCATTGTCCCTATGTTAGGGAAGTTGTGGGCCAGGGCTGACAATTTAGAAAATTGTTAGTTGGTTGTACACAGTCTCTTTTTTATAACTGCTTAAGGAGCATAGTATAGTTTACTTGGGTTTGGGAGCACTAAATTTAAACTGAACTAAAGAATCATATTGTAACGATGTTTAACCTGTAATAACTATACACTACGTCTCTGTTCTCATATTTACAAACACTTATATAGATTTACTTTACTAATTCTTAACAATAAGTAAATAAACGTGGTCAGCAGTTCACAACGGAATTTGCAACCTATAATATTTCCATTTGTAAAAATCAACACACCGGTGTATTTGTTTATGTAAATACACCAAGTGATGGTATCAATTCAATGTCAATAATTTCGGGACGGACTTGACCTACTACATACTTGACATTGCTTTACTTTACATGTTTCCTAACTGTATTGATTAATATTATAATATATGTTGCACTAATTATAATAATCTGAATAAAATTATGATATATTTCCAACCCTAGGTATACCCCCCCACCGATAGCTATATGTTCCATGAACATTAACATTTTGTGTTATTTGGAGCTATCGTGACAACATACCACCTGGTTGCGCATCAAGATGGCGATCATGTCGTACATCTCACAATGTTCTAGGAGGCGGGCTACTATAGCCATATTACTTTATAGGTGTGTTCGCGCTGTAATTATACTGCACTGATAAGCCCTAATTAGAGCGAAACCGGTCTACGGCACTAATTATGCTTATAATACATGTAGCCCTTTTTTCTTTTTTTTTCTCCTTCAGGGATCGTCCGCGGCTTTGCCGCTCCGATAGCACTACAGCCCTTTGCCTATCGAGCATGCCCTTAGTCTCTTCACTTCACCCAAACCAAAATCACTGTGCCTTGAACCAGTCTGCACAGCGATTAGTAGGGTGAAGTTTTATAATGATCTGTCTCCGGTCTAGACTGACCGTAGATCAGTTGTCTTTTCCAGTCCAGAGCTTTACACTAGCACAAGATGTGCTGAGCTGATTCCTCCCCCTCGCCGCAGAGACTGCATGCGCGGTGCCCTCGAATCGCCCCATTTTATGCAGGTGTTTCTTGTGTCCCAAGAGACCTGTTATGTATCTGAGCTGTCCTCTGCGAAGATTTAGCAGTTCCACAGCTCTCTTTGAATTGGGGTTTTCAATTATTGACTCTCCATGTCTGAGCCCTGAACAGTCTGCCCAGTACACCTTGTGTTGGTTTGCGACCCAGGACTTAATGGCTCCTCTGGCAGTGCTCCTTGTCACGCCCAGAGCCGGTTCTGGTCCCATAAACGGTTCTGCTGACCATCTCTTCGCGAGACTGTCACTTCATTGCCTTTGACCCCCGAGTGACTCCGAGCACCCAGATGTGGTTGACCTCATTTTGCCCAGCCAGGTCGCTCGTCTCGTCTCGGCACTCACTCACCAGCCAGGATTTTACCCGTGGGCTACTCAGAGTCTTAAGGGCTGCCTGGCTGTCTGTGGCTATGAGGATCCGCTTGTTGGTGTAGCCCCTCCTCTTGTTCTCTCGCACACAGTGCAGGATGGCGTGCATTTCGACCTGAAAGAACGTTGCAAGGTCTCCGAGGGGAATACTATGACTTACCGAATAAACACCTGCCCCCGTCCTACGCTCCCCGCTGGATCCGTCCATGAACCAGACAAGCGCGTCCCGTGGTATGCTTGGCGTCTCTTCCCGCCATGCCTCTCGGTCGGGGATTTCCACTGTAAAGTTGTTTTCCCTGCAGAATCGCGGGCTCGCGAAGTCTGACCTCATTTCAAGCATGGGTTCCTTCACGATCTCCTGAATTTTGCAGTGGCCCCTGAAGCCTGGATTGATCTTCAGTCTACCATTGCAGGCTAGTCTGTATAGTGCTAGCGTGGCCTCCCCCATAATAACTCAGTGTAAGGGGGGCCTAGCCTTACATATATGTAAATGGAGAAAACAGGTATGTGTATTTTATTTCAAAACAACTATTTATACGATTGTTTTTATTAAGTAAAACAATACACAAATAAATTGTTTTGTTTTCAATAGCATTTTTAGCGGACGATGTGTCTTACTAATGTTTTTCACAGTTATAAAATTAGATCCGAATGAGTCGTTAGTCTAAAATAAGTTCAAGGGTGTATATATTTACCTTTACATTGAGCGATATTGTGGTCCATCCTCATTTTCTAGATAATATAGGTTGTTAAGTAAACATATTTTTTAAACCAGGTAATATGTCCCGGTCGACTTGCTAAGATCGCTGATGCATATATAAAATATTAAACGGTTCGATAGGAAGTATCACGGTAGCTCAGTAGTGTCAGCTTCCGACCTTCAACTCGATATCGGCGGTTTGAACCTGACCCAAAACCATGTTTTCTTTAGCGTTGTCAAATTTAAAGTTTTTTTCGGGAACACTTTAAGTTTACTTTCTGAAATTTGTGTACATTTTCAAACGATAAAGTTATTTTGGAAAAACATGGCACATTGTTTTTACTATAAACGTTATACTGGTAACCAAATTTAATGCGTGCTTTCTTAAAAAAACAACACACATATTTGCTATTAAAAACATTTTTATGAAAATTCACTACCATAACGCACTTGCTGCGTCCAGACTTTTATTAATTACTCTTTACATAAAAATGTTCTTAGTCTATTTCTCGTTTCTTTTGTTACAACTATTAGAAAATAGCCAGTAAAATAATCTAATATTTTTTTTCCGTCCATCGAACGAACTTTAAACAAGTTGTCTCACAGTCGAACACACAAAACTTACACTTGGTAAGGCGAGTACGAAATCTACGAATTCGAAACTACATCTCCAGCTGAACTTATAGAAAACAACTTAACTCACTAAGATTTCTAATCTCTTTCCCTAAAGTTTTTGCGTTCATTCCAGTCGGTAAACCATCACGTCGCATTCTCAACTTTCAGCTACAGCACTAGTTCCAAGGTGATGCTAAAATACATCTCGCTGAACTTCACCTAGTGAACTTCTTACCTAATTTTCTACATCCATCAAGATAGTAATCACATTAGGTTTTCTAATCCTTGTATTTACTTACCAGTTCGAGCTCAAGAATTGCAATGATGTTAATCTGCACACTGGGGTAGACTGTTGGCGTCAAGTTAATTAATTAATACCAGTAGTTGGTTCGTGTCTTACCTCTTTGCAAGGATTAAGTTCTGAACTAAGCGGTGACGCCTTGCAGGGTTGGCAGGTGACTTTGGAACTTCATGTAGTTTATTGACATCGACAAGTTCGAGAATATATAAGGGTGTTTATTAACAAATTCCATTGAATTTGGTAGCAAGTGTGATGGAAGGTAGAATTTAAGCTATACTTGCTAAATCTGGACTTCAGTCTATTTAGTTTTGTTAAAGAGATAAATTCTGTAATAGAGGAGGAATAAATTACACTGAATATAGTAGCAAATATAGGATGGAGTTTCTTGCGAAACTTGGACTCTAGTCTGTTAAGTTCGGTAGAAGAGACGATTGTTTTAATACAGTCTACAAGGTGACGGATTTTAAGCGACAACACCTTTGTGATCTGCAAAGAGAGATACAGAGTTTGTCAAATTATATGAATATGTCACAATGACCAAGACATTTTCAAAGCGCTTTCATGTACCAAAAATGTATTAAGCTTACTGGGTGTAAAAAAGTCTGGGTTCAGCGAGCGCGTCATGGTAGCGATTTTTTTTACACAGTTTAAAAAAAACTGAGGCTAGGTTAAATTAGGAAAGCCACTGTGGTAGGTATTAAAAAGCAATGCTATCATATTTTTATCCATACATCAGTCGCATATGTAGTTGTACATCGGCCATGATAAAAGTGTATGGCCATATCTCGTAGTCTTCTGAAAATAACAGAATAATGGATCTAGTACTGTTGGATTTGGCCAACCCTTTCGATACTATTAATTATATATTGCTTATTTCTAGTTTGCATTATATGGGTCTGAAGAGGACTGCACTTGACTTTCTAATTACTTGGAGGAGAGACCCCAGAGCGTGAAAATAGATGTAAATTACTCAAAGGTGTGTCTGATTCGTCTACGTGTACCAAAGGGATCAATTCTCGGTCCCCTGTTATTCAGTATTTACACGACCAACACGTCTGGAATGCTGTAACACTGTCAATTTCCCATGGATGCTGATGACACCTAATTATAGTTTGTCGTTTGAGAGAACAGAGACTTATGAGACGTAAGCTAAGATTAATAGCGATCTGGCCAATTTGGCACAATTTTTGAGAGAATATTTGATGTTTTTTAGTCCGGCTAAGTCTAGAGCTGCTATTATTGGGAAATAAATCAGCTCTAGCTGATGTAACTAAAATTTGTGTTGTGAAAATAAATGCTCATGTGATACAGGCCATTCGAGGGGCTGGTAATTTAGGGTTTCCTTTCGACAATATTTTTAGCTTTACTAATCAAATCTCAAAATATTTAAAAAGGTCGTGTGCAGATTTAAAATACTTTGCCCACATAAAAATTATTTCTTTTAAAATAAAGAGGGTGCTATGTGACTTATTTATCTTGGCGAACTTTTTATATGCTGCACCAGTGTACTATCGCTGGCTTGATGTAGCCATCTGGAACAGAATACAGAAGACACAAAACTCGTGTCTTGGGTATGCTTTTCAATTGCATCGTACGGATCATGGTGTCACGTTTTACACGTGTTACAACCTATATATTTCTAATATCGCGTTCATTGGTACATTAGTACATTATTTTCTTAGTCAATGAAATTTATTATTTTCTTCGTCAATGAAATTAACTATTTTTCTACTCCATGAACTTTATAATATAACGTCTTAAATTCATGCCCATAGAAACACACATATTCTCTGACGTTGTTCACGGACATCTTGAAAGCGACAGTTGGCAGCTGGTTTCGGTATCCAATCTACACTTTATTTTCGTTTCTCAGATAACAGAATTCTTTATAAGCTCGTGTAGCCTTCAGCTCACTCTGAATTAAGAAAATTTTGGCAATAATAAAAATGCTAAGAATGTATATAACTAGCAAAAGAAAAAGGCAGCTCATATGAGGTGAGTTTTTGCTTTGTAAAAATCCATGATCCCTGCTCATTTCAAGTGTGATTATTTGATGCTTATTTTATTGTTTTATGATAGACTGTGGCGGTACTATCCTACAATGTCGTAACTAATAATTGAAAAAACGAACGCAGATTACCGTTGTTTCTTAACGAAAAAAATTCGAGGTTATTTGCAGGTATGGTAGCTTGATAGATTTTGCATAAGAACCAGGATAATCTGCTTTTAAATTTGAAAAACTATTACTTTATTATTAATAAAAAATTACTCGAACATGACCGCAAGGTACCATTAAAAAAAACAAGGAGGTATTCCGCAGAGCAAGCAATTCACTAAAGCAATCTACATCGCAATCCAGTCAGCGTTTAATTAACAGATAATTTATTCGACTTACTCCAGGCATGCTACTTCCTCTTTAGCCCAATATTATATTGACCATCTTAATTTTTTAAATCATTTTCAGGAAAAGGACTTCATTAAAAGACGGCAGGGTTTATATAGACTTATCTAAGGCACGAACATAAACGACGGCCGAATTAATTAGTTGCTATCGGGAGTCCGAAGAGAATAGCTATATTTCTATGGCAAGATTTTAAAGTTCATCGAATAACAAGGAGTTATTTCATTGACTATGATCCTGGTAAATCGCGTTGATGGTGATGATGTCAGATTGTGTTGGAAACGTCCCTTAAGTAAACAACTATTATAATGATGTATTAATGAACTTTATAGCGTGGGCAAGGTTGTAAAACGTGTAACATGTTACAACCGTAATGGATTCCTATATTAAATAAGGGTAACAGAAAATACAGCATGTTATGTAAAGGAACCATTTCAGCAGACATTTTTTATTCGTAATATTAGCAAAATTTATTAAGAAAATTCCCTTATAGAATTGCTTTAAGAAAATATTTTTTATTGTTAGAAAAACCGGCTAGAATAGGTTGACTGAAACAGAACCATCCAACCAATTAACAAGGAAAAATATCTGCCACTTTTATAATTTGGAAGATACATTCCTTTTCTAAATATGAATTAAGTTTTATTCTGAAAAGCTTTGTGAACTATAATGAAATTTTGTAGTATAAGTTTGTTTTAAAGAGGCTTGCAGTGGGTACCTAGATTCACAAAATCTTAATTTTCTATCGCGATAGAAATGGTTTTTTTTTCAAAAGGAGCTACAATACTGAACTTGAATATTTTTTATGCTAATGGAAAGAGAAATTCTTCAAATTTTTATTATTTTTTTCCACAACTTGTAAGTCCTCGCGACAAAAGAGCAAGCATAACAAGATCTTCTATGTCTGGTGACCTGGACAGTAAAAGGGTGCATTCACTCTGGTAGGTCTGTTTGGGACAGCAGGTGGAGGAACTGTGGAAAAAAGCTCTTTTGAGCAGTACCCGTGCAGATATTTATAAAAAAGAGGGAGGTAACCAACGGCACGTCGGTGGGCAAGGGATGGCAGCCTTTGGGTGACGGTAGGGTACCGATGAGACGTATAGCTCTCTTTTCAATGGAGTCCAGGATAGCGAGTGTAGAAGCGGCAGCGGCACCCCAAATGTGGGAGTAGTATCCGAGGTTTGGCCTTATTTGTGAAGTATATAAGCTATAGAGATTAGCTGATAAAAAGTATTTGCGAGCCCGGAAGGGGAAACCTAATTTATTAGCAGTCGCTTCTGCAATTGATATGACATGTTGGAGCCAATCGAGATTTCGATTCACAAAAATGCCAACGAGAGAAAAGGATTCATTACTTTGAATAATTTGATGTTCATTGTGATGGGTCTAGGGCTGGTGTATCTCTTCTGAGAAAGAAAGCAAGACTGTTGTTTGGTGGGGTTGAATTGTACAAGATTTATATTTCCCCAGTCTAATTTTTTTTTGGAGATCCACAGAGACAGAACCCTCCATGAGTCTGCGATCCTCATCTAATAGGACTAAAGAGACAGGCTTCGAATATTGTATATTTGAGTGAAGGTGCTGTCATCCGCGTAACTGTGAACTGGGTTGGATGTGCTAGAGAGGAGGTCATTGATGTGGAGAAGAAACAAAGTAGGGGTTAAAGCTGAACCTTGAGAGACTCCTATATTAATTGGATACAGTTTAGAGGAATGGTCATCCACGACAACAGAAATGGTGGTGGTAGGCCATAGGCCGGAAGTTTATTAATCAGCGCTGCGTGCCAGACCTGGTCGAATGCTTTCGATATGTCTAAAGCGACAATCTGGGATTCACCGTGTAGTTCCATAGCCTTGCTCCAAGAATGGGTGACAAAGGAAGGTAGGTCGGCAGTTGATCTGCGCTGACGGAATCCATACTGCCTGTCGTAGATTAGGCTGTATTTTTCAAGAAGTTTAAGTAATTCGGTGTTTATATACATTTCCATCACTTTAGAGACGACTGAACGACTGAAAGGAGATAAATTGGCCTGTAGTTGCTAGGAAGCGCTTTGGATCCTTTCTTGGGGACGGGTCCTACTCGAGCAGTTTTCCAGTTACTAAGGAATATGAATATGTTGTAAGATGTCTGAAACAGACGAGTCGGGACAGGTGCAAGTTCTGGTGCGAATTTTTTTGAGAACAATTGCTTGCAACTCGTCAAGGCCAGAGGCTTTCCTGGTATTAGGAGAAGAGAGCGTCTTTCGTACCGTCTTAGTTTTGAAAATGATATCGGTCTTTTTATGCGCGGCATTGGGGACTGTTGGTGGTTGAACATTTGGAGGTGGGTTGAGAGTAGAATTTCCGGCAAACACCGAGGCAAAAAGTTCAGCCTTGCCCAGGGCGGTAGAAGCAATTTCATTCCCTGAAGAGAGAGGTGGGAAGGTGCTCTTGCAGAAATTGTTCCCAATAGATTTAGCAAAAGTCCAGAAGGATTTGCTGCCGTTGGAGCTGCCGAGGACTTTGGTTTTGATGTGGTTATTAAACGAGTTTTTTGCCTCAGAAAGAATGCGGACATAGCGGTTATTTGCGTCGTTAAATGCTTGATGTTTTCTTGACTGAGATTGTGTAGAAGCGTTTCGTGAGCTTCGACCTTTTCAAGTCTGGCCTTGTCACATGTTTTAGAAAACCAGGGCTTTTGACTGGCTGAAGGGTTTTTCTGTGGACGTGGAATAAATAACTCCATGCCAGCTTGGATGATTTCGGTGACGTTTTGTGAGATATCAGAGGGGTCAGGATGCGAGAAGCAGACATACGCCCATGGAAATGAGACCTTTGGGCCCCTTGATGTAAGGGGTGTAACCTCCTCTGGCGTAAAAAAAGTGTTACCATTACCTAAAAATGAGCGTATAGGACTTCTAAATCCTACCGTCGACGTCTGTTTAAATTTAAACTATTATTTTTAGTAATATGCCGCACGAATAGTGTAAAATTATTATGAAAATTCACTATTATAACGCATTTGCTGCGTTAGTTTTTTTCGTGGTTACGTTGGCTTTCAACGTATTCGTTTAGCCACGGTTAATGAGGTTTTATATAACCTTGAATGTAATTTTAAGGTGATACGTAATCAAGCTTGTTATCGAAAACTACTCCAATCCTCTCTTTATGAATTGGTCTGAAACAATAGGAATACATTTTTTAACATCGAATACCAATCAATGACGCTGCCTGGTGTTTGTCTGAGTTATCTTTGGAAATAATTTCAAAACTTTGCCGCAAAATATGAGAGACTTGACAGCAGACTTTGTAGCCCTGTGTAATTCATTGCTAGAGCCTCAACAAAACATCATTGAAGATGAGAAATCAGACATTCCATTGAATCTTAACTAATGATTATCTTATAGTGGTGAATTCTGAATACTTGGCTGTGAGATTGTTTGTTATGCTACATTGTTTCAGAAGTTGGCGGCTGAAAGTGTAGGTGTTGTTCTTAAGTAATAAGTGGCAACGTAAATAATGAATCATTTGTCATTTACTTGAACAATCTAAATGAAACACCTGAGTCGGAAAGACAAGAGAATTTCTTTTAGTTCACAGAAAATGGGTAAACATGTGAATCAGTGTTTAATTGATTAAAATCCAATTGATGTCTTTAAGTAGTATTACTAGATTAATAGTGGGTATATTCTTTTATATTTTTCGCACGCTTAAAATATACACTAAATATTTTGTGTTAATTAATGATCGCCATTTCCAGATAAACGTTTAAGCTTGAGGTAAAGGAGATTTGAACGCAGCAAGTTCGTTATGGTAGCGAATTATTATAAAAGTATATCAAATGAGAGAAAAACTTTTTGACTAGATGCTTATAACTTTAGGCTTTTCACCCACGGATGTGAATTTTGGCTTGTAACGTACGTTTTACATCAGAAACCAGCACACTAAATTTTGTTGCCATAGCTCTTTTATTTTAGAATTTAAGCTAATCATTCTCGAGATCTATACACATAATTGTATTATACAGGGTGACTGGTAAGTGGTTGTATTATTTGAGACAGTAATAGTACGTCTATTTGGCAACATAATAAACCATATATCACACTTTACAAAGTCCTCTGGTTTTCAAGTTATTTAACTTTTAATGATTTTTCGAAAATTCATGTGTTGCTACTAACATTCAAATTTTAGAAGAAGTGGTGAGCACTTCGTAATTTTTTTTCTTTCAGATAGTGTAGACATTAACTCACGCTGGTCAATCATTACTATCTTGAACAAGATAATAGTAAAGAAATCTGAGGGCAAACATTATCAGTATCGTGAAAAAATACAAATCAATTTAACATTTAAAAGTTTATTTTGAAAATTTGATAACAACAAATTTCTACAAATACTGTAAAAAACTCAACTTAACCTAACTAAGAAAGTCTCACAAACTATTCTCAAAATGGTTACCTCCATTTCTTATACACGCACGAGCTCGTTTGCAAATTTCTGTTCTAGTAATCCTACTAGAAAAATTACTCTTGATTTGTCCTGCTGCTTGCTGAATTCTGTAAATCAGTTGCTTTATGTGTAAATCTCCACTTCGTAAACGATTTTTTCCATATGACGCCATACATAATAATCTATTGGAATTAAATCTGAACTCGTTGGCGGCCACGGCATAGGTCCTCTCCTCCCAATCCACTTGATTGGAAACTAGCGATCTAATAGCGCGCTCACGTTGCGAAAATAGTGTGCCGGGCACCTGTCTTGCTAGAAAAACATATCACATCTGTTTGCTAGTGGTACATCATCCAGTGACTCCATAAGATCATGTGATAAGAAATTTGCATAATCTTCATTATTTAGGTTTTCTGGAAAGAAATGCGGACTTACCAGATTGTTATCAATCACACCAATCCAAACATTCGCACTGAATCGTCTTTGATAACTTGTTACCTTAGTTAATTTGGGGTTCTCCATAGACAAATAATGAAAATTATGACAACTGAATATTCCTTATTTAGTGAATTTTGACTCGACCGTCCACAGAATTCTAGACAGGAAACTTCTATCTTCATTATCAGCGTTCAACAGAAAATTCCAGAATTGGAGCTGTCTTGTTGCATCACGTAGCTACAATCCTTGAACTGGCGTGTAATTGAAAGTGTGCTGTCCTTCCCGATGTAGAACTAACCATACTTTCCACTGCGAGACGCCCAGAGAAGAGAAAACTTTTCTAGTGCTTGTCGTGGGATTATCTTCGAAAGAGTACAAAATTTCCTTATCTACCTTAGAATCGAGCATCGAGGTTGAAACTTTACGATGAGTTTCACTAACGCCACCAGTTTTATGAATCGGTCTGGGTGTTCTTGCAAACACTGTGGAATGAGGTACGCGACTATCTGGAAAGCGCCGTACATATTCACGTTGAGCTTCAGCTGTCATTTGCCAATTGTCAATATCAAATTGGAAGCCTAGGTTAGTAGAAAGAGACGCCATAAATAAAGAAGCAGGAGAAGAAATTAGAAATTAAGCCATAAAATTTAGGTTTTAGACGCAATTCAATTACTAGAAAGATATGATCATGCGGCTGCCTATTTTTGCACTCTCACGTGCATGCGACATGGGGAGAGTAATATAGTAATATATTATTTGCAAGGCTTGTGCGTGTAAATGATACAACTTTGAATACAAGTGTCACGATAAAGATAATATAGTCGCAACATAATAATATTATGCTAATGCTGCGGTACAGTGAGTTTGACGTTCCATCACATATCAAAACCTCTTAACATATTACTAAACTGTTGTTTTTATTAGATTTTGTAAATGTATTTTACGAATTTTTGTGTGCATACAGCTAGATGTAACTTTTTTTTTTGATCGAAATACTACAGTGGCATGATGATGAAACGAAGGTTATGACTGTTAACGCGGTTAGCTTCTCTACTTCTCAAGTTTGTGTCGCCACAATATTAGTTAAGACCCCCCTTCCCCCAGTTATACTTATCTTGTGCTTATGTATGTAATATAAAAAGTGAAGATATTTAATTTAGTGCTGTATTCGATATTACCTGAAAAAGACATAGGTGACAAAGTGGAATGTAATTTCCGTAAATTTGCAGCTGACTGCACAGAGGATTCTTAGAAAAAAATTAACTGAACATGGTTAGAACCCCTCCTGCATAGACAATCAACAAGACAAATTTGTTGAAAACAACCCCCCAGAAAGCTAAGGGACTAAGAATGAATATGGGTGCTGGACGGGGAGAAAATATGAACAGAAAATGCTAAAAAACACACTTGGTCGGATTTTGAAAAGAATCGTTTTTTACATTTTGCAACAATACCCCTTTTAAACCCTGTCTACTCAGCACAACACCCATATTCTCCCCATGTCCCGTAACTTTCTTTGGGGTTGCTCCCAAGAAAATTTTCTGGTGCTTTATGCTTTGCAGGTGGTTGTATGCATGCACAAGTGAAGAACAACCCCCAGTGTTTTTGGGTGAATAGGCGCAAACCATCTTCTTCCTAGGGGTTCTTCTTGCCTTTCTGCATGCATACAATCTCCCTCAATGCATGAACCACAGGACTTTGTTTTATGTTCAGCTTTCTAGTGTATTTTTTGTTGAGTATATTTCCTGTTTATCTAGTTAATTGAGTTTCGTATGCCAATTACTGTATAAATATTTATGGTATAAATCTTGTTTTTGCTTGCCCTTCCTTATCTTATTTTTTAATGTTTCTAATTAAATCAACTAATTGCTTATAAATTTTCATATAAAGCTTAATATCTCTAATATATTATATATTATTCTTATGAAAATTCACTACCAAAACGCACTTGCTGCGCTCCGAACATTTTTAATAATTGAAATACTAGAATACTAATATTTAGTAGAATTTGGGTTATTGGATATTTATAGGACAAAGTCGTGGTGACTTCGCTAACATTTATGTTAGCTCCTTGGCCCTTTTTTTTTCATGAGCTACAATAATTTAATATTTCTTAAGAGTTTTTTATCTGTTTCCGTATTCTGTGCCTTACCATTCTCTAGATTTCAGCAAAGTGTTCGATATTTCTCAGTATAAGATCATTTGCTAAAATAAAGCTTCTGATAGTGCGGAAAGCCAACGACCCGTTGAAAAGGAACACGTGTCCTAAATAGACAATACATTTAATATGGAGGATGAGCTAATATCGAAATTCCTTGGTTCGAGCATTCACGAAATCGCAAAACGCAGCTGGGAGGAAACGTTATTAGATAAGGCAGTGGCCCATGGAAAACAATAAACAAAATTATGACTTTTCTCTTCACGACGTAAAAAATAAACTCAATTGAAAGTTAATTTAGACGAAGAGAAGTTGTAGTGTTTGTCTCGTCTAGATATTCTGCCAACGAAACAAAAAATATGGGTTAGTTGTGCCTTTTGCTCTAGAAGTCAGCGGATGTTTTCATATAATAAAATAAAAACAAACATTTTATTACTACACTGTTATATTTTTGTGTGTGTACTGATTGAATTAAATAAAACATAAACACTCTTAACTGTTTTATCTTTTGGTTTATAGAAACATTCAGAAGAAAAAGGAGAAGAGATCAAACCATATTATTTACCTTGTAGGTTGTTCAGCAAACTCTTGTGGCAGCTCAGAGCTGTCGCAAACCCAAAGACAACGCTCTACACTTTTCCCCGCTAGATGTAATGACAATGCGTGCCTTAAGGCCGCTTTGGTGAAGCGTTGGTATAAGACACTGAATACTCTAACAAGGACGAGACCGGTCTTTGTCTCCTCTACTGGTTACTGCTCTAGCGTGGTACATATCACAAGTCTCGACAGGACTAGAATGATGGTAAATACCGAGTGACGTAGTTTGACGCCCGACGTGTTATTAGGAATGGAAAGCTGCTGTGGAAATCTAGAGCCGTAATAAATCCAGAGACCGCGCCTTTCGCTTTTCTGCGCCACGTATACAGGCTGGTCCAAAAACCATGTGTGACTATTGCTATCTCTAAAACAGTAAGAGTTTAGAGGTCGGTTAAATAAGAAAAAATCTGTCATTTCTTATCCTTTTAATACGACGTTGCCAAACTGTTTTTACTTTTATTAGGAAAATGTAAAAATGTCTCAAATTTTCAATCGATAATAGTTCAAAAACTTTCAATCTTATAAGAAAAAATTTAATACATAATGTTTTTAATTTTTTATTCTCTATAAAAAAAGTTTAGTACTGTCTCAGAATGAAGTTTGATGTTTGAGATTTCGAAGCCAAGCCACTTTTAGTGAATCTTCTTAAAAAAAAAAAAATTCACTTATGAGGAGATCTCGACTTTTTAATTTTGAAATTCTCAAGTGAACGCGAACTAGGCCCCCTAGAATATATATGTACATATATATATATATATATATATATATATATATATATATATATATATGTGTGTGTGTGTGTGTGTGTGTGTGTGTGTGTGTGTGTGTGTGTGTGTGTGTACGTATGTATGTTGACTCAAAAAATAATGGGCTGATTTTAATAAAATTTAGTTTGTACCTTCGGCTTCAAAGTGGCTTAGGCCAGTTCGTTAGCGAGGAAAATCTGCACATATTTTCCCGGAAAAGTTTGTGTTTTCTTTGGGAAAAAAATTATCATTCCGAAAATAAGGGCAACCAAATTTCGTAAGCGTGTTTGTATTATAGAGTCAACCATGCCAAAATCTAGGCCTGTAAGTTCAAAGACAAAAAAGTTATACGAATTTAAAGAAAATTTGGATTTTCCTCAAAACGTCAAAGTCGCTATTTGAAACGTCAAAATTGTCAACATTTAGGCAAAGAATCTGAAATTAATACGAGGTGTGTAAAGCAAGTGTCACAAGAAGAGTGTTCTGCAACCCGTTAAGTTTGAGCTTTAACCGTCACTCGCCTTCACTTTACTAAAATGTTTCCAGAAAATCCATTTCAAAATACCCTTTCTCTGATGTTTTGGTAGTGGTTTTAGTTTATGGTTAAACAGTCTATAATTGTAAGCTAATTTTCGTAGAAAAATTCGTTAACGAGGAGACCGCGACTTTTGACTTTTAAAAAGATTTCTCGAAATGAGTGTAAACTAGGCGGCATCCGAATGTAGTTCCAATTTTTATCTTCCTTATATTACTGCATTTTTGAAGATTTATCGTAATATGATGTAGGCTTGTAATAAAGAAATCTAGACGCAGTAAGTGCGTTTAGGGAGCGCATTTTAATTAAATCCTTCAAATTTCTCCAATAACTCAATTTGCTATTAACCTGAGGTTCGTTGGCTACGAAACCAGTTCTCTCGGAAATATTTTAAGTTTATTTTCGGAAAATTTGTGTACATTTTCAACTAATAAGTTATTTTGATAAAATGTGGTACTGTGTTATTACTATATAGGTAACCAAATGTATCACTGCTTGTATTAAAGAGACATATTTCCTATTAAAAATATTTTTATAGAAATTGACTTCCATTACGCACTTGCTGCATCCAGACAGAAAACTGTACTAGAATCATGTGTGTATTTCGTTTCTTTAACGACGGTCCATTTCCGCGACTATGGCCAATCACCGACGCCAGGGAGCAATTTCACCCCACTATCCTGGAAATTTTGCCGAACCCCTGCCTTTCTGTAAGGAGTGTAGGGATATTCAACGTGCCCAACGTCGCATGGACAGCATAAGATATTAATAAATACTTATTGAAAGAATATAAAGTTGAAAAAAATTAAATATAGGGGAGTTTTTATCTAACAAGATGCTTGAGCTCAAGATAAATAACTAATTTGATGTAATATACATTATAGCATATAAATATATAACAATGCTATCAAATAATATATTTAATTTTTTATTTTTTATTTATTTATTTATTTGTTGCATTTTATAATTATACAGAATACAGGTCTACGGTTTACACCCCTGAAACCCCAGAAACTATTTCCGGTGAAATTTGGGAAATGGGCAGATAGAGACTTTGAAATTGAACTACAACAACCTAACCTACCCTTATGTACCTCTCTATGGTATAGGCAGGCTGAGGCCCTAAATGTTTTTCTACTTCAATGCTTCCTTAAACTCTTTAAAATAGATCCAGAACGCAAAGTTTCAATAAATTATAGACGCAGTTTAAACCTAAAAACCGGGTATTTCCCATACAATACCACTACAATAACTAAAAAAATTAACCGATTTCGTGAAAATTTTTTATACCCTTTTCTTAATTAGATGACTAGGAAAAGTGTGTTAGTCAGGAACATCAGCCTGAGAAAGAAAATCTTGTGTTTCTTTATGCACAAAAAGGTAAAGCAATTCCAAGAAATTGGTTCCAAATTTTGTTGCGTGTTCTTTTTAAAACGCCAAAAGTACGACTGGAAACGTCAGAATTGGTAATTTTTAACCGAAGATTCTAAAACCAATGCAGCTTGTGAAAAACAAATATTGTAAATAGTGGGTTCTATAGTTTCTGTTCCAAAAGCAATTGTTTTCAATTTAACTGAAATATGCATGAAGAAAATTTGTTTGTAATTAAATAGTGCTATATTAGTGAATTTTCGTAGAAAAAATTTACTAATGGGGAGATCCCGACTTTTGAATTTTGAAAAAATTTTTGCAAATGATCCGGGGTCAGTTTCAATTTTTATATGTTTATATATATATATATTTATATATATATATATATATATATATATATATATATATATATATATATATATATATATATATATATATATATATATATATATATATATATATATATATATATATATATATATATATATATATATATATATATATATATATATATATATATATATATATATATATATATATATATATATATATATATATATATATGTATCACACCGATAACTCAAAAAATAATGGGCCGATTTTGATAAAATTTGGCACGTACCTTTCTTTTGTTAATAGCTTGGATAAGTTCGTTAGTCAGGAAAATCGGACGAGGTTTTCCGGGAAAATTTTGAGTTTTCATTCGAAAAAAATTCATATCTCAAAAAGTAATAAGCTGATTTTAATAAAATTTGGCACATACCTTTCTTTTGTAAATGGATTTAACATGTTTGTTAGTCAGGAAAATCGAACGAGGTTTTCTGGGAAAATTTTGAGTTTTCATTCGAACAAAATTCATATCTCAAAAAGTAATAAGCTGATTTTAATAAAATTTGGCACATACCTTACTTTTGTAAATGGCTTTGACATGTTTGTTAGTCAAGAAAATCAAACGAGGTTTTCCGGGAAAATTTTGAGTTTTCATTTAAAAAAAATTCATATCTCAAAAAGTAATTAGCCGATTTTAATAAAATTTGGCATGTACCTTCCTTTTGTAAATGGCTTTTACAAGTTCGTTATTTAAAAAAATTGGACGAGGTTTTCCGGGAAAATTTTGAGTTTTCATTTGAAAAATTTTTTTATCTTAAAAAATATAAAATCTATGATAACCAAATTTGGTAGGTAGGTTTACGATATAAAAAGTAAACTATACACCAAAATTTAGATTTCTATGTTACAAGAAAAAAAAGTTATAATAAAATATTTTGTGCCAGATCATTTCTATGAAAATTCACTACCATAACGCACTTGCTGCGTCCAGACTTTTTTTGAACTAAACAAAGGACATTTTTAAGTGGATACATTTCTTCAGAAAAAAAAAATAGTTAAATAGACAAACAGCTTATAACCAGTGACAAAAGTTTGGACGTAGAAAGTGCGTTATAGAAAAGCGAATTTTCGTAAATAATTTATTTGTGTTTTAACAACCTAATTTCATTCATTGATTGTTATTGCCCTTACTTGGTTAAACAGTTTCATACTAAATAAGGACGTTGAAACTATTTCTGCCTTCACTATTGGTTTTCTTTTCTGTAAATTAATTAGGTAGCCAGTGCGTAAGCTCACTGGAGCAAGTTTCTTTTAAAACTCTAAAGGTTCTAGATGTTCCTCACAGTTTCTGCGAAGCAGCGAAACCGGTCAGAGCAACGGTGAAGAACATCTAGAACATCTATAATTCAGGAGAGCCATTTTCTCCAGTTAGTTTAGGCGCTGGCTACTTCCTTCATTTACAGAAAAGAAAGCCAATATTGAAGCCACAGAAGTAGTCTCCAAGTCTCTATTTAAACTAAATTCAATTTACCTGTCAAATTCAATTTTGCTATATAAAGCTTTAATTATTGCAACTTGTTTACCCAATCTCATCACACTAACTTTATCATCTTCGCAAATACCACTGGGCATCTTTCCTTAAATTTTTCGCGATTTTAAGGATTTTTATAAAAATGATGAAAATTCGCTGGTGTAGACACAACGTCCTGAATATTTTATTTCTATCAGCAAAAAGGTACATTATATTTTCTTATATAACATACATATAAAAAAACCTCCAAAATTCACAGAATAATTTTGTTTGCATATGTTTATACTAGCAGCGTGGCCTTCTTTATGTGATGTGGGTGTAATCTTTGTTGACTACAACTAAAAAGAACCGTGGGAGCATACAACGAATATTAGAAACCTCTAAGGCATTCCGTCTGTATTGGGAAGCGATGAAATTGATCAGCTTTGCATAATAAAACCATCTTAATGTACCTATATCTAATGTTTCGCATATTCTTCGTCTTTAAAACGGATGGATTGAGCCAACAAAGTTGAATATCTTGAGATAAAACTAACGTGAATGTAATGTAGGGCACAAAGTTATTATAAGCCTAATAATCCTTATACCAACACTCTTATATTCTGCATGATTTTTCGAGAAAAATTTGTAACGGCAATGGTGCTGATGTATCCAGCTTAAAATTTTCATAGTTCGTTATTTCCAAAAACCAACCACGCGTACGAATATTTCTTACTTCTGTATGCATTTTAATAATATCCCAAACGGTCAACAAATGCTTCTTGGACTTTATAATCTCTGGAGAAATATTGGTACATTCAGTTTTAATTATTGTTTTTAATTCCTTGATAGTATCTGGTTTACTTTTGAAAATCACATTCTTTAAATGATTTCACAAAAAAATCCAAGGGAGTTAGCTCAGGTGATCTCGCTGTTTACTTGATTGCACCACGCATGCCAATCGATCTGTTAGGAAATTTTTCATCCAGATACTGTCGAATATTAACGTCATAATGCACAGCGACACCATCTTGTTGATATCACAGGTTATGATTTACCATACTAGTATTTTGTCCATCAGGAAATAAGTTTAGTAACGTCAGAATTAGATTTTGCTGAACAAATTGTAGATATCGTGGTCCATTTATAGTTCCATCAAAAAAGAAGGGACCAATCATCCTACTTCTAACAATTCCCGCCCAAGCATTTACCTGGGTGGATATTGTGTGTGATTCTGTCGCATCCATCTTCTATTTCACCTTGCCCAGTATCTGAACTTTTCACAGTTAACTTCTCCATGTGGTTTAAAAGTATGTTCGTCAGAAAACAGAATATTCTGTACTTGCAAAGGGTTTTCATTACATTTATTCAATAATGTTGCACAAAAATGCATTCTTCGGTGTGGATCGTCATCAAATAACTCCTGCAAAAACTGTGTTTTGTAAGGATGAAGTTTTTGAAGTTTTTATACTTTGTGTGCCGTCTGAAATAGAATTCCATTGTCTCGACCAATTTACCGAACAATACTGTGGGGATTCCTTTCCACTGCCAATAAGACGTTTAATTTCACTTATTAACTTAGAGACTGGCGACCTGTTTTAGCAAATCTTCCACACTAGACGTTTCTGGAAAATTCTTATCTATTCGACTAACTGTTGACTGATTGATACACATATCCGGATATTTAGTATTAAACAGAATACACACCTATGTCTTGAGTTCGGATCATGTCACCATAACCAATCATCATTAGAACTTCAATTGTTTGAGCTATTTATAAACGGATTTTACCAATAATTATTTGAAAAAGCAAAAGTTGAAGTATGTAGGTATTCACTTCGCACGACAATCAAAACGTAAATTTACTTTGACGAGCACTGATGAGTAAAATTTAGAGAACCCAATTCGTCACAATATAGTTTTTAGACCTGACGATCGTTTCGCTAGCAAAGTTAGCGTCATCAGAGGGATGAGTAGACTAAGTCAATAAGAACTAGAACTACTATTTATGTGTTAGTTGTCAAGCAGTTGTGAGCAGCGTTCTTTAGACAGGTATACAGACAGACCCCCCCCCACTGTTGAGTTTTGAATCCCTGTCTGTATACCTGCCTACATGACGAGTCTCCTCGTACCGCTTTCTTAATAACATCTTGACATTTCACATAATGAATCCATTGCTATCATAGTACATACATTATCTCCATCAAAGTTCTTCTGCTTTTTTGGTGTATTATGTACATACCGTTGGTGACCTTTTTAGGGCGTCTGGATACTGAAGATTGGACCACAAATGTGAAAACTTCATATGAAATAGCCTGATAACCTCTGCAATAAATAACTCACCAATTTCATAACACTTAGTTAGGTAGATACGTTCTGGTATAGTAAACATAATTTTCTTACATTTCACGGTTTGGTTCGCAACAGTTTGAGAGGACAGCTACGACAATAATTACAATCAACCATTTTTGAAAACTGTCAAAACATTATTTCAAACTATTTTCTTCCATGGCATACTACTGGTTTTCAGAATTTCAAAATATCAAAGTAAGGCTTAGGATTTAAAAATTTTTCATTCCTATTCAGTTTTTCTTTCCGATCAACGTTTTCTAATAAAATTTTGCGTATCTCCTAGAGAAAGGGCACTTTAATAATGTAAATATTAGTTTTTTGTAAATTTCCAAGACATACTTGATTTTTGGGAAAGTTACCACACAAATTATTTTCTATTCTAGCAGGGCTTAATCGCAGAAGATGAAGTTTAAACTCAAAAAATTCCAGTCTTTTTCACCTATTCGTGCGTCGATCCGGGGACACACTGTATATATAGTGTGTCCCAAACTGGATGGGTATGTATTGCTATCTCCGTTATTATGACAGATAGGGAGACGGTTGAATCAGCAATGTTTTGTAGAATTTCATGCTCGTTCCAAATATGACATGTATTTTACCCTGCCTCTTTTCATTTTCGAGTTATTTTGAAAAAATCAAAAATTTACGATTTCTTTTTTCTTCAGTAGCTAAGTAGGCGTTGATCTGACATGTCTAAGACTTGCACATTATCAGGACACTTTTTACAGAGCAATCTTTTTGTGCTATTCTCAACTTTGGATTGTCATTTTTCTAAGCTACATGTATCAACGTTTGTTTTTACTATGGCAGCCATATTGGATCTTTTGCTCATGTGGTAGCCTGTGAAAAGAGCTTCCCAATGTACAAGATGGTTGAGAAATCTTGTAATTGCACTGACAATTTTGAGAAAAACCGTTTTGGGGATAGTAGGCTATGAAATCCAATACCAGAAAAGAAATGGAATCTAACAATAGACTTCTAATTTTAACATAATTTTCCGTAATGACTCACGATAAAAAATATTGTTATTCAATTTAAAATATGTAATTAGGTAACATGCTGGGTAATATTATATGAAACACTTTAATAACGAAACCTGGCAATAACAAATAGAAACTTAAACTCCACAAAACAACACAATTAGAAACGGAACTCAACAAATAATAAAATAGAGACTAATAAATACACTAAATATAAATCTGTTCAACATGGCCACCGTTTCGTTCAATGCACTTTATACACCTTTTTGAAACATGCCTGCAAACTCTGGTGAGGGTGTTTTGGTTAATATGATTTATAGCTTCCGTGACTCTGTTCCGTAATTCATTGATATTTTGTGGTGGATCGAATTTATACACATCATTCTTCAAAATACCCCAAAAATAAAAATCCATGGGTGTTATATCAATATTTCAAACAGACCACCGAACTGGCCCATTGTTACAAATCACACGATTGTTAAAATTTTGGTACAAAATTCTTTGACGATCCTAGCATTGTGAGCTGGACCACCGTCCTGTTGGTACCAAATCTCGTCTAAATTATCAAAAACTCTTCTAATTGTTGGCAAGATATCATTTCTCAATAGATTAAAATACCTTTCCCCAGTTCAATTATTTAAAAAAAAAGAACGATACAACAATGAAGCTACCTGGAGTTTTTAAAAATTAACTGTCTAATCTACAAATAAAAATAACAGTTTTTTACCTAATAAGGCGCACCAAACATTAATACCAAATCTGATTTGCAATCGTCTTTCTTCCTTTAGACCGGGATTTTCATTTGCCCAATAAGGCCTATTACGGCGATTATACACACCACAATTTGTAAATCTGGATTAATCAGTCATATTATTTTCAAATGAAAATTTTCATCTTGCTGACATTGTCCTTGATACCATCTGCAGAATTGAAGTCACTTAAGGTATTCGTCAACATTGAAGCCTTTTACGATTGTAGCTTTGTATGGATCGTAATGACTTTGTTTTAATACACGGTGTACCGTACTTTTTGGAACGTGAAATTGTTCACCATAAAACCGAACAGATTGCGGAGGGTTTTCGTTTGTAACCTGTAAGATGGCATTATTTATTTCTTCATTTCTAGCCATTGGTAGCTTCTTTGCGTGGAAGCTACCGTTGTTCAATAGATTGGCCCTATCCTGAGAAATATTTTTGTGTGTGTTTGTCGTCTTTCTGGGTAGTTGTTTTAATATGAATTTGCAGCTGCCTCAGTATTTCTATAACATTTCAACGTATCAAAATATTCTTCACTACTGAACATATTGTTGAATAATATTTAAAATAAACAGGAAACAAACTATTTAGTACAAAATTTTAAGCAACGTGTTAAATACACCTCAAATTGTTTAGATAATTAAGAATAACAGTATTCTTAATTGTCGCGATAGTGTTATGTCCATACCAGCCTTCTTTCTGTTGTTTTTCAGTTGACTACGTTTAAAAATCAAACAGTTTTCAAAGGCGTCTTCGTAAATCATTAATCTGCTTTTTATTGAGTGATGTTAGTTATGTACTAGTTATACCTATTTAATTAAATTATAACAACTTTTTAGGATAAGGTTGTAATGTAAAATATCATTTGTAATAATGGGCCGATTCATTGGTGTGCTCAAAGTTCCTATTTTTTATCGTGAATCATTACGGAAAATTATGTTAAAAGTAGAAGTCTAGTGTTAGACTCCATGGCCTTCTGCTTTTTGAACATTTTTTTTGTCACTTGTTTTCTGGTATTTGATTTAATAGCCTACTATCCTCAAAACGGTTTTTCTCAAAATTTTCAGTGCAATTACAGGATTTTTCAAGCATGTTGTACATCATTAGAAAGTTTTTTCACAGGCTATCACGCGAGAAAAAATCCAATATGGCTGCCATAATAAAAACAAACGTTGATACCTGTAGCTCAAAAACAAATGACAATACAAAGTTGAGAATAGCACAAAAAGATTACTATGTAAATGTGTCCTGATAATGTGCAAGTCGTAGACATGTCAGATCAACTACTTAGATATTGAAGAAAAAATAAATCGACAAATTTTGTTTTTTTCAAAAAAAACTCGAAAACGAAAAGAGGCGGAGCAAAGCATAAGTCATATTTGTAACGAGCATGAAATTATACAAAACATTGCTAATTTAACCGTCTCCCTCTCCCTAATGATAACGGAGATAGCAATACATTCCCATCCAGTTTGCAGTTTGGGACAGACTATATATATATATATATATATATATATATATATATATATATATATATATATATATATATATATATATATATATATATATATATATATATATATATATATATATATATATGGACACCAGAGTCTATAGAAGCAACGACAATACCATCATGTTGGACTGGTACAGCAAACCTTCCAGTTCCGGAAGATACATAAATAGTGTGTCATATCATGATAAGAAAATGAAATTAAATGTCATAATGGGCATGAAAAAGCGAATTCTGGACATTACCCACCCCTCATTCAGACATGGGACTCTACGTCGTTTTGCAGATATGATGGTAAATAATGGCTATGAAATAAATTGGCTGCCAGGCCTTCCCCGCCTGTACAAGATGTTACTGACGTTTCCGACCCAGTTTTGGATACCAAGTATGCTGTTTTACCTTACATCAGTGGATTAACGCATAGACTATTGACCTCTTCAAAGTTTTTACAGACGCTAAAGTGGCAAAATACAATGTTCTGACAAACAAGAATTTTTTCACCAACAATAAGGACAAAATTTCGGTTCATAAACTACGTGATGTGGTTTATAAGCAAGATTGTAAAAATTGTTCTCTTTCTTATATAGGTCAGACCTCACAGTCTGTTGGTAGGAGGATCAGCCAACATAAGAGTGACTCCAGACTGAGACCTGACAGATGTGCATTGGCACATCATGTGTCTACTTTAGGCCACATTATGGATTTTGAAAATGTTAAAATATTAGACAGGGAGAAAAATTTAAAAAAACGTTCCCTTCTTGAAATATGTCACATTCTTGAAAATGACACCATGAATTCAAAAACAGAAAAAAAATCTAAGTAGCATTTATAGCTATGTAATACTTTTTGATAGGTCTGATGGCGCCTCTGTGTTGGCCGGTTCCATAACTTAGAATAAGAAAACTTGTTCACACAATTCATCAATAGAGAAACATAATAGTCTATGATCATTGAGGTCTTCAACTGTCATTTATAATTTTGTTTGACATTTCTAACGTGAAAAAATGGGGTTAGGTGTCCATTTTGTTACACGCGAATTTTTCAAAGCTTTTTTAGTTTCTTGACATTAATGACAACTTTTTATACTTTTTCATGACTAGCTTTGAATATTTTGAAAGTAGAAATGTTCGCGTGCGTTTCACATGTAATGTAGGAATGTTTTTTGCATTGTTGTTTTTTAGCATGTCTTGTGGCAGAATTACCCTGTTTTCAATGTTTAGGACTTGCTTTTATAATTAGTTACAGTGCTGTAAGTGTTTTTAATGCATAATCTAGATGTTTGTACTGATTTTGTTCATTTTTAGTGCTCCTGAAGATGCCAGGAACTCCTGGCGAAATATATCGAGTTTTAGTACAGAGTGAGTTTCTTTAAGATATAGCTCTCGTTTTTTGGTCGTAATTGCCCTTAATATCATATATATATATATATATATATATATATATATATATATAATAAAGGCACAAATGACTTACTTAAATTAACATTATTTACGCTTACTTGAAAAGCATTTGAGAGTCGAGCTAAAATTAGACAACTAGAATCTCAATTTGTAAATCTTGGCACATCAAGAATATTCCGAAACAATAACAGAATACTCTATCCAAGTAGGCATCTTGTTCAAACTTGAGTTGTGCCCACGCTATACTTCCCCTGAGAAATGAAACTTCTTGAGTAATAAGAACACAAGAACAACTTTGAACAGAAATAGTTTCCTATGATATTTCGAGCTACATGTGAGCATTCCGCATAATTCCGTTTGCCAGGAAGTGAGATGGTATGTCAAAATGGCTCTCATCTAGGCGAATTCAAAAGCTTGAAAGCATTAATTCAGCCAATGTGTGTGCCCATATTACCGGATGCATACAACATGGCGGAAGTATATCATTATCTCTTCTGGATAATGAGTACGAGGTCCGTTTTATAAACGAAACGCGTCTCCCAACGAAAACATTATTTTCCATCATATTGTTAACATAGTACCCGAAAAATATTACTTGAAAAAATTATTCATAAATTAGATTGACAGATTTATTTGAAATGAAATAGCCAAATACACTTGGAGAACCCCAATCACAACAACAGATTGAAAAAAACTCTGGACGCAGCAAATGCGTTATGGTAGTGAATTTTCATATAAATATTTTTTATAACAAATATGTATTTTTTTTAAAAAAGCAGGCATCAGATTTGGTTACCAGTATAACCTATATAGTGCGAACAATGTACCATATTTTATCAAAATAACTTTGTTGTTGGAAAAGGGGCAAATATTTTTAGAAAACTAACTTAAAATATTCCCGAAAAACTGGCCCGATTTTCCTGGCCAACGAACTTCTTCAAGGTATAGCCACCTACCAAGATATAATTATGTACAAAAAGCTTTTCGACAAAAATTGTAAACCACCTTTTTGCGAAAATCCAAAAACATTTTTTTTACAATAACTTATTAAACGTTTATTACTAATTACCAACATTTTACAAACAATGATTTCTACATAAACAAAAAAGTTCGCTACCATAACGCACTTGCTGCGCCCAGAATTTTTTTCTTACAAACATGCATTATATTTCGATGGAAAATACAAAAATGCAATAACATAAGGCGTGTTTGATTAAAAAAAAAAGAAAATTTGTATCACCAACGACTTATGGGCCAGCCTGTGATTGTAGAAATATTTTTTTAAGATGCAGCTCAAGACACCCTATAATCAATATTTAACGGATATATTGAGCTTTATTGATTTTTTTTACGAAAATTCTACAAAAATGATATACCATTAACGATAAACTCTATAGCGAAGACTACTGCCAAGCTTCAGAGAAAGGGTCTATTTGAAATGAATTTTCTAGAAACATTTTACTAAAATGAAGGACAATGACGGTTGAAACTAAGACTTCAGGGTTTGTAAAACATTCTTCTTGAGACATTTTATTTCCATAGCCCGTATTAGATTCAAGTTCTTTTCCTAAATGTTGCCAATTTTGACGTTTAAATCGCAACTTTGACGTTTTGTGAAAAACCCCAATTTATTTTTGTTTCAATGCCCATCACTTTTTTTGTCTTTTGACCTACAGAGCTCAATTTTGGTAGGTAACTTTCCTATAATGATATAGATCCGCGTTTAAAATTTGGTTGCCCTTACTTTGTTAATTTTGGAGATATAAATTTTTTTCGAAAGAAAACACAAAATTTTCCGGGAAAACCTCGGCGGATTTTCCTGGCTAACAAAGCTATCCAAGCCACTTGCTAAAGGAGGGTACTTACCAATTTTGATGTTTAAAATCGCGATTTTGACGTTTTGAGGAGAACCCAAATTTATTTTTCTTTGAATGCCTGTAACTTTTTTGTCCTTTAACCTACGGAGCTAAATTTTGGTAGGTAGCTTGCCTATAATAATATAGCGTATGAAATTTGGTTGCCCTTACTTTGTTAATTTTGGAGATATAAATTTTTTTTGAAAGAAAACACAAAATTTTCCGGGAAAACCTCGTCGGATTTTCCTGGATAACAAACTTATCCAATCCACTTACAAAAGGAAGGTATTCATTAAGTTTTATCAAAATCGGTCTATTATTTTTTAAGTGATAGGTGTGACATATACATATATATATATATATATATATATATATATATATATATATATATATATATATATATATATATATATATATATATATATATATATATATATATATATGTATATATATATATATATATATATATATATATATATATATATATATATATATGTATGTATATATATATATATATATATATATATATATATATATATATATATATATATATATATATATATATATATATATATATATATATATATATATATATATATATATATATATATATATATATATATAAACATATAAAGTATGAAACTGACCTCGGATTTGGGTTCCGGGGGTCCTAATTAGCGCTCACTTCAAGAATTTTTTTCAAAATTCAAAAGTCGGGATCTCCTCATTAGTGAATATTTTTAAAGAAAATTCACTAAAAACCTGACGATCATTTCAATAACCAAATCAGAGGATGAACAATTCTCAAAGGTTGTTTTAATGTGGTGTAGTGCTTTGGGTTCTCCAAGTGTACTTGTCAGTGCTTATTACAGGTTTCAGTGTTTACTAAATAAGATAGTTACCAACCCAAGGGTTAAGACTAAGAGGTATACAGTATATCTAAACAAGTTAAAAATATTTTACGACAAAACGATCAAAAACACTTAGTTACTATTGCTGTATTCTGAGTTTATGAAAATGTAATAAGTAAATATAAACAATACAAAATTTTGTCATTGAAACTTAGATCATTTACGCTGAACATCTGTTTATTGGCATACTTTAAACTACTGCATAATATTATGTAGTTTCATTTACCTCAACTTTTCCATATACGAGATGAAGAGTAAAGAAAGTAATTAGTTCACAAATTTTGTTTATAACCATCATCCCATATTTATTTTCAATATTTAATATTTATATTCATATTTTAAATAGGTTAGGTTAGTTAAAAGCCAGTTGTAAACGCTACATAACAAGCGGAAGCCACGAAGTCTAGAAATAATGAGCTTGTCAAGCTTGCAAGCAACTTGCTCCTTTAAAAATCAGCGGTGTCATCTAACGTCAACCAGCTATCAAGTGGCTTTTAGTCGCATGCTAGTGCTTATTGACGGATTAGGAAAGAAATGAGCGAGGGCTATTATTGTTAGTTAATTGTACGCAGTCTCCATCTATAACATTTCGTGTTAAACTAAAAAAGTCGTGACGACATTCTACCTGGTTTCGAACCGAGATGGCGTCCCTGTCGTACATTTCACAATGTTATACGGGTCTAATATTTTGCAATGCTGATGATGTTACTTGCATTGTTTATAATTTTATCTACAATTTATTTAAATAGGTAACGTCATCTATTTTTGTCAAAAATTATAGATATTGCATTACAGAATCTATTTTAATATTAGTTTCGAATAACTTTATTTTCTTTTTATCAAAAGACTTAGAAATTGGAACACAGCCATTTCTGCCTTTGTTCTTTTAAACTGTAAATTGTTGTTTCAATCACTTAAATAATTTGAAAGATATTGCGTTTTAAAAATATTATTTCATTTGTTAAGAAAATTGGCCGTTAAGATATGATGAACGAACTCATCCAAGCCATTAACAAAATAAGGGCAATTCCCAAATTTGGTCCAAATTAGTGAAGCATTTATTGAGTTACCGGTTGTATATATATATATATATATATATATATATATATATATATATATATATATATATATATATATATATATATATATATATATATATATATATATATATATATATATACATTTAAATTGACCATGGAGTCCAGAGGTCCTAATTCGCGCTCATTTGAAGAAATGTTTCGAAAGTTTCAACATCTATACCTCTCTATTAGTGAATTTTCTTAATGAAAATTCACTAAAAACAAGGTACAACATTCCATCAAAATAACTTAATGTTGGAAAATGTACGAAAATTTTCTAAAAACAAGCTTAAAATATTTCCGTGAAAACTGGTTTCCTAGCCAAGAAACCTTAGGTCAAATTGAGTTATGGAAATGTGAAGCACTTAATGAAAATTCTCTACCAAAACCTATTTACTGCCTCTTGATTTTTTTCTTACAAACATGCATCATATTCCGTCAACCGATATTGACATCTACGCGAAGAAAATGTACTTTGAAAAGTGGCAGAAACATTATAAAGCAGACCGAGTTGGTACATTCTACAAACAGCTTCAGCCAGACTTACAGAGAACGCCATGGTTCTACATCACCGATTTAAAAAAAGAATAGATCCGCATTATCTGTAGACTCTGATTTAACCATTTGCTAGTGCCAGCCTATCTATAAACAAAATCAACCTGATAACGAGTCCTTTGTGTGAGTGTGGTGAACTGGGCGATTCAGAACATATGTTGCTGCAATGCCCCTTGAATCTTGCCAAGATAGATGCCTATGTAAGTCATATCTATAAAATGAAAATAGTGCAACTACCATTCAATTTAATGAATTTACTACAGGGAAGAGACTTAAACATATACAAATTGTTAATAGACCTGATAAAAGAAATTAGAATAAAAATATAAAATTGTCTGCATCGTATTAGAAATAAGAAATAATAATGTGTAATGTATATGCGTTTATACCTTTAAAATATTAAATTAAACTCCTTCTGTCTACCCCACTGTGATTATACCTGTAATCCGTGGTCCGTCTTGTGTGTCTAGAAGTGGCCATGACAGACCCTTTGTCCAAGTGTCTCCGTTTATAATCCATAGTAAATAGATTTAAAAAAAAGTGTAAACAGCTCAAAAAAACAATATCCGTCATATGTAAAACAAACAAAAACCCAGAAGCATTGTATGAAAGTATATAAATATATAGTGTGAACAGCTCAAAAAAAAAGAATATCTGACATATTTAAAACAAATAAAAACACAGAAGCATTGTATGAAAATATATAAGAAGTATCACCAAATGTAAACTAATATCTCTGTTATATATGTATATATGTGTAAATATGTATATATCAAAAGAAAAGTAGGATACATATGGGATCCAAACCAAGAAGCCGAAAAAAATGTGCGTATGGTCTGACGACCGCAGCCATAAACAAAGACAACACACACACACAACATGCATCATATTTCGATAAAATATGAACAAATGCAATAATATAAGACATGTCCAAAAAAATGGTTGGTCTTAGCAACGACTTATCGGCCATCCTCTGATTGTCAAAATAATTTTATAAGATGCAGCTCAAGACATTCTATAATTAACGTATACAATTTTTTCTCGTATTTTGTGTAATAACAATTATATTGAGCTTTACTGTAGAAATACGTCAACTGTATACATGCAAACAGGTAAAAACTAGAAATAAACCCGGATTTGGATTCTAGGGTGCCTAGTTTGCACTCGGTTGAAGAAATACTTTTGAAATTCAAAAGTCGCGGTCTCCTCATTAACGAATCTTAACTAAAACTACTGCCAAAACATCAGAGGAAGGATCTATTTGAAATGAGATTTCTGGAAACGTTCTAGTAAATTGAAGGACAATGACGGTTGAAGCTGAGACTTATGGGTTTGTAGAACACCTTCTTGCGATATTTTCGTTATATAACCGATATGCGTTTCAGGTTCGTTGCCTAAACATTGCCAATTTTGTCGTTCCAAATCATCGCGATTTTGACGTTTTCAGGAAACCCCATATTTTTTATTTTTAAATGCCCATATTTTTTTTATCTTTCAGGCTGCAAACCTACGTTTTGCTACGTGGTTCGCTTTTTATAATACATACAAGCGTATCCAATTTGGGCACCATTACTGTGTTATTTTCGGAGATATAAAAATCTTCCGGAAAAACCTGTGCCCATTTTTCTGGAAAACGAACTTGTCCAAGTCACTTGCTAGGGAAAGGAACTTACCAAATTTGATCCAAATTGTCCTATTATCTACATACATACGTACATATATATATATATATATATATATATATATATATATATATATATATATATATATATATATATATATATATATATATATATGCATAAAATTGGAAACTCACCTGTGATATGTTTTCTGGGGGCTTAGTTCCATGCTTAACAGGGTCTCTCATTTCTGCGCCAGTTTTTTTTTCCTCAGGGCTCGTCCGCGGACTTGCCGCCCCGATAACACTGCAACATTTGGTTGATTGTGCATACCCTAAGTCTTACTCCACGCATTCCTAAATCACTCTGCCTTGAACTAGTCTGCACAGCGATTGGTAAGGTCAAGTCTTATATTGCTCTGTCTCCGGTCTAGACTGACCGTAGATCAGTTGTCTTTTGCGGTCCAGAGCTTTACACTCGCACAAAATGTGTTGGGCTGGTTCCTCCCCCTCGCCGCAGAGTTTGCATGTGAGGTCCCCTTCGAACCGCCCCATTTTATGCAGGTGTTTCTTGACGGCCATGTGTCCCGTCGAGAGACCTGTTGTGTTTCTGAGCTGTTCTCTGCTAAGATTTAGCAGCTCCACAGCTCTCTTTGAACTGGGTTCGTCAATTATTGACTTCCCACGTCTAAGCCCTGGACAGTCTGCCCAGTACCCCTTTTGTTGGTTTCTGACCAAGGACTTTATGGCTCCCCTGGCAGTGCTCTTTGTCACGCCCAGAGCCGGTTTTGGTCCCATAAATGGTTCTGCTGACCCTCTCTTCGCGAGACTGTCAGCTTCTTCATTGTCTTTGACCCCCGAGTGACCCGGCACCCAGATGAGGGTCACATCATTTTACCCAGCCTGGTCGCTCCTCTCGTCTAGGCACTCACTCACCAGCCAGTAATTTCCCCGTGGGCTACTTAGTGCCTTAAGCGCTGCCTGGCTGTCTGTGACTATAAGTATATGCTTGTTGGTGTAGCCCATTCTCTTGTTCTCCCTCACACAGTGCAGGATGGCGTACATTTCGGCCTGAAACACCGTTGCATGGGCTTCGAGGGAAATACTATGACTTACCCTCGGTCCTTCCGAGTAAACACCTGCCCCGTCCCACGCTCCCCTCCGTATCCATCCGTCAACCAGACAAGCACGTCTCGTGGTATACCCGGGGTCTCCTCCCGCCATGCCTCGCGGTCGGGACTTTCCACTGTAAAGTTGTTTTCCCTGCAGATTCGCGAAGTCCGAGCTCATTTCAAGCATGGGCTCCTTCACGATATCCTGAATTTTGCAGTGGCCCCTGAAGCCTGGGTTGATCTTCAGTCTACCATAGCAGGCTAGTCTGTATAGGCCTAGCCTGGCCTTCCCCATAATAACTAAGTGTAGGGGGGGGGGGGGCTGATATGACTAAAATGAAGAAAAAAACATAAAGTAGACACTTTTTGCTATTTTATAGCATCAGTTTAAGTTATAGATTTTTTGGATCTCAATCTGTTATAAGAACCTGGGTAGCTCAGTGATAAGAAGGTGTTCTTCTTAACCGAAAGGCATTGGGTTTGGTTCCCCTTTCACTTTTTCAGTACATACTCTAAAATTAACATCAACCGAGGTTGTGGCATTGCCTTTGAGCAAGTTAAATATACTTCCACAAAGGCAGGGTTTCGGCTAAATTTCCAGGATAGTGAGGTGAAACTATTCCCTGGCGTTGGTGATTGGTCATATTCGCAGAAATAGCCAGACGTTAAAGAAACAAAGACATACACAATATGTTATAATTTTTTATTTACCAAAATAAGTTTAAAAGAGTTCTACTTTTTAGTGAAAACTAAGCGGATAAACTGTATACAATGAGTAGTAATCGTTTAAATGCAGCAAGCACGTTATGTTATCGCAGTTTCATCTTTTTTTTGCAAAGTTGGATCAAACAATTTTATCTCAAGCAATATAATTAAAATTTTATGTTAAAAAAAAGTTTATAGTGACAGTAGGTGTACACAGGTTCATCAAATCAAATTTATTGTTGCGAAAATTCACTTTTTTACATTTGTATGATTTTTCGGATATGAAAGATTTTATAAAACTTCGAACTATAACGCACTTGCTACTTCCAGACCTTTTTCTTTTTATCCCATGTATCTTGACACTTATTTTGTTTTATCACTGGCTTAAGAATAACTGTGCTGATTTCAAAGAACTTAAATGGTTCAAAGGGCATATTTATTTAAAAATGTTAAATTAACATGATTTTAGCCTATGTTTTTTTAAAACGACGGCCATCATCACCATCTCCTAGTCTTGTAAATGTTGTCGGACCCCTGATTTTCTGTAACATAAACTTTAGGGAGGGTTAATATGGCTAACATCACATAATACAGGGGACCGACAGTTGTACGCCACCTTCGGAGGGAAAAGCGTGTAGACATTCAACCTGCTACTGCAGACATCCAATCTGCTACAACCGAGATATATGTCAATTTAGCAGTTTGCTTTTGAAAGTTGAAATCATCTTACTGCTATTGGTACCCGCGGTCGTTAGGAACAAGCAAGTTCTTATCACTGAAGCACCGAGGCCGGAGAGCTAAATTTGACAATATACCATTTACGCCTGAATAAATATTCGAAAGCTAGTAATATAAATAATCCGTTTTATGTCGTTAGTCTATGTTGTTTAAACCATAGAGAATAATTTAAATTCTGCGCCTTGTATCAGCTTCGTATAACCGTCTGCTGAACATTAAATGAGCCTAAAAAGAGGGAAATCTAAAGCAAGGAAGCTGTGGAGAAGATTAAGATATTACTTAATGGCATTGAGAAATGAATAAGAGCTAGCAACTTGGTATAGTCTATCTGTATACGGGGCTCAACCGGGACTTTCTAGACGTTTTGAGATATTGTGCCCTCACATACGCTGAGATAAGATTTGATCTCCAGACAATTGATGTGTCATATTGTTGAGATTTATTTCCACTGGGATAAATTAGTTCGCTACGGTTGAAATTTAATGTAATTTGGGATATATATATTTTATATAATACAGTCTGCCTGCTCATTTCAGCCCTTTACTCTACTTAATCTATGTTTCGGACCTGTCGCTTAATAACTGTATATTTTTGCGGATGATACGTCAGTGTTAGTCATTAGTGGGGCGCTTCGTCATTATCGGAGAAAGTAAACGTTGTCTTGGAGGAACTGTGTCAATATTTTATAGAAAATAAATTTGTCGTCAAGACAGGTAAATCGGTATTCCTTGGCTATGACATTTCGGCTGCTGGACGTTCTTCTACCTGTGGTTTCTCTTGGAGGTTCTCAAATAAAGAATACTCCTTAACCAAACTTCTTGGGAGTTACATTGGATCACAGACTAGGGTGGTCGGCTCATATTGGTGAATTGCGTGGATAGCTTTCGACGGCTTGTTACACAATCAAACAGCTAAGAGTTACTGTTGCCCTTGACGTGTTGACGGTATTCTACTTTGTAAGGTGGTAGTAATAGTAAAGCATTTTTTTCATGTTACCACCACTTACGACAAGGGGCCGGTGTAGTCCTAACAGACGTTTCTGGTTCTGGTGTATAAGTCGGTTTCTCTTACTAACAAAAATTATGATGACTCCTCCTTGTACAAAACGTCCCGAAGATAAAAAAAACCCTCCATTCGGATCTCCTGGAGAGAGGTGTACAGGGGCGCCGGAAACAAGATTTAACATATCCTTCTCGAATATATGTGGCCTAAATTCTAGCCTGAACTCCGTCCACCATTTCCTCCAGGCTAATAGGCCCCAACTCTTCACCGTAACCCAACTCATTGCCAGAACAGCCACTAATCACCCCAATTTCCTGGGGTATGAGCTCCTTACTTCCTTTAGATTGCATGTAGGTGTGTGCGCATACGTCCGTAGCAATCTAGCCTGCACCAGACTCCCCAATTTAGAAGTTGAAAGAAAAAACATACTTTGGATGAAACTCCCTCTCAGGGCTGCAACTGCAACTAAATTCATCTGTTGCATTTACCGGTCACCTTCTGTCAACAACTTTGTGCAGTTCTTCTACTACTTTTCTGAAAAAAAAAACGACTATCTTATTTCTCAATATCCTTTCGCCCAGGTCACTATTCTTGGTGACTTAAATGTTCATAATAAGGAATGGCTAGGATCTTCAAAAACCAATCCACAAGGGAGATCAGCGGAGGTCTTTGCAGTCAGAAATTCTTTAGCCAATATGGTTCAGCAACCTACTTACTTTCCTCGCATCCCAACACAGAGTTGAAATCCTTCGGATCTCCTTCTTACTACAAAACCTGAATGCCAAGTCGCTCAGACCACGGCATGGTCACTGCTTCCTGCGCAGTGCAACCCGAGGTCACACAGTCATCACACCGACGTATCGTTTGGCACTACAACTCCGCGAACTGGGACGAAATGCGGGATTACTTTTCCTCATTTCCACGGGCGTCTGTCTGTTTCTCTCATCCTGACCCCTCTGATGTCTCAAAAAACGTCAGCGAAATTATCCAAGCTGGCATAGAATTATTTATTTAACGTACACAGAAAACCTCTTCAGCCACTCACAAGCTCTGGTTCTATAAATCCTGTGACGAGGCCCCAGACTTGAAAATATCAAAGCTCACAAAACGCTTCTACACAATCCTAGTCAAGAAAACCGTCAAGCATTTAACGACTCGAGAAACCGCTATGTGCGCATTCTTTCTGAGGCAAAAAACGCGTTTAGTAACCACATCAAAAACAAAGTCCTCTCAAGCTAAAACGGCAGCAAACCCCTCTAGACTCTTGCTAAATCTATTTCTAATCTAATTTCTGATACACCAGCACTAGACCCATCACAATGAACAAGCAAGTTATTCAAAGTATTAGTTCTTTTTCACTTGCTGGTATTTCTGTGGATCGAAATCGCAATTGGCACCAACACGTCAGATCAATTGTAGAGGCGGCTTCTAAGAAATTAGGCTTCCTCTACTGGGCTCGCAAATAATTTTCACCAGCTAATCTCTATACCTTATATACTTAACAAATAAGGTCAAACCTACAATACTGCTTCCAAATATCGGCTGCCGCTGCCGCTTCTACACTCGATATCCAGGACTCTCTTCAGAAGAGAGCTATACGTCTCATCGTTGACCCTACCTTCACCTAAAGGCTGCTATCTTTTGCCCACCGACGTGCCGTTGGTGACCTCTTTCACTCTTTTATAGATATTTGCATGGGCACTGCTCAGAGGAGCTTTCTTCCATAGTTCCTCCAGCTGCTGCCCCAAAGATCTACCAGTGGAACATAGCGAATGCATCCTTTTACTGTCCAGGTCACCAGACATAGAACATCTTGTTATGCTCGCTTTTTGGTCCCAAGGAGTTTCAAGTTGTGGAATTCCTTGCCGGCATATGTTTTCCTTCTCCTCCGAACCTCCAAACCCCGAAGTGTAGAATTAATAAGTTGCCTCTTTCCTCCTTGTCGACATTCACGGCACGATAGTATTTAGGCTGTGAGCCCTTGTGGTGTGTTGTTAAAATAGATATAAGAAAAAATCGGATGCTTGACGTTCTTCTTCCTGTGGTTTCTCTTGGAAGTTCTCAAATAAAGAATACTACTCAAGCAATCTTCTTGAGAAATACATTCGACTAGGGTGGTCGGCTCACATTGATGGATTGTGTGGACAGCTTGCGACATCTTGTTATACAATCAAACAGTTGAGAGATACTGTTGCCCATGGGATGTTGAAGTTATTCTACTTTGCACACATGTACTCGAGAATCTCTTAATAATTCAGGGGTTTGGTGTTGAGAATGCAAGAAAGGCAATTCGTTTTATGACGGGAAGGACTCTGTAAACTGGCTGTAGAGAGTTTTTCCCCCTTCTGGGAATAATGACGGCCCCTGTAGGTATATTTAACAACTTTTACCATATTCCAAACAAAATAAAAATTTAAACACTATTGGCTCGTACCATAGTTACAGCACTCGCAGTGACACGGTATTGGAGATCCCGCTTCATAGAACAGGTTTTTATGAAAATAGTCCATCATGTAAGTCGATTATCGCCTTTAACAAGCTACCAGAAGCGTATAAAAAATAGGCCTAAATTCTTTTAAAACTACCTTGAAGAAGTAATAAGTGTCAATGACCCGGGCTTCATGAAGCGCTCGACTGTTGACAGCCACCTATTGTTCTTTCGTGTTTTGTAGGACTTTGTATCATTGCATGTCAGTTTTCATTGTGTTGTGCAAATTTAGTTTTATATATTTTAATTATTCTCTAGGTTTATCTGCACTTTTAATTTGTACTGTGTTGTTATGTAGTTTTTGTTATGCTATGAAGGCCCCCCTTTGGCCGATTAATAAATGTTATGTTATACTATGCCTCTACTGGTGACCTGTCAGACTCTCCCGAGTAAAATATGTTTTTCTTAAATCGACTTTCAAAGTCTGTGAAAGTTAAAAGTATTAGCTTTACTAGTATGCCGTATAATTATAGTGTACAATTCTTTTGAAAATTCGCTACTATAACGCACTTGCTGCATCCCGATTTTTTTAAAGTTTGGTTTTCACAGCTAATATAATGTAATCTCACGTTAGTTAAATGATCTGTAAGGAAATTAGTATACCTTTGATAATTAGTTAGTTGATTTAATGTCAGCTTTGATGTTAAAAATAATGCGCCTTGTTTATCTCGAAAATGGGAAGAGATCCAGGATTTTTGTAAAAACCCAAACAGTTCCATTATACGGTCCAAAAATGATCTAGCTTTCACAAGTTGATCTTATACAACTCGAGTGGCAAAAAGTATTTGACAGCTGTCTGATTACTGACCGTTTCCGTTTCCAAACGTAGATATAATTGCGCTTTGTTTTACAGCATTGTCATTTTCCACGTGTGTATATTGCTAATGAATTGCCTTTTACTTAAAAAATTCTAATCTTTTAAGCGGTGTCAGTTGGTTTCACTAGATATTAAAATTAAAATTTCCTATTAGAAACTAAAATATTTTTTAAACAATTACTAACATAACTCACTTGCGTCTGAACTTTTTTCTGATACACTCTTTAGTGCATTAATTGGGTATTTTATGAAGATCACTTGTAAGATAACTAGGCAGAAAATAATATTACCCTTATAGAAGCGTCGGGTTAAAATTGCCTCCATAAGCATGTTACTTAGCTCAAATCCTGTGGTTTTGCCGTTATCTCTGTCGGCTCTTTTGTGAAGTGTAATTAATCGAACTGGCTTTGTAAGGTTTCCTGAGATAGCTGCCTCTCCACCAGGATCACACTACTACTAAAACTGCTCAGCTCTTCCAGACACCACAAAGACTTAGTGCCTCCGTTTAATGATTATTTCCTTCAAATATATTCGATTAGATTCGTAACGAAGCGAATTTCAAACGTTCGTGCTTTAATGTTAACATCTAAATTCTTAGTAATTATGTATAAAATTTTAATGTTTAATTATTTATATTAACTGCCTTTATTGAAAAAAAAAGATGTGTTCCAAGACGACTATACAGGTGTCCCACGTAGACTTTCCATTGGCCGTTTATAGAGTACGGCTCACCATTGAAATCTGAAAATTCACGCGCGTGGGTTTCTCAAAATTTCCAGTTCACTGAAGAAAATGACGTTAGACTAGGGCTTCCGGTTATACCGGAAGTAGACGTCAACTTTTTTATTTTAGATGGAGCATGGTGTTTTTTATTACGGATCTAGTCAAATTTTATTGTATATTTCATCAGTATGTTATGTCACTATTATCAAGGATTTTTGAGATATTTGACTTTTTTCAAAAATTTCTTAAAAAACATTGTCACATTTACACACCTGTATCTCTCTTATTTTTCAACCAGAAGAGTTGAAACTTTCATTTTAATGTGCGAATTCTAAAATGCCACAAAATATATGGAATATACTAAAGCTAGTACAAGTTAGACAGGGTGTCTGAAATAGACCGGTCAATCGTGACAACTTTAAAACCTAATATATCTCTTATTTTAAATAGAACACCCTACATTTTATAACGTTGGTTCATGTACTTTTTATTGTTCTTTCGAGTAGTATTAGCATTCCTTATACCTAGGTCACACCGATTTGAATATATTTAAACATTATTTGCAATAAGAAATAATTCTTAGGCAGTTTATAAGGTTGCCTAGGAGAAGAAAATTTTAAATGTCATCTTCCGACATAAGTAAAATATACGACGACTTTTCAATATAACTTTTATTTACGAGGAGTATAATATAATTATTAATAGAAGATATCATGTGGTTGCAAAGAACTTTCCACATAAACAGAGACGAACTCGTTACATGATCAGAATACTAGTAAAAAATTTCTAAGAATGGAGTGTTTCAACCAAAATTTCATAAAAGTGAAGCATTATTAGGGAACAAAGAGATTTGTGTGTTATCACTTCGAGGCATATTTGCGATAATAATTCTTTTTTGAGTTATCGGTGTGACACTTATATATATATATATATATATATATATATATATATATATATATATATATATATATATATATATATATATATATATATATATATATATATATATAACCATATAAAAACTGAAACTGACCTGGGACATGGGTTCAAGGGGGCATTGATCGCGAGAAATTTCTTCAAAATTGATTAGTGATTTTTTAAGAAAATTCACTAAAGAAGCAGAAAATAAAATAAAACCTACTCTATAAAAAACTTCAAACAAAATTTTTTATTCAAAGATAAGGAACAAAATGTTGTTTTCTTGGATTTTTCGACCTTTTTACTGACTTTTCGTAAAAAAATTCACTTATGAAGAGATCCCGACTTTTGAATTAAAAAAAATCCCCAAATGAGCGCTATTTAGGCCCCCTAGAACACATATCCGGGGCCAGTTTCAATTTTTATATATGTATAAGTATAGATATATATATATATATATATATATATATATATATATATATATATATATATATATATATATATATATATATATATATATATATATATATATATATATATATTTGTTTGTGTGTGTGTATCACACTGATAACTCAAAAAACTATGAACCGATTTTGATCACATTTGGTAAGTACCTTCCTTTTGCAAGTGGCTTGGATAAGTTCGTTAGTCTGGAAAATAGGACCGGTTTATCCCGGAAAATTTTATGTTTTCCTTCGCAAAATATTTATATCCCTGTAACTAACAACTTTAAACTTATGGCAGCCAAATTTGGTGGGCGGGTTTACATCATAAAAAGGACACTATTGTTGTAGATTTTCAAAAAATAAAGTTATTTTGATGAAATATGGTACATTACTTCTACTATATAGGTTATACTGGTAACCAAATTTATCGCCTGCTTTCTTTCAAAAAGGCATATTTGCTATTAAAAACAATGTAAAGAAAATTCACTACCAAAGCACACTTGCTGCGTCAAGACCTTTTTTTCTATTAACGAAGAGAACTAAATTTTAATGTGAAATATACGTTCTATCATATAAACCATTGCACTAAATTGGGATGCCATAGCTTTGTTATTTTTGGAGATAGAGAATTTGTTTGAAAGAAAATTCTCAATTTCTTCGGAAAAACTGGACCGACTCATTCGAGCCATTTACACAATGTATAAAAATCTAATCTGAACCCGAATATGGGTTCCAGGGTTTTCAATTCCCCTCATTTGAAAATATTTTGTTGTGTCCCGATCTTATTTCAAGCGGATTTTTTCGACAGTAATTTGCTAAAAAGTATGAACTCAGGAAATGTTTTACGGTAGCAAGTTTTCCTAGAAACACTTTTTGAATTTTCCTTAGTCGACTTTTCATTAACTGACATAAATCAGATTTGGTAAAGGGATTAAGTTGTAATACACATTTTTTATCCGATGTTTTTAAAATAGGTTTACTGTTTGCAAAAATAAAAAGTATTTTATGAATACTTAAAATTTTTTCGAAAAACTGATCCGATTTGCGTGGCCAACAATTATATAATTTAAAAGTTCGGGACGCAGCAAGTGCGTTATGGTAGTGATTTTTTATTAAATGCTTCAAACTTGGATAACTCAATTTTCGATAAACTTAGAAAGTTGAATTTTGGTATGTACTAAAACCTTTTCCAAGGCAAAATATCCGCCGTAAGTCATTAAAATAACTTCGTAATTTTCGAAGAAAAAAATTTTGTTCAAAGGAAAACCTATAATTTGAAAAACTCAATTTTCTATAAACTTAGAAAGTTGAATTTTGGCATATAGTAAGGTCAAGGCAACATATCCACCAAATTTCATTTAAATAACTTCGTAATTTTCGGAGAAAAAAAATTTTCGAAAGAAAACTGAACATTTTCCCGGAAAACCTCTTCTGATTTTCCTGGCTAACGAACTCGTCGAAGCCATTATAATAAAAGAAAGGCACTTGCCGAGCTTTATTAAAATCCGTTAATTATTTTTGAGTTATCGGTTAGATACATATATATATATATATATATATATATATATATATATATATATATATATATATATATATATATATATATATATATATATATATATATATATATATATATATTATATATATATATATATATATATAAACATTTAAAACTTGAAACTGACCCCGGATATGGGTTCTAGGGGTACTAGTTCGCGCTCATTTGAAAAAATTTTTGCAAAGTCTCACCATCGATACCTCTCTATTAGTGATTTTCAAAAAATAAAAATTCACTAAAAAGGTAGTATTCAGTTATAAAGTTTGTGCTTGTCCTGTCTAAATACAGTTACAAGTCACTTGAACATATTGGTGCACTCCTTCTGACAATATATGATATGTTAGTCCGATTTGGGGTATACTAGTCTCTATAAACCTTTATTAAATTGTCAAACCGAAATTAGATAAGTGAAGGCGGACAATGTTTATTGGGGTTATAAATATTGACTTCCGCAACAGCGGAACCAGCGAGTAGTTTTCAGGCCTAAGTTTTCGCGTAGGGGCAATAACACCTTTATTAGAAACTCCCCCAGCCTTGAGCACGAACTGAGCTTAAAACGGACACAATCAAATATAAGGGATGCTCGTTAATTATTGATTCGGTATAAGCAGGGAGTGTGGGATGTCTTTAATCAAATCGACTGCTGCTGCCTTTCTCGGCTAAGGTGTGTCCGAAGAGTGACCTTAAAATAAACCCATAAAAAAGTCTAGTGCATTTTCATACGAGCCTAAATTGAAACTATAATGAATTATTTATTTAACATAATTTTTCGGGGTTCTACTACTATAATGCTACTGCTATTACCATTAATGCCCGTCACGCATTTTTCGTAAAAGGTAAGCACACCACAATGCCTGTGCTATTTCCCAAGAACATTTCTCAAGCGCTCCTGCCGTTACATGACTTTTTGCTTGTTTTGCATTCATATATCTCTCCATACACACTCTTCTATTACCAAAACTTCTGACGTATCTCTTTTTAGTGAATTTGCGTAAAAAAAATTCACTAATGGGGAGATCCCGACTTTGGAATTTCGAAAATTTTTTTGCAAATGAGCGCGAACTAGGACCCCTAGAACCCATATCCGGAGTCAGTTTCAATTTTTATATGTTATATATATATATATATATATATATATATATATATATATATATATATATATATATATATATATATATATATATATATATATATATATATATATATATATATATATCACACCGATAAAACAAAAAATAATCAGCCGATTTTGATAAAATTTGGCACGTACCTTCCATTTGTAACTTCGTTAGTCTGGAAAATTGGACGAGGTTTGCCGGGAAAGTTTTGAGTTTTCATTCGAAAAAATTTTTTATCTCAAAAAATAAAAAAGCTATCATAACCAAATTTGGTAACTAGGTTTACGATATAAACAGTAAGTTATATACCAAAATTTAGATTTCTATGTTACAAGGAAAAAGTTATAATAAAATAATTTGTTCTAGATCATTTCTATTTTCCTTACAACTCGCATCGTTTTTAGTCTATTGTTATTATTAAAAGTCAATAGTTTTTTTCTAAATTTGCGCTGTTACAGTCTTTACTTTTAACATGACGCTTTGCTTACTCTTACTGATATACGATTTTACATACGTATCACCCTACTAAAACCTACTTGTATTTCACCGCATAAGACGTTCCTGTAGCTTCCCTTTCAGTTTATTTTCCTCCCTTTCTTCTTTATGATTCATTTGTAGAGCTCACTAGTCTGTTCTATCGAGAATTAAAATTGTAGAAGCATCCTCTTACTAGGCATCGTGTGTCCATTTGCTATGATTGTACCTTTAATTTACACTGTTAGTCAATGCTCGCTCTCTATATAACTTTTATTTACGTGACCTAACAAATTACTTGAAATTTCCATGCAACATTTCTTTTTACGTGGTCTCCTGCTACATTCATCACCTTTATAACGTGAGGCCCCTTACCATTACATTTCCTGTTCCCCTAGTTTAATTAAATAACGAGCAGATTTCGTCTTTGTAAATAGCTATTAATCAATAATCCCTTCTGCACATAACATGCCATTTCTACCTAACATACACGGTTTCGACCGTCCTGTCTGTTTTGTCGTTTCTATTGTTAGTCAATGCTCGCTATTCATATACTTTTTAGTGAATTTTCGTAAAAAAAATTCACTAATGGGGAGATCCCGAATTTTGAATTTTGAAAAAATTTTTGCAAATGAGCGCGAACTAGGACCCTTAGAACCCATATCCGAAGTCAGTTTCAATTTTTATATGTTTTCCCGGAAAATTTTGACTTTTCATTGGATCAAATTTTTATCTCAAAAAGTAAAAAAGATATGATAACCAAATTTGGTATGTAGGTTTACGATATAAAATAAACTATACACCAAAATCTAGATTTCTATGTTGCAAGAAAAAAAAGCCATATTTATATATTTTGTGCCAGATAATTTCTATAAAAATTCACTACCATAACGCACTTGCTGCGTCCACGATTTTTAGTATATCGCTCACAACATCCGACCAAGTTGTTCTGGGTCCTCCGTGACCTGTCTTGCCACTTCAACTTCATGCACTTCGCATTCTTTCCCACTTGCAGTCGGTAGTGGGTTCTCGTTATTCTAATTGCTTCCCTGTAGTCTTTTAAAAATTATGGTATTTTCTTACAATTTCCTTGTCCCATACCATCTCCCCATACCGTGTTTTGATCCCAATCATATTATTTCTTTCTGCTTATCTTCCTTTTTTTATTAGGTTTCAAAACAATTTCTTGTTCCATTCAAATCACTCTGGATTTTCGTAACCTCTTTCATTTTAAGTCCTCGCTTCGTTTTGCTCACTATTCGTTTGTATACTCTTTCTTTGCTCACTATACGTTTGTATCTTCTTTTCGATTTTTAGTAATAAACCAGACGCTTCTTTTTTTCTTTTACACCTTTAGAATTTGCCATTCTAAATTATTGTTTTTGTCCACCCACATATTTCTTTTCTTTCTTATTTCAGCAAGCATCGCTCTTAAAGCATAATTTTTTTGCCTCACCATATGAATCTATTGCACAACCAATTATCAGATCTTTGAGGGTCGTCTATGCGCTTTAAATTACAGAATTGGATGCATTTCTCGATAACACATACAACTAAGTTACAACTTAATCAGAAGTCATGCACAGAGTTCAGTTTGCTCGGGGGTGAAGAGTACCTCAAGGTCGCCCACCATGTTCCGATTTAACTAAGACACTACAAGAGAATGGTCTGAACCACATTTAGCATCTAGTTTACCTCTAGTGCGTTTTACCAATGAAGGCATTCTCGCATCATACATAATGCATGAGGAGATCCCGACTTTTGAATTTTGAAAAAGTGTCTTCAAATGAGCGCAAACTAGCCCCCCTAGAACCCATATGGAGGGTGAGTTTCAATTTTAGTGAATTTTCCTTAAAAAATCACTAACGAGGAAATCCCCCTTTGAATTTTGAAAAAATTTCTTCAAATGACCACGAACTAGGCCCCCTAGAATCCATATCCAGGATCAGTTTCAATTTTTATATATTTATAATCAAATTTGGCACATATCTTCCAATTTTCAAGTGGCTTGGATAAGTTCCTTAGTCAGGAAAATCGGCCCAGGTTTTCCCGGAAAATTTTATGTTTTCTTTCGAAAAAAAATTATATTTCCGGAAATAACAAAGTAAGGGCAACCTAATTTAATTATCTAGTTTCTGTGAATAAGCGTATCCTATGTGCCAAAACTCAGATCTCTCTCTTAAAAGACAAAAAAGTTAGAGGTAAATTAATTTTTAATTAAGTAAATCTGATCCAAGAAAGTTAAAACGTCAAAATTGATTAAGTACGAATGGGAGTGAAAAATACTACAAGAAATGACTAACAAGCCCCTAAATATGTGTCTAAGTCGTTATTTCCCTTGATTTCGTTATTTTATGAGCAAAAAATATATTGTAAATCGAAATGGTTTTGTGTAAATTTTAAAACATTGAACCAATGTATTACGGGATATAGCTGCTAATAGACACATGTAGAGCATAGCTCAGTGGCCTTAGTCGCTGTACATCGGATAATCAAATTCAATTGAACCAAATATTTCCCTTTTTTTTTCCAGGGCTCGTCCGCGGCCTCGCCGCCCCGATAGCACTGCAACCTTTAGTTGATTGTGCATGCCCTCAGTCTTACTCCACCCATTTCAAAATCACTGTACCTTGAACTAGTCTGCACAGCGATTGGTAGGGTGAAGTTTTATATTGCTCTGTCTCCGGTCTAGACTGACCGTAGATCACTTGTCTTTTGCGGTCCAGAGCTTTACACTCGCACATGATGTGCTGGGCTGATTCCTCCCCCTCTCTGCAGAGTCTGCATGCGAGGTCCCCTTCGAACTGCCCCATTTTATGCAGGGGTTTCTCGACGGTTATGTGTCCCGTCAAGAGACCTGTTGTGCTTCTGAGCTGTCATCTGCTTAGATTTAGCAGCTCCACAGCTCTCTTCGAACTGGGTTCGTCAATTATTGACTTCCCATGTCTGAGCCCTGGACAGTCTGCCCAGTACACCTTGTGTTTTCTGACCCACGACTTAATGGCTCCCCTAGCAGTGCTCTTTGTTACGCCCACAGCCGGTTCTGGTCTCATAAATGGTTCTGCCGACCCTCTCTTCGCGCAGATCCAGCAACACCTCCATGGCGGCTGTTGGGGTTGAAGACATGGCCCCTGTGATGCCTAGGCAAGCCATCCTTTGGATCTTGCCTAGTTTTTGTTTAGCACTACATTGTGTCACCTTAGGGCACCAGACCAGGGCCGCGTATGTTAACGATGGTCTGACCACCCTTGTGTACAACCAGTGGGCCATACTAGGTCTTAGTCCCCACGTTTTTCCATATAGCCGCCTGGTGGCGCCTAAAGTCATGATTGTCTTACGCAGTATTTTTCCAATGTGACCATTCCAGGTTAGCTTAGAGTCCAATACGACCCCAAGATATTTTACCTTCCTGGCCATTGGAATGCTCCTACCGTATAGAGTGAGAGTTCTGTGGCTCTCGCACTTCCTCCTCCTCGTAAACGTAATATTTCCCATACTTATAATACTTTATATTTTATAAAGCGATTACTAAAACAATCATATAAGAAAGTGTTAGAAATTTTATCTTTTGTTAACAAATTGAAGTTCTAGCCATTTAGATCTGTTTAGAGTCAAGGGTGTTCCTTTTTTCAGAGACTGTTAAAATTTGTTTAAATCATTTGCAGTGCGCCCAGGGGTTTAAAGCAATAGCGGTTCCAAGTTCTTTAGGCTCTTTGATTCAAGTAATGTAGAACACTAAAACCCACACATTTCTTTAGCTACTTAGAAAATTAAGATAATTTAAAAAGTTTGTGTCTTAACACATTCCAAATTTGTTACAGTTTCTAACCACAAGAGTGTTGTGCAAATTACGTGGTCTGTTTTAAGCAATGCAAATTTAAAAACTCCACTTTACAGAAACTGGTTGCTTAAATGGATCTCAAACAAACAAGTCAAGACTGAAATCTTGGAATATAAAAATCTCTCTCCCTTGGAGACTGAAAGAAGCATCTGCCCTATTTGAATAACAAATAAGAAAAAGTTCTGTCATATTTGCATTTTAGGTACAACGAACTTTTTCACATTTGATTAGATTATATATCTGACCCGACAATAACTGATATCACAAGCGATGGAAGCACACAAATACTTTTCAGCCTAATCTGTTTTTATCGCCCACTCGTCTTTAATTCGTACACGAAATACATCAAAAGGAATGTAGCGGCATCCAGAGAACCAAAAGTACGGAACAAGATTATAAAGGTTCACAGTGTAATGTTTACACTAATGAATAGGTTTGCTAAGCAAATACTTTCCAGTGTATTTAACTGTATAATCTTGATGCATCAACATAATTAGAGAAAAGATGACTATATCTCTGTCCTGTGTTCAAGCTACAAGTAAAAACAAAACCTTTTAGAGCTGGAAGCTTGCATGGTGACACATTTTAAAAGTAAAAAAACTGCATAGAACTCTACAAGTAGAGTAGGCTTTCAAGTTGCTGTCGCCTTCTCTTTCCGTTTAGCAACATACAAGATTGTTATACAATAAATGGGCCTCATTAGTTCGAAATTAAGATCAAGCTAAATGATGAGTACAAACGTTGATACCTGTAGCTCAAAAACAAATAACCGTCCAAAGTTGATAATAGCACAAAAAGATTACTTTGTAAAAGGTGTCCTGAAAATGTGCAAGTCTTATACATGTCAGATCAATGCCTGCTTAGATATTGAAGAAAAAGTAAACCGACAAATTTTGGTTTTTTCAAAATAACTCGAACACGAAAAGAGTCAGGGCAAAATACAAGCCAATATGTGGAACGAGCATGAAATTCTACAACACATTGCTCATTTAACCGTCTCCCTATCTCTAATAATAACGAAAAGAGCAATACATCCCCATCCAGTTTGGGACACACTATATATATATATATATATATATATATATATATATATATATATATATATATATATATATATATATATAGGGTGATTGCTGAGAAGTGCTCATTAGAAGTTTATGACCTTCTCATTCGATTTGAGAGCTGAAAATTTGTATTCGGCCATCATGCGATATTTACATTCATATTAAAATAGTTGAAATACTCCATCGCTTTTGGTTATACCGGAAGTCGCCACCAACTTCTTTATTTTAAACAAAACACCCTATATATTTTTGCTTTTTTAGAATGGCAATCCAATTTGGGATATACTTTATGTAGTACTCTCTACACTTAGCCTTACTATTTTTTGAAATGTTTGCGATTTTCGAAAAATATTTGTTATCCCAGCTCTTTTTATAATTTGATGTATTTTTGTAAAGTGTAAATCTAGAAAATATATTTTCGGACAACAGATTGCTGGTAACTACGTCTTGCAAAATTATTGAAATAAAAATCCATTTTCATACAGGGTGTGCGTTTATAGCCTGACAATTTATGGAAATTCAAGCGGGTGTAACTTGATTTTTTCAAATGGAACATCCTATATATATATATATATATATATATATATATATATATATATATATATATATATATATATATATATATATATATCTATTTCAAATAATTCTACATACATAGCTCTGTAACTTCTATTAACTATGTCCTATACCTAAATAGCATAATTTCTGAGATACTGTTACTTTCCTGAAGTGATATATTTAATATCGCAACAGATAATTTTCCAATGTTTTCATGGCATTGGATGATCCAGTTTCTTTTTATATTCTTGATGACACGCTGACAATCTCAGAATTATAATAAAAAAGTCTGGACGCAGCAAGTGCGTTATTGTAGTGAATTTTCATTAAAATATTTTGAATAGCAAATATCTGTTTTTTAAGAAAGCAGGCATTAAATTTGGTTACCAGTATGACCTAAATAGTAAAAACAATATACCGTATATCATTAAAATAACTTTGTTTGAAAGTTTACAAAACTGTTTTGAAAATAAACTTAAAATGTTCCCGACAAAAATAGTTTCCTGGCCAACGAATCTAATTAAAAAGCCACCCACCCTTGTGTAGTTTGACTTCCCGAGTCCATCGCACTTGTTATATTCATCTTAGCTCAAACATTAAGCAACTAATGAGCACCGATGCTAAAAAAATGGACGTGTAATAATTATGGCCTTATCATTGTATAAATGTAATGGCAGAACTTTTAAAGTAACATGAGAATCATACAGTGACATTGAATGAATTGAATTCTTATTTCTAGAGTAAAGTTAAGTTAGATTAGATTATATACAGTGAACAGAGGAAAGACAACAAGTTGTGATGCAACTAGAGCTGAAAACTTCAAACAAATTGTTAAATATGACTTCCGTTTTCGTTCAAATACTCTGAAATTCTCGAATGTACTCCAGCGGTGGTCGTTCTTCGTATCTCCTCTGGACCTAACTCGGTAAAAGCTTGCATTATGTATTGGGTTAATTCCTCTTTAGATTGGACATGCACCTTATAAACCTTGAATTTTATTATACTCCACATATAAAAATCACAAGGCATCAAGTCCGGCGATCTTACTGGCCGGCACCAAGTGCCGTTTCTGCCTAGATATCTGTCAACAAATATACCATTTAACTGATGATACACACATATAGTATTATGCGCTACAACCCCGTCCATCTGATGTCAACAATCGAGTGATGAATTTCCAGACAGACTGTCCACAAATGGCATCACCACTGTTCTCAGGATCTGAATATACCTCTGACGTGAGCGTGCCATTGTAAATATAAAAACACACTCGGTTCTCCATTATCATGCAGAAAACATTGCAACTAAATATCTGCTGGAAATTAGTCGTCTCATATGCAGGTTTTCAGCTGCGCAGTAATGCTGATTTTTCATATTCCGCAAACCCTCTCTGCCAAAGTTCGACTCATCAGTCCAGATTATTTTGATCAAGAATGTAGGATCTTCCTGCACTTGCATCAATAGGTGTTCGCAATAATTTATCCTCCTCTCGTCGTCGCTATCACGGAGGTGTTGCACAGGAATAAAAGAGAAATTATGCATTTTGTGCTTCCTCAATATTCGCTGAATGATCCAGTAAGGCATGTCCAAGTCGCTAGACGCATTTCTTATAGAATCTGTTGGCATTGCATGAAAGTATGCAAGAACTGCGACTTAGCATGTTTTCTCATCTTCAAGTTTGCCTCTACAAACTAGTTGTCTTGATGTTATACGTTCATACCTTGAAAACTTTGATTGAAGCCTTTTGAACCAGTGTCTGCTCAAAGGTGCTGAATGAGGAAACTTTTCATTTAATTTACGACATGTTCTTTCGATAACTCTATTGCAGTTACCGTGAATAATGAATATATTCATGAAATCTTGATTACCGTATCGTTTTCTACTTCTTATCGCGACATATAAAAAAGCAGGCTACTAATTTTACTGCTGTCACTAAATTAAACTATGTGTCAAATTTCAGTTTTCCCGCCTGACATTCCAACAAAAGCCTACTCTTTCCATAAACGAACTAATTGTATAAATTCCACTAAAGCTTACCTACCCTCCTTACAGAAAGGCAGGGGTTTGGCAAAATTTCCAGGATAGTGAGGTGAAACTGCTTGCTGGCGTCGGTGATTGGCCATAGTCGCGGAAATAGGCCGACGTTAAAGAAACAAAACACACACACACAAAGGTACATCAAATTATGAAAAGAGCTGCGATAACGAATATTTTTAAAAAATCGCGAATATTTCAAAAACGAATAACACTAGGTGTAGAGAATAATGCATAAAATCTATCCCAAATTGGATCTCCATCCTGAAATTGCAAAAATATACAGGATGTTTCATTTACAATAACGAAGTTGGTCGCGACTTCCGGTATAACCGGAAGTGCTAGAGTAGTGAAGCTATTTTAATCTGAATGATAATATCGTATAATTCCCTAATACAGATTTTCAGCTCTCAAATCGGATGGGAAGGTCATACACTTTTAATGATCACTTCTCAGCAAACATCCTGTATATATATATATATATATATATATATATATATATATATATATATATATATATATATATATATATATATATATATATATAAAACCTTTTTAACTGACCTTGGATATGAGTCCCAGTAACCCTAATTCGCGCTCATTTAATGTTTTTTTTTTCCAAAAGTCATCAAGAGCAAAAACAGCCAGCACTTATTCAGAAAACCAGATACTCAAGCAAAAGTTTGGAGGAAAATCAGTATGATGCACGCCTATTGAGAAGTGCCGCATGCCAAACACGATCAAATGCTATAGAAGTATCCAGAGAAATTGCATAGCTTTTCGAACTTTTCCTAGAGCAAAGGTCCGAAGCGAGTGACGTGTGATTTTTAAGGTATTTTATGAATTGAATATTTATTAGGAAAATTTATTCAATCAAAAAAACGAGAAAAGTCCATTTCTGGCAGTATAAATTGGAAAATTGGACCAAGCGTTTAAAGCGAAAGTAAAGATAATCATATTAACTGCGCCAAATGACTCTCAAAGAACACATCATGTAGAAATTTCCCTCAGCGGAAACAGCACAATGAATTAGACAGGAATGCCAGAGAATGCCAGTTTTTAAAGAGGGACACTCTTAATCAGAATATCTCTTCCAGGATACTTTCTTATACTCAGGACACCAGCGAATTACATTAACTCTCGAGGTGGCACAAGTCTAAAAACACGAGGCGGTGGGAAGAGACTTCTTAAAACTTGCGCCAACTAATTGGTAAAATGCAAATTTAGGCTTAAAGGTGTCTAGTTAAATATAAAGCCATGAAACTGGAACCGCAACGCCCTAGTTTGGTCCAAAAGTGCTCTGAAGTTGAAGTCTCTCAAATTTGTCGATTTCAAATCTAGTTTTTCTTCCTCTTTGCATGACATTTTAAAAACAAACGAGATTTAATAAAGATGTGCTCAATTTAAATTTATTCGAAGGTATTATCAGAATAAGGTTCACAAAATATCTGATGAGGTAATAAGGTTGTATATTTGTAAGTTCCAAGCAGAAACTATTGCTGCAGCAAGTGCATGATGTGACGAATTTATTAAAAAAAATTAAATCCTCATCTCTTTAAATACCGAGGTTGGACAGTGTGGCTGGAACTGAAACAAAAAGCAGAATCACCCAAAAAAAAAAAAAAAAAAAACCAAAAAATTAATAAAGAAGAGTTATGCGCTAGATACGGTAAATACATATTTGAGGAACCTTTTGGGTGAACCAAAGGATACTATTCACTTTCGACAAAAAAATCGGGCATTTATCAAATATCTTATAATCATTGCAAAAAAAATCTAAATTGGGCAAACGATAGCCTCATTGTTCGCCGGCAATTCTACTCTCAACCTACCTCCAAATGTTCAACCACCAACATTCCCCAATGTCGCGCATAAAATGACGGATATCATTTTCAAAACTAAAAGGGTATGAAAGATGCTCTCTTAGTACCACAAAAGCATCTGGCCTTGACAAGATCCCATCAATTGTTCTCAAAAAATGCGCACTAGAACTTGCTCCTGTCCTGACTCGTGTTTCAGACATCTCAAAATAGAGGCATATTGTCTAGTAACTGGAAAACTGGTCGAGTACAACCCGTCCCCAAGAAATGATTCAAAGCGCTTCCTAGCAACTACAGGCCTATTTCTTTCGTTTCAGTCGTCTCTAAAGTAATGAAAAAGTATATAAAGACCGAATTACTAATATTTCTTTAAAAACACAGTCTAATCCACGACAGGTAGTATGGGTTCCGTCAGCGCAGATCAACTGCCGACATCCTTTCCTATGTCACCCGTTTTTGGAACAAGTCTATGGAACTACACGGTGAATCTCATATTATCGCTCTAAACATATCCAAAGCATTTGAATAGGTCTGGCAAGCAGCCCTGCTTAATAAACTTCCGGCCTATAGCCTACCACCAAAAACACTGTACCTGGACAGCAAATTTCCCCTCCAACCGAAGCATTTCTGTTGTCGTGGATGGCCATTCCTCTAAACTGTATCCAATTAATACAGGAGTTCCTCAAGGTTCAGCATTAGCCCCTACTTTGTTTCTTCTCCAAATCAATGACCTCCTCTCTAGCACATCCAACGCAGTTCACAGTTACGCGGACGACAGCACCCTCCACTGAAATATACAATATTCTAAGCCTGTCTCTTTAGCCCAATTAGATGAAGCTCGCAGACTCATGGAGGGTTCTGTCTCTGTGGATTTCCAAAAAATATTAGACTGGGGAAGTAGAAATCTTGTACAATTCAACCCCACCAAATCTCAGTCTCGCTTTCTTTCTCATAAGAGATACACCAGCCCTAGACTCATCACAATGCACAACAAAGTTCTTCAGAGTAGTGAGTCTTTTTCACTTGTTGGCATTTATGTGGATCGAAATCTCAATTGGCACCAACATGTCACATCAATTGCAGAAGCGGCTGTAAGAAATTGGTTTCCCTCTTCCAGGCTCGCAAATACTTTTCACCAGCTAATCTCTATACGTTATATACTTCACAAATAAGGCCAAACCTCGAATACTGCTCCGACATATGAGATGTTGCTGCCGCTTTTACACTAGCTATCCTGGACTCCATTCAGAAGAGCTATACGTCTCATCCGGGACCCCACCCTCACCCAAAGGCTGCCATCCCTTGCCCACCGAGGTGCCGTTGGTGACCTCTCTCTCTCTCTCTGTCTCTCTATCTCTCTCTCTTTTTTTATAGATATCTGCACGGGCACTGCTCAGAGGCGCTTTCTTCCATAGTTCCACCACCTGCTGCCCCCAACAGATCTACCAGGGGAAGAGAGCGAATGCACCCTTTTACTGTACAGGTCACCAGACATAGAACATCTTGTTATGCCCGCTCTTTTGTCCCGAAGGCTTCCAAGTTGTGGAATTCCTTGCCGGCACATATTTTTCCCTCTCCCCCAACCTCCAAACCTTCAAGTCCAGAATTAACAAGTTGCATCTTTCATTTTTGTCGACACACACGGTACGATAGTATTTACGCTGTAAGCCCTCGTGGTGTGCTGTTGAAATTAAAAAAAAAAGATTCAAAAAGCACATAGCTCATTTCAGATTAAACTAAGCAGAAAATGTAGCGTTGCCCGACACATGATTGATTTGGGACATAAGGTAGGCGATAGTAATCGAAAATTGAAAATAACGATTGATTATAGCATCTTAGATGCTTTGGAAAGCTTAGAAATCCGCAAAGTGAATCCACAAAATTTAAAGAACTTAGACTTGGGTCCGTCAATTCAGCACATTTTGAAATAGCACGAACTAATCCATGGTTGCTTCCAACATCAACAAAACCGGTTGTGCGTATCCACTGACAAAAAAAAAAATACCTTGAATTACATCACACGGTGTTACGTCATCCTATGCATCATTGTACTGAGGCATACGATATTGCATCATGCTGTGTTGTATCATCCGGTATTTCATCATCCGGTATTGCATCATCTGATATCGCATCATAATGCAGTATTTCATCATAATCCGGTATTTAATCAACAGTGTTACATTATTTTTTTTGTGAATTTTCTTTTAAAAAATCCTTTAAAAACCCGAGTAGACGGTATCAGCGACGATTTACATGACAAAATAACCAGTATATATGAAGAAGCTCAGCGGAAAATACAAACACTAGAAAAGAAGATGAACAAAGACAACAAGTGCCTGTACTTTTCTGCAACCGATTTTAATTTTAACTGGGCGCAGCAAGTGCGTTATGGTAGCGAATTTTCATAAAACTTTTAAGTTTCAATCGCTCAGTTTGCTATTCACCTAACGTTCGTTGGCCAGGTACCAGTTTTTTTGGGAACATTTAGAGTTTATTTTCGGAAACTTTTTGTGCATCTTCAAACAATAAAACCATTTTGATGAAATATGATAAATTGTTTCTACTATATAGGTTATACTGGTAACCAAATTTCATGCCTACTTTATTAACAAAAAGACATATTTGTTATTAAAAACATTTTTATGGAAATTCACTACGACAACACACTTGTTGCGTCCAAACTATTAAGACAGTGTAAAGATATTTAGGACAGGTAGATAATAATGAATAGTAATCAATATATTAGTGACAAATTTGCCTCTGAACTAACATTATCTGATCTCCTGGTTCCTTCTGCTTCGTATATTTAATTTAGCAAGGCTACTTTACGTTTTATTCTGTATTACTTCCTCGTCGTCAAAACGTATGGCGTCGCCGACAAAAATTTCAAATTTTTTTTTTCGCTTAAATGCCGTAAAAAGTTTAAAAGATATATAAAACTTGATTTGGGAACGAAAATTTTATTGTCTGACGGTTTGTCGGTCTGTCGGTCCGCCAGTCTGTCGGTCTGTGGGTCTATCGGTCTGTCGATCTGTCGGTCTGTAGGTCTGTCGGTCTGTATGTCTGTTTGTATTAACAATAACTTTAGAACGAACTGCGATATCGTCTTCAAATTTGGTACACAATTAGCACTCGACAGACGAACAGTTCGGATTGTGGTAAGGTAAAATCGCTTTAGAGGGTGATTATGGGTGATTTGGTGTGTGTGTGTGTGTGTGCGTGTTTGGGATGACCTCGGAAGCTTAAGTCCATTGGTCACAGACTTTTGAAGATTTTTGTTTGTTTGATTTCGCGTATACAATCATATGGATTTTTGTGTGTGTCTTTTAATGTCTTTCAGTGAGCCTCCTATTTGACCATAACTTTACAAATTGATAGTACTTAAATATAATGTAAATAAAAATAACATCTTTTGTTATTAACTATTAATTATGTATATTAATATTATTAATATCTTATTAAGGAAGTGTTTTTTTTTCTTGCATTTTTCATCGTGTTTTTTTTATTTATTTTTTTGTATTTTTTTTGTTAGGGACAACACGAGGACCCTGTCGCCTAGGGGCGGGTGATTTTGTGAAAATTAATTTTTGTTGTTGTTTAAACTCGAGTAATATAACGTTTTAGGGTTTGTTCATTAGAAATTTTTTAATTTCTTCATAAATCTGGTGTTCTGTGCTGAACCTAAATTATTTGTTGAATGTGTGAGGAATAAGGTTGACAAAAATTGGGAATTTTTTTTGCTAAAACGGCGCCAAAATTCTCAAAAGATATAGAAAACTTGTTTCTGGAAAAAAAATTTTTGTCTGTCGGCCTATCGGCATGTACGTGTGTCTGTAAATAGGCGCAATAACTTTTGAATGAATTGAGATATCATCTTCAAATTTGGTAGCCAGTTAGCACCCGATAAAGGAACGCTTTGAATTGTTGTTGGGTGAGTTGGCTTTAGGGGAGTAGCGGAGAAATAAGGGTGATTTGGTGAAAATTGACATTTTTTCAATGAAACTCGAGTAATATAATGTTTCAGAATTTATGGGTACAGGAATGCAAATATTTTTTGTGTGGTCAAATCCTGGGCCCTAAATTCACACAATGAGCATGTCTTTCTGCAGAAAATATATTATCACAGCTATGTGGAAGTTATGATTCAATTTGCCGCACTATTCATATATGACTGGGATCCATACGTGCCGAATATCAGATAACATAAAAATCTCTTATTCCTCCAGCACTCGTAAAATATTTCGAGTCTACAAAGAAACAAATCTTGCACCGTCATATAACATTTAACATGAAATAGCTTGTCAGCAGGAGTGTGGAAATATGGCCCTTGTCTTACTCTTACATATATCACAGTCAGACCAAGAAATCGAATGCCAAGGTAAATCATATTTTATTTTTATATACATATTTACTTTTTTCTTTTTGAACAGGAAGTTCTCATTTACCAGAGATTTTTCTAGGAGTCGGTGTTAGGATAAAGTTATTGCAGCATGTCGATTTCTTTTATTTCCTCTTCCCGTTCGCTTCTATATGTTGTTTTAAGCTATGAAATATTTCTTATATACTTTATGGCTAATAACAGATGAGTCCTTGTCAGAACACCATATCTGCTTTTTTCCCTTTAGAGTTAACTTTGTTATCTGAAATATACCTAGAGTGCTATTTTTTTCTAAAAGTACCTAAAAATAAACTATTGGGTGAGTGAAGATTGTAACATGTGATAAGTAGTGATGAGTACAATTTGGAGAATCATTTACATATATTTGTATTAAATTCATTGATTGCAGTTGCCCTTACTTGGTGAAACTGGTCCATACTACATACAGACTTGGAGATTACTTCTCTGGCTTCACTGTTGGTTTTTGTTTTTGTATGTGAAGGACGTAGCCAGCGCGTAAGCTAACTTGAACAAGTGGCCCTTATGAATTCTGGAAGTTCTAGGATGTTCTTTAATGTTTCTGTGACTAATTTCGCTGCTTGACAGCTTTCTCAGACAGATTAAAATTGAATTAGTACGAAATTATGACAACGACAAATAAACATCTGTTGCTATATTATGATATGATGTTTTGATCAAAAAATGTTGATCAAATTGAAAATAAAATGAAACACAGATGACAGATGAGGCTTTCAAAATGTCTACGTGATGTATGTCAATATTTAACATAAAAATAGAAATGTATGGCTACCTGAAAATTCATAAGCCAAATATACCGATGAGGTCAGTAGATAGCTATGTTAATACACCTAATCATAAGGTAGCGATCCAGCTGGTTTCACTTATTAGAGAATACAATTACTTTCCAAAATATTCAGTTAAGTATTCTTATGAACTTACACAAAAATTAAATAACTTAATTATTTCCTCAGATAGTAAATTAGTCTCGTTTGATGTTTGTAGCATGTATTCTAAGATACCTCCTAGAGAATGTTTACCTCTATTAGAAAATGTTTTAATAGAAAAGAACGTAAATGTCATAAAAAGACAAGAAATAATGAATCTTTTTAAGGAATGTATAAAACAAAACTATTTTAAATATAATATACTCAGTAAGTGGTGGACGTGCCGCCACCTAGTTGCGGAACCAAGTAGTATGTCACGCCAGCTCCAAATAACACAAAGTGTTAAAAAATAGAGACTGGATACAGCTAACTAACAATTTAGAAAATTTTCAGCCCTGGCCCATTTCTACCCCAATATAGGGACAAAGTATGTAAGACTCGATGCATTTTCGCAACAATTAGAACCGTAGACCGGTATCCAGTCTCTATTTTTTAACACTTTGTGTTATTTGGAGCTGGCGTGACAGCATACTACTTGGTTCCGCAACTAGGTGGCGGCACGTCCACCACTTACTGAGTATTTTAAGACTGGCTATACGATAGCCGTATTATTTTTGGTGCCTTTTTGCTACAATTAGTATGCCGTACTGAAGAGCTCTAATGAGAGCGAAACCGGTCTACGGTTCTAATTGTTGCGAAAATGCATCGAGTCTTTTAAATATAATAATAAAAATTATATGCAAAATGAAGGCCTACCTATGGGTAGTCCGTTGTCACCTTTATTAGCCCACATATTTATGAAAAACTTAGAAAACCAAATTTTAACATTCGCATAATATTGTCTTTTGGTACAGATACGTAAATGATATTTTAGCATGTTTTCAAGGTAGTCATACAGAATTTAATGGATTTTGTAATTTTATTAATAACTTTCACACAAATCTTAAGTTTACTTTAGAAGAAGAAACTAACAGTTGTATAAATTTTTTAGACTTAACAATTAGAAAGTTACAAAATAATTCATTTCACTTTTCAATATATAGGAAACCAACTTACACTGACACAACCATACCATACGATTAATGTCACCCTTTTTCACAAAAGCTGTCGCCTACCATTCTATGATACATCGTGCATTTTCAATACCTATTTTACAAAACAATTTTGAAAAAGAAATTTCAATAATTAAGCAAACAGCATTTAACTATGTCTATTCTGTTAAAATAATAGATAAAATGATCGAGAGAGAAGAATACAAATTAGCGATTAATTTAATTTATCCAAATATTAGAGACAAAGAAGACAAGAGATACCATTCGATAACATATTTTGGAACCATTTCAGAAAACATTTCAAAAATATTAAATACCTGTACAAATACAAAGGTAGCTTTTAAATCATACAACACGACTCGTGATTTATTATTTAACGCTAAAGAAAAATCTTGTTTCCTGACAAAAGCTGGAGTTTATAAATTAGCTTGTACACTTTGTAACGCAATCTACATAGGTCAAACTTCTAGAAATTTTAACACCCAATACAAAGAACATATTTCTGCATTTAGAAATAACCACGCTGACAAATCTACATTTGCAAAACATATTATTGATAAAGAACATAGGCCAACAGTAAATAACCGCATACAACCACAACGTTTTTATAATGACAAACGTAAACTAGACTTTTTTGAAGCTTTAGAAGTCAAAAAGCACACACAGGACAATAGCTACTTTGTTTTAAACGAGCAAACTGATTTAATGAATTCCCTTTCTTGGATATTCTTCTTTCTAATTAAATAAGTCAAAGAAAAATAAATTTCATTATTCTTTCAAAAAAGTTGTAACAAGATAATGAGTTGATGTATGTCAATAATTTCGTTATATAGAGACTGATTTTATACTGTTATTGCTTAGTTATTTTATTGTTATAACTGTTATTATAGTTATTATAGGCTACTTCTATTTTTATGTTAAATATTGACATACATCACGTAGACATTTTGAAAGCCTCATCTGTCATCTGTGTTTTATTTCACTTTCAATTTGAAAAACATTTTTTGATCATAACATCATATCATAACATAGCAACATATGCTTATTTGTAGTTGTCATGATTTCGTACTAGTTTAATTTTAATCTGTCTGAGAATGCTGTCAAGCAGCGAAACCAGTCACAGAATCGTTGAAGAACATCATAGAGCTTCCACAATTCATAACGGCCACTTGTTCCAGTTAACTTACGGGCTGGCTACGTCCTTTACCTACAAAACCAAAAATAACAGCGAAGCTAGAGAAGTAGTCTCCAAGTCTGTATGTAGTTTGTATTAAATATTGCGCGAACCTAACGAAATTATACTTTAGAAAAGTGTCAAAAATGTCAGGCAATCGCGACAAATAGACGCTTACGAAAGTATATTTGTACCTGATAATTTGAAGGGCCAATATTATTACTTCCACATCGTCAATACGTGTATCATCTGGCATCGGCGTAAAAAAATTCAAATGTTTTTCTCGCTTAAGCGTCGTAAATAGTGTCAAAACCTATCGAAAACATGATTTGGAATGACATTTTTTGCCTATCGGTCTGTCAGTGTGTCGCTCTATCGGTCTCCCGGTCTGTATGTCTGTCTGTTTGTAGCCACGATAACTTTAGAACGAATTGAGATATCGCCTTCAAATTTGGTACACAGTTAGCCACCGACGAGTGAACGGTTCAAATTGCTTTAGGGTAAAATCGCTGCAGGGGCTAGTGAATGAATGGAGGGTGAATGTTGGACAAAGACAGATGACGTTATATGTACTGCTATGCTATTTAAATAAATCGTAGATATAAATCTAAACAATGGATGTTATTGCAAGATGTCAAAAGGAGACAATTGTGAGAAATACGACAGCAGCGCCATCTCGGTGCGTGACCAGGTAGTAGGTGGTTACGACAACTCTAGCTTACACAAAATTTTACAGATAAAGACTGTGTACAATGTACAACCAACTAACAATTTTGTAAATTGTCAGCCTTGGACCATTTCTTTCCTAATACCGGGACAATGTTTGCGTCCAAAAGCGCTAAATTTTAGCATGCGAATGTATATTAAGAAATAAAAAATTTAATGTAAGTGTTTTAATTTGTTTAAAAGCAATGTAGAACTATGCTTCATTATGCATCAATATTTAGCTTCCGATTCTTCACGTTGACCGTATTTAAAATTAAAAGCCATCTCTCTCTCTCTCTCCTAGTTTAATCTGACCACACGTAGCTATTTGTCACAGAGAAGCGTGTAGTATACGCTCTGCGCATCGCATAACCTCGAAATAGACACCGCTGATGCTAACTTCTAATACATTATTAGAATCTTATAATATAAAACAAGTAGGCACCTATATTTTAAGGTTAGTACAAATAGTAGGTAAATAATAACCTAACTTTTCGTTTTAACTTAACTTTAACAAATTCCGTCGGTAGTCACTGTAGTAGTATATTATAATTATAACATCCAATGAAACAAATATGAAAGTGATAGGTAAACTGCATGTTGATTGTGGATATTGTATGTATTACCTAGTGAACTCTATACAGAATTCAATAGTCGGTATTATCAAAGTAAAATAAAATTGTTTCCAGAAGAAATATACCTACCTTAAACTAATATAGTAAGTACTTATAATATTTAGGTAGGTACCTACTTATTGTATTCTTTTAGCTTTAATTATTCATGTGGTGTATCTAAATTTTTAAGTAAAAGAAACCACATAATATAAAGTACATACATCCCTAGTTTACATTATCTAAACAGATGTTTAGGTTAAATTATTAAAATTTTAATTTCAAAATATTGTATTGTTTATATTTATTTCATTTTCCAAAAGTATGGATACAGCAGTAGTAAATAAGTGTTAAAAAGAGCTGAAGTGCGTTATGGTAGCTAATCTTCATAAAAATATTTCAAATTGTGACAACTCAATTTCCAATTAAACTAGAATCTTCAGTTTTATATAACATATATAAAAGCAGCGTGGGTACTAAATTGAAAAAATAACACAATGGGCTTTACAGATATCCAATTACAAATTTGTTTTAGAAAACCTTTTTTGTTATTTTGTTTGCAGAAACTGGTTCGATTGAGTTGATTAAAACTGATGATTCAAGCGATTAATATGGAAAAATACGTACCTGCCACCTATATTTTCATAGATGCATTCCGTTTGTAAATAAAAATTAAATTTTCGGTAAGTTTTCAGATTAGCACATGGGGGTGTTTAGAAAAATCTTTTCAGAAACATGCTTAAAACCCCTTCTAGATGCCCAAACCACAAGAACAATTTCTTGCAAACAGCCCACAAGAAAGTTACGGGATCAGGAGTGAAAAGGGGTGCTGGGCGAGGAAGAACATACAAAGGAAATGTGAGCGAAAAGTGCAAAAGAAACAGCTTGGTTGGACCTCTATAAGCTGCCTTTATCCCATTTTGCAGCTATAGCTCCTTAAAATCCTGTTTACCGCGCGCAGAACCTCTATATTCACCGCAGGTCACGTAACTTTCTTAGAGGATGTTCCCAAGGAATTTTTATTGTTTAGATTGTTTTTGTTTATACATTGAGGGTGATTCTAGGCATGTAGATGGAGAGGGAGAACCCCCCCGCCGATAATTTTCAATTTATGTTTAAATTGTTATCTCATTTAATTTTTTAAATTATTTTTCCAAAAATGATTTTGAGTTTGCGTTGCTTGTCAGTCTTACATAGTAAGCTGCGATATTTTACCATTTTTAAGAACTATGGATACAACAGTAAATAAGTGTTGAAAAGGGCCTGTGTGGAGCAAGTATGTTATGGTAGAACATTTTCGCAAAAATATTTCAAATCCGATAGCTCAGTAAACTGGATGGGTTGTCTAAAACAAAACCATCCAAGCAATTAATAATAATATCTGCGATATATATAATTTGGCAGGTACATTCCCTTTGCAAAATTTTTTTTTTCTGAAAAACTTTTGTAACTTTAATGTAATTTGTAACACAATTTTTTATAAGAGACTTGTAGTACTTAGATATTATATCCAAGACCAAATTTTAATTTTCGAGCTCCAGAAAAAATAATTTTTTTTTCAAATAGTTGCTAACTGCGATTCTAAAACCGATCTCCAAGGCCCATTGAAATTTAAAGAAATAGTTTTAATCGTATATCTTACTAATGGTGTACAATTCTTATGAAAATTCACTACTATAACGCACTTGCTGCGTTCCGAACTTTTTTGGAGTACGAAAGCTTATTTTATTGTTTTAATATTTTTCAATCCCTTAACCCGAAATGGTATTTTTTATCTATAAAATTACATCAGTTGTGTTGATCATACAACAAATTTTCCTCTTGTGTCCTCTTTTGGCATCCAGAGCAACCGAAATTTGTTGCATTAAATGCCTAGAACTTTTTTATTTTATTCTAGAAATCTAAATTTTGTTACGTAGTTTAGCTTTAATGATATAAACCGGCGTATTAAATTTTGTTACTAGCGCTTTTTACTTCCGGAGATATAAAAATTTTCCGAAAGAAAACACGAAATTTTCGGGAAAAAACTGGTCCTATTTTCTTGGCAAACGAACCTATCCAAGTCACTTTAAAAAAAAAGATACGCACCAAGTTTAATTAAAATCGATCCATTATTTTTTAAGTTATCAATGTGACATCTAAATTTATATATACATATACAAAAAAATGGTTATTTTACAAAAAAATTAACACCTTGTATCTTGGAAACAATGCATTTTAGCACCTATGTTTATGGAAACTTTTTTTAATGAAATGACCTGGGAAATCAACCCCTTAAATATTGCCCCATCTTTTTTAAACACCCTATATATATATATATATATATATATATATATATATATATATATATATATATATATATATATATATATATATATATATATACATATATATATTCATATATATATATATGAATATAAAAAAAATTGAAATCGATCCCGGATATGTGTTCTACGAGGTCTAGATCGTGCTCATTTGAAGATATTTTTTCAAAATTCAAAAGTCGCAATCTCCTCAAAAGTGAATTATTTTTTAAAGAAAATTCACTAAAAACTCTGTACCTAATCATCTAATAAAAAAATTGCTGCCACTGGATGTCACAGAAGGGCACACGACCAAAGTATTTGTGTTTTAAATAAAACATATCTGATATTACGGACAAAGATTATTTTTCTTGGGTATATATGATTTTCGTAAAAAAATTGCGTATAGGTATCATTTCTATGAAAATTCACTACCATAACACACTTACCGCGGCCCGGCTTTTATTATAATTTCATTGATTTCAGACCTGGATTTATTTTGAAAGTAGAATACAATGTATAAGATTTAAGTAATAGTATTAGTAATAGTAATATTTATTGAGATAGATTATACATTGTAACATTTAACAAATAAGTTTACAACTTGTGCTTGTCCAATTTTGTTTATCCAAATAGAGTAATCAAAACTTGTAAAGATGAGATGAATTTTAACATAATGTAAGGTGGGGCAAATGCAACTTGTTTTTCATGCAATTCAACTTCAACTGTAGCAGAAAATTTTATCTTTCTTCATTTTGTTGCGGCAATTTTATATAAAAACCTCTAATCATTGCTAAATCATACCCCTTAATATGGGGTTAGCAAAACCGTGAAAAAAGAGTAATCATAATTTTTTTAAATACGTGTCTCTATGTTACATTTGCCCCAAAAATTGGGGCAAATGTAACAATCAGCATTTATTTATGTACTGTGATACATACAAATTTGTTAGTGGGGTAAATGCAAGAGAAGATAAAACTGATTGTTGTGGTAAAAAAATGTTGACCGTACGTTAATAACTAAATAAATTATAAATATTTTTAGTAACTGACCAGGGAAATCTTTAATTTTAGACCTTTATTTATTGCAACATGTCATCAAAAACTAAACAAATTATTGTTTAAGAACATTTGGGCCCCTAGAACCCATATCCGGGGTCAGTTTCAATTTATATATATATATATATATATATATATATATATATATATATATATATATATATATATATATATATATATATATATATATATATATAGTGTGAAACAAACAAATTCTTAGCTAATTTATTTTTTGTTTCTGCTGGAAGAGCAGTTTGTCGCCCTTTTTTTACTTGTCCTCTAGTGCCCTTAAAGTGTGTGTGAATAGTTGGGACACCAACAACTTTTTTTACCGGTAAGCAGTCATTCTCCCGGTTCTTACGGAATGTAAGCAATTTTGTAAGTCTTCTTTTCTGTATTGTGCAACTGTTTTCTTTTTTTCTAACTATCTTTAAGCTAAAAAAAGACAGAGAATATAATAACTACTTTCAAACTTTTCAAAGAGTAAATCCAACATATGTGTTACATTTACCTCTCTAAAAAAGGTTACTTTTGCCCCAAGTTCATTGTTATCAGGGGCAAATGCAACATATATCATTTTTTTGTAGAATTTGGCAAATGTATTTAAAATGCTGTCAATATATTTAAATGAACCTTTTATACACAAGATAACACAAAACTTACCTTAAAAATCTGTAGCAGATAGGGTTTAAGCAGCACTTAACAAAAACGTACAAATTACGTTTCTCACACAAAGTTAGCTTTATAGTTGACATGAAATTGATAATAACCAGAATCTGTCTTTGCTTTTTATTATAGTTCAGTTACAAAAAAAAGTATATGTATGTGTATTAAAAAAAAAGAAAAGCAAAGAAAAGAAAGCATATTAATAAATTATCATTACAAAAATTATAATAATAATAATGATACCAATTTAATTATAGAAAGTATACAACTGTATCTGTGGGTGTATACTAAGCGATGTGGTTTAATCCTCAATTTTGTTGCTCGTACTGTTAGTAATAAACCTTTCCTTACCTCTCGTCTGTCTAATACAACAGTTTGTGGCTAATGGACCTGGTTTCCGAGGCCATCAGGATACAACACACAACACATTCAATATCCAGAATGACAGTTCTGCAATTTTCGTATAATAGATAAGTAAAGTGGGTGGGATATGTCTCGTAGGTGGTGTTGGCGCCATCGAATTGGATACGGTATTATTTTAAACTAAAGCTGCCACATTTACCCCATTCTTACATTTACCCCACCTTACCTTACCAAATAGTTCAGTTTGCTTCTTAAATGAATCTGTTCATCGTCAACCACATTCTGTGCATTTATTTCCCAACGCTCAAAAACCATTTAATAATACTTTCTGTATTGAATCATTATATTTTGTCCTTGTTATTTGAGATAATCCAAATGCCAATTTGGAGACAATTTTAAAACAATACTTGTAATATTTTTGTTATTAGTTTTGACACGAGGGAGGAAGCCAGCACTAATCTTATATACATATAATTTGAGAAACTAAACCCAGATTCCCACCTTGTGGAAACACTAACAAACATTATCATATGAATCTGTCTAGAAAATCAACTTGATTACCTTCATTTCCAAGGAGACAATATTCGCTAATTGCAGTACTTCCATCACCGGATGCTTTGCACTATTGCGGCTTAACTTTAGGGCCATCACGACTAACTCTGAGCGAATCAAATGGAAAGGAGAAGGTTAGATATAAATCTAAAATGAGAGGGAGAAAGAAGTATCGGTGAGAGAAAGACGAGTGAAGATAGAGAAAGAGACTAAAGCAAGGTCTCAGTAACTATAGCACAATGTTGGTTGTGTAGCAAATAATTAATCACTTAAATAATAGTGCAGCTTGTGGTAGTTTTACACCGCAACGTTTCTTTGGGGAATCCCTTACGTTGGATGTTATACTCTGTTTTGGTTTTTGTTGTTCTATGAAATGGACTAGTGACATTTAATTTGTTTTTGTTTTAATAGGGTCCGCACTGGGTATTATACGAAAGGTAGTAACTACCCCAAAGTAATAATATGATTTATATTAGTAAATGCTCCCTTTATAGTTTTGCAAAGTGTGTAGTTTAACAGCTCACTTAAAATATAACATAGGTGAAGGTAAACCAGATAACTTTAAAAAAATTATATAATTGACCAACGTAATACAAGATGTACAGGTACACAATGAATTTATAACATCAAATATTATAAGTACACCACAACACATTTGACAAGACCCGGCGATCGTTTTACTAACCAAGTTAGGGTCATCACAGGATAAAAAATTCTAACTACTTTAAAAACCAACCGACAACTAAATTAACATAGTTTCATTTGGCGGAAATATCTGTATTCTTGTGTTATCTCTAGGATGTGTTGAAACGTGGGAATTTATTTTACAAAGCAATCGATCAGGCGACTTGTAATCGGCCGTGGAGAAAGGTTCATAAATTTTTTGTTGTAACCATATTTAGCAATATATATATATATATATATATATATATATATATATATATATATATATATATATATATATATATATATATATACTCTCGAACGCGTTTAGCTATCCTGGTTGTCTAACGTTTTTTATTAATTTTAGATTATCTTGATTAACGTGATGATTATTATTCCAAATATGTCGTTCGACGAAAGATCTACCTATAGTACAGTATCGTAATGATAAGCAAACAAATTTGTTTTCGGATTTTTCTTTTCTAAACGTCGTTGATACCGTGAAGATTTTCTTTGTTTTCTATTTGTTGGTTAATTTTTCCACTAGGCAAGCAGTGTATCCGTTATATTCGGCCACGTTCTTAATAAAATTTAATTCTTTGGTATATCTACTTTTGTTTAAAGGAAAATGAACTAACCGGTTTACTAAAAAAAATTCAGACTGGCAATTTTTTGTGCATACGTATGATGTGTGTCGTTCGGAATGTAGGTTAGAGAAAGGAAATCACCACACTAGGCTACATTACGAACGACTAACATCGTACGTATGCATAAAAAATGGCCAGCCTGAATTTTGTAGTAAACCGGTTAATTCATTTTCCTTTAAACAAAAGTAGATATTACCAAAGAATGGAACTACGATAAGAACGTTGCAGAATATAACGGATACACTGCTTGCATAGTTGAAAAATTATTCAACAAACAGAAAACAAAGAAAAATTTTGACGGAATCAACGACGTTTAGAAGAGAAAAATCTGAAAAAAACTTTGTTTGCTTACGATTTGAACTTCGAATTACAAGGGGTCTAGATAGCATTTGAAAAAAGCCAACTTGCAGCCTACATGTTTGACAAAAAACATCTTAAAAAACTTACTAGGTAACCCAAAAGACAAGGATAGCACTGCCAAAATGTCGGGAATTTATGAAATAAGTTGTAACGATTGTAATCTTAAGTACGTCGGACAAACAAAAAGATCGATTGATATTAAATTCAAAGAACACTTAGCCCAATTACGATATTGTACTATAGATAGATCTTCCGTCGTCCGACATATTTGGAATAATAATTATCACGTTAATTAAGAGGACAGCTAAAGGCGTTCGGAAGTATATATATTGCTAAATATAGTTACAACAAAAAATTATGAACGTTTCTCCACCGCCGATTACAAGTCAGCTGATCGATTGCTTTGTAAAATAAATTTCCCCGTTTCAACACGTCCTAGAGATAACATAAGAATACCGATATTTCCATCAAACGAAAATATGTTAATTAAGTTGTCGTTGGACCTTCCGAAAATTATAAGAGATCGACACCTTTTAGGTAAGGTAAATAATAAAGAGCGTTTAAAAACCTCCTCCGGCGATAAAAATACAATACACTGTACAATTTGCCTGCGTCTAGTTCGCCTCTCGGTCCGGTTCTTTACCTAAGATCCGGTATATACGGTGATGTTAATTTTTAAGGTAGTTAGAAATTTACATCCTCTGATGACGCTAACTTGGTTAGTGAAACGATCGTCAGGTCTTTTAAAATGTGTTGTGGTGATTTGGGTTCTCCAAGTGTACTTATCAGTGCTAATCACAGGTTCCAATCTTCACTTAATCAAATATTATCTTTAGAAAATGATCAGTACGGTAGTAACATTTTTTTAGTGCTTCAAATTCATTTTTAAAACAACGTTTGTTTAAGTTTTTAGTGAATTTTCTTAGAAAAAAATTCACTATTGAGGAGATCTCGACTTTTGAATTTTGAAAAAATTTCTTTAAATGAGCGCGATCTAGAACCCCTAGAACCCATATCCGGGGTCAGTTTCAATTTTTATATGTTTATATATATATATATATATATATATATATATATATATATATATATATATATATATATATATATATATATATATATATATATATATATATATATATATATATATATATATATATGTATCACACCGATAACTTAAAAAATAATGGGCCGATTTTGATAAAATTTGGCATGTACGTTTCTTTTGTAAATAGCTTGGACAAGTTCCTTAGTCAAAAAAATCGGACGAGGCTTTCCGGGTAAATTTTGAGTTTTCATTCGAAAAAAATTCTTATCTCAAAAAGTAATAAGCCGATTTCAATAAAATTTGGCATGTACCTTCCCTTTGTAAATGACTTTGACAGGTTTGTTAGTCAGGAAAATCTGACAAGGTTTTCCGGGAAAATTTTGAGTTTTCATTCGAAAAATTTTTTTATCTCAAAGAATAATAGGCCGATTTTAATAAAATTTGGCATGTACCTTCCTTTTGTAAATGGCTTTGACAAGTTCCTTAATCATAAATATCAGACGAGGTTTTCTGGAAAAATTTTGAGTTTTCTTTTAAAAAAAAATTTTATCTTAAAAAATAAAAAATCTATGATAACAAAATTTGATAGGTAGGTTTACGATATAAAAAGTAAACTATATACCAAAATTAAGATTTCTATGTTACAGGAAAAAAAAGTTATAATAAAATATTTAGTGCCAGATCATTTCTATGAAAATTCACTACCATAACGCACTTGCTGCGTCCAGGCTTTTAAAAACATTATGCAACATATTGAAATATTTTATTACATTATAATAGGAGAATTTCAAAATACAGCAGTCGAATAAAGGAGGCCTCAATTCTAGAGTAAGCATGAATGTCAGTATTTCATTCTACTCAAGAAAAATTGTTGTAAATCAGGAACAAACACTTACTAATGCATAGGCAAGGTAGTGACATCTTATTTAATAAAAAGCGACCCTTAAGACTCTGTTGGTTTAAGGTCGAATAATAAAAACACTGTGGGATATACAACAGGTTCGCCATCTCGGTGTGGAACCAGGTACTATGTTGTCACGACAGCCCCAAATAAACCCTGTCGTACATCTCTTATATACTTTAATTCAGAAATTGGAATAAACACAAACTATGATTGTCAATAATGCTACACTTATTATTAGATCAGTTTCATAGAAACATAATACTTCTCAATCACTTTTGAAATTAAGCGCCTTTGAAGGGTTAGGGTGCGCCAGCCTCCCAGAACATTGTGAGATGTGCGACAAGGTCGCCATCTCGGTGCGGAACCAGGTAGTATGTTGTCACGACAGCTCCAAATAACATAAAATGTTATAAAATAGAGACTGTATACAACCAACTAACAATTTTGTAAATTGTCAGCCCTGGGTCATTTATTCCCTAATATAGGAACAATGTATGTAAGGCTAGGTGTATTCTCACCATAATTAGAACTGCAAACCTGTTGCGTCACAATGTTCTAGGAGGTTAGCTACCATAGCCGCATTTTTATAGGTATGTTCTCGCTGTAATTAGTATACCATACTGACGAGCTCTAATGGGAGCGAAACCGGTTTGCGATTCTAATTATGTTGCTAATGCATCTAGCCTTACATACGTTGTCCCTATATTAGCAAATAAATGGGACAGGGCTGACAATTTACAAAATTGTTAGTTGGTTGTACACAGTCTCCCTTTTATAACATTTTGTGTTACTTGGAGCTGTTGTGACAACATACTGCCTAGTTTCGCACCGAGATGGCGGCCCGTCGTACATCTAAGAATTTTCTAGGAGGCTGGCTACGATAGCCGTATTACCTTATAGGTGAGTTCTCGTTGTAATTAGCATACCGTACCGACGAGCTCTAGTTAGAGCGAAACCGGTTCTAATTATGGTGGGAGTATACCTACCCTTGCGAAATAATACTCTACAAACCTTTTCGAAGTTGATGTTGTTTATCTAGCCAGATGTCTGTCGGCGTGTTCCAATATCCACATAGTAAATTTCTAGATTGAAAGTAACATGCAGATTCTTTAAATACCTCTGCCCCTTTAAAGCTATTATCCGTATATTAGATAAGGGCTCATAACTATGTCGACCAGAAAATTTAAAAGAAGGGCGTCGACCTAGTAGTTTCACCACACAATAAACAAACGATCGTTCTTGGACGACAATTTTACTTCGGACTAGTTCGTTTACCTTGACGCGATATAAATACATGTAGCTAGTTGTTTAGGTTAGAATTTATCTTCCTCTGAAGATGTTGACTTTGTCAACGAAACGATCGCAAGGTCTCTGAAATAAGTGTTGTGGTGATTTGGGTTTTCTCAAAGTGTACTTATTAGTGCTCATCACAGGTTCCAGTTTTCACATATTATATATATATATATATATATATATATATATATATATATATATATATATATATATATATATATATATATATATATATATATATATATATATATAAGAAGATAACAACTATCATTTCTAACCTCCGATCAATACACAGATAGCTATAAATACTCCACTATCATTTGTGTGCAAGGATAACGTGAATATAAACGTTCTCGTATTCAGGAAATGCCCCGGCGTTCAGCTAGGAGCGGACGTGAGATTCTTTTGAAGAGGCGTCAGAAGCGAACACACAAACATCAACATGTTAATATAAACCCAGGCCTCTTCAGAAAACCTTTACTGTTGAACTTTTAACTTAAAAGGACTTTCACCTATTCATAAGGTTAATAGGAAAGTGAGTTCATATCCTTAAGTTTAAGCTCAACAGGATACGAAATCTCAATTCTTATTAAGTTGACATAAACGTGGGGTTTTATGTGGTCCTCTAAAACAAGTTTTTAAATTAAAAGCCTGGACGCAGCAAGTGCGTTATGGTGGTGAATTTTCATAGAAATGATCTGGCACAAAATATTTTATTATAACTTTTTTTTCTTGTAACATAGACATCTAAGTTTTGGTGTATAGTTTACTTTTTATATCGTAAACCTACCTACCAAATTTGGTTATCATAGATTTTTTATTTTTTAAGAAAAAAAAATTTTCAAATGAAAACTGAAATTTTTTTCTCGTCCGATATTTCCGATTAACGAACTTATCGAAGCCATTTACAAAAGGAAGGTACATGCCAAATTTTATCAAAATCGGCTTATTATTCCCTGAGATAAATTTTTTTTAGAATTAAAACTCAAAATTTTCCCAGAAAACCTCGTCCGATTTTCTTGACTAACAAACTTGTCAAAGCCATTTACAAAAGGAAGGTACGTGCCAAATTTTATCAAAATCGGCCTATAATTCTCTGAGATAAAATTTTTTTTAGAATGAAACTCAAAATTTTCCCGGAAAACCTCGTCCGATTTTCCTGACTAACAAACTTGTCAAAGCCATTTACAAAGGGAAGATATTTATTTATTTTAAATTAGATTTTTTAAATAAGATTTTTTTTCGAATGAAAACTCTAAATTTTTCATGAAAACCTTGTCCGATTTTCCTGACTAACGAACTTATCCAAGCCATTTACAAAAGAAAGGTACATGCCAAATTTTATTATTACCATTATTTTTTGAGTTATAGGTGTGATACACACACACACACACACACACACACACACACACACACACACACACACACATACACACACAAATATATATATATATATATATATATATATATATATATATATATATATATATATAAACATATAAAAATTGAAACTGACCCCGCATATGGGTTCTATGGGTCCTAGTTCGCGCACATTTGCAAAAATTTTTTCAAAATTCAAAAGTCGGGATCTCTCCATTAGTGAATTTTTTCTACGAAAATTTACTAAAAGTACCAAATATAGCAAGGTTAAATAGCTTTACTACAGGGTTCAATGTTTTTAAATAGTTTTACTACAGGGTTTAATGTTTTTATAATGATGCGTTGTTAAAAGTGAGTTTTAATAATATTTAGAACCTACAAAAACCCATCTGCATTTTAAAAATTTCGGACGCAGGAAATGCGTTGTGGTGGAGAATTTATAAAAGAATGGGTTTCCATAAAAAATTGTTCCAGACTAACCAAAAAAAAAAAAAGAAACAACAAAAATGTTTGTGGTGAAAGAGGAAATATACAGGGTGTCTGGAAATGAGGAGCAAAAAATCCAAGGGGTTATTCTACGCAAAAAATTAACGCCACTAGTTCCTATAATAGTTTTTCGAAAACTCGAAAATAAGGGAGTTATAGGGTGTCAAAATTATTTTTTTTCAAATTCTTGTCGATAACTTTTTCAATAGTGGATCGATTCTTGTCAAAATTTGTGCATATAATACAACTCTGTATTTATGTGGCAAATTTGACATGGATCTATCGAAATTTAAAGGCTGAAACTGCTCTTGACCAACAGATAAGGACTCATAACTTTTAGTGAATTTTTATTAAAAAATTCACCAATAGAGAGGTATCGATGGTGAGACTTGAGTTTTCTTTCAAAAAAAAATTTTTCTTCGAAAATAACAAATCTGTTTTAATGAAATTTACCATATATGTTGCCTTGGAAGAGGACTTACTAAGTACCAAAATTCAACTTTCTCAGTTTATATAAAATTGAGTTATTCAAATTTTAAATTTTCTTTTGAAACAATTTTTTTTCTCTAAAAATTACAAAGTTATTTTAATGAAATTTGGTGGATATCTTGTCCTAGGAAATACCTTACTACCTACCAAAATCAAACTTTCTAAGATTATGGAAAACTGAGTTAATCAAATTTTTATAGCTCACTGCAGTGTTAAAATCAATGGTATTTTCGTCACTATTGTATAAACACGTGTGTCGGGGACTGACCGAATTTATTCCCAGTTGCTTTGATGTACTCATATTCTCTGAATATGTTAGAAACGTGGTATCTACTTCATTCCAAGTCACTATTAACCGACTATTTATAAAATCAAATAAATAAATTAAATCGATTGTCATAAAATATGTAGTGTATTAAGACTAAGGGAAAAAGAAATAAAACATAAATAACTGTGCACATTTTATTATATTTTAGGGTGTGCGGCGCACACCTAGCTCACTAGGAGAAATCTTATTGAAGTTCATTTGTAAATAGGTTTAATTTTTATATGTTTATATATATATATATATATATATATATATATATATATATATATATATATATATATATATATATATATATATATATATATATATATATATATATATATATATATATATATGTATCCGTCTCATAACTCAAAAAATAATTAACCGATTTCGATGAAACTTGGCAAGTGCCTTTCTTTTATTAATGGTTTGTATAAGTTTGTTATCCAGAAAAAATCGGACGGGGTTTCCCAGAAAAATTTTAAGTTTTATTTCGAAAAAAAATTTTACTCCGTAAGTAACAAAGCTGTTTTAATGAAATTTACTATATGTATTGCTTCAAGAGAGATATTACTACGTACCAAAATTCAACTTTCTAAGTTTAGAGAAGATTGAGTTATTCAAATTTTAAATTATCTTTCGAAAAATTTTTTTTTCTCCGAAAATTACAAAATTATTTAAATGAAATTTTGTGGATATCTTGCCTTAAGAAAGACCTTACCACGTATTAAAATTAAACTCTCTAAGTTTATAGAAAATTGAGTTATTTAAATTTGAAGCATTTAATAAAAATTCACTACCATAACGCACTTGCTGCGTCCCGAGTTTTTTGATTCAATCTTTATCTCAAATCTAATAAGAGACGATGGAATGGAATTATAGAATCCTCAAGAAAGGTGCTTTTGTTGCATCACGATAAAACTAACCGTTTTCGAGAAAACAGTCCTTAAAAAAATTTGCTGGTATTCATTGAATACGAAATCACTTCATCAAATTGTCAATATTAATAGCGTGTGCTTTTAAAACAATCGCGGTAATGCCATATAAATTTTTGTCATGTTAGATGCAAAATAGTTGCAATCTCTCTTTAAATTTGCTTTAGTAAGGCAAGGGCGTTGAGTTTAGCGTCAGTACAATAAATATTGGTATTATAAAGTTTTCAAAGCGAACATGATAAGAAAAGTTCGCTGAAGGTCAAATAAACCTATTATGAGTGTTGTATTGATAAAAGTTTGTCACAGTTTATGTTAAAATGTATATAATCGGTAAATGTAATTCTAGCCACCTAACGTAACCATAGTAACATAATTGAATGAAAGCGAGCGTGTAAGTTTCCTAGTCAAAACTTTTAACTGCACCAAGATAACATTAAATTGCATAACAGAAAAAGCACATTTGGAGGTCGTTATTATTGTCAAGAATATTAATAGTAGTAATAATAGTAATATAGCCAGGATGACAAACATAGAAACCAAACCAGAAATTTGTGAACAGTTACAAACAGTTGAAGAGGAAAGCAACAGAGGTCAGACAATGTACTATAGAGCCAAACTGAAATAAAACCGAGAAATATAAAATATCAAATGCAATTAAATGAAAAATTGTTTATAATTAAAGTAGAAAGGTAAGATATTTTTAAGAAAGAGGGCCTCTATAATGTAAGGGATACAAATGACAGTGATAGTGTTCATATTTTCATACACCAGTTACAAAACATTGACTGGAATTCACTTCTGGTACCGGATGCTGAAGAGTCCTATGTTCGATTTCATGAGACGTTAATGGAAAACTTTGAAAACTGCTTCCCTGTAAAAAAGAAGAGTGTTAAAGAACACATTTTCCGGAGTGAAATTATCAGAAAACCTAAGAATCAGGTAGATGCTGCATATACAATCTTTAGAGTAAAAAGAGATGATAACTCCAAAATGAAGCCTAAAGAAACAACTAAGGACACAGATTGACACTTCTATTAGAAACTATAACCGAAATAAAATTACAAACGCTGATAATAAATCTAAAATCATCTGTGTTTGTGTGTGTGTTTTTCTTTCTTTAGCGTCGTCCTATTTCCGCGACTATGGCCAATCACCCACGCCAGGGAGCAGTTTTACCTTACTATTCTGGAAATTTTGCCGAACCCCTGCCTTTCTGTAAGGAGGGTACTGATATTTACGTGACCAACATCGCATGGACACGGGACCGACGGCTTTACGCCCCCTCCGAAGGGCGGAACGTGCAAAAATTCAACTTGCTCAAATACAATGCCAGAACCTCGGTTCATGTTAATGTTACAGTTTGTACTGAAAAAGTGAAAGGAGAACCCTGGGATCGAACCCAGGTCCTTTCGGTTCAGAGGCACACGTTCTTGCCCCTGAACCACCGAGGCTCTTAAGATCATCTGGAAATTGATAAATTCGAATAAAAAAACCTCTAGAATTAACCAAGGAGCAAGTACACTAAGTGCGAACTGTCTAAATTACCATTTTTCAAGAATTGGTGAGGATAATTTGGTCTCAAGTTGTACGTGACGCCTGCTTATTGAGCTTCTATTGGTCGGCTTACAGTTGTTTGATTGGGTGCGTTTTCGGTCTGTGTAGATTGAATCGGTTTCCTGTTTTCATTATCGTGGTGTGATAATTTGTCTATTTGTATGGCTCTTACTAAGTTTTGTATAAATGTTTGTACTTGGATTTGTTCTAGGATAAATTGTTTCTTATTGTTTGTTTGTTGAATGTAGTATTATTCACAGATTTCATTTTTTTTGTGGTCTGTAATATATTTTATTAGGTGTAATTGGTTTATATATGGTTTTTGGTGTTTTATGCTGTGAATGTGTGTAGCTCGTTTGATTTGTAGCTATGTATGTGGATTTTATCTAATGTTGTTATGTGTTCCTGGAATCTTGTGTCTATTGATTTTTTTTTGTGATTCCTGCAACACCTTCGCAACAGAAAACACCAAAAACCAGATATAAACCAATTACAACTAATAAAATACATTAGAGACCACAAAAATCAAATTAAATTGAAACTTGGCAATATGTAGACAAAGAACCTGAAACTAATACGGGCTATGAAAGAAAATGTCTCAAGAAGATTGTTTTACAAACCCTGGAGTCCTCATTCGCCACTGTCCTTCATTTTACTAAAATATTTCCAGAAAATTCATTTCAAATAGATCATTTCTCTGCTGCTTTATTAGTAGTCTTAGCTATCGTTTAATGGTATATCGTTTTTGTCGAATTTTCGTAAAAAATTAATAAAGCTCAATATATCCGTTATTATACAAGATAAAAAAATTGTATACATTAATTATAGGGTGTGTTGAGCTACATCTTAAAAAATATTTCTACAATCACAGACTGGCCCGTAAGTCGTTGGCGATACACATTTTCTTTTTTTTTAGTCGAACACGCCTTATGTTATTGCATTTTTGAATTTTTTATCGAAGTATAATGTATGTTTGTAAGAAAAGAAATTCAGGACGCAGCAAGTTCTTTATGGTAGCGAAATTTGATTAAATTCTACAAATTTGAATAGCTCAATTTGCTATTAACCTATAAGGTTGACCAAAAAACGAGTTTTTCCGGGAACACTTTAAGTTTACATTGTACATTTTCAAACAATAAATAAAGTTATTTTGTTTAAACATGGCCCAATGTTTTTACTATATAGGTTATACTGGTAACCAAATTTGATGCCTGCTTTCTTAAAAAAAAGCACACATATTTGCTATTAAAAACATTTTTATGAAAATTCACTCCCGTAACGCACCTACTGCGCCCAGACTTTTTTTGTTAATTTACTTCACTTACTTTCTTGTGCTACGGCTCAGCTAAGTGAACAATAACCTATGATGACGTTTGTCATTAATTCAGTGATATTCACCCTAACGGCCCACAGGTCCACGGTAGGCATACTACCACAAATTAACCTAAACAGACGTGTATAAGATCGTCCCAAGTCCGGCCGCCCTCTAACTACCACTTTAGATGAAAAGACGCTGGAAATAGTGTACAATAAACTCTCAAACCTCCCAAATTGTGAGCAAAATATATACCCAAATTTGTTTAGAATCATTTAAGGAATTTAGTCTGATAACCCAACTAGCAATTTGATGTTTTATTGTAGTCATAAGAACGTTTATAAAACAGTTTTTATAAAACATGACTGTTTCTATAAACGTTTTGGTAACGTTAATACAACGCTTATAAATGCAAAATGGGCGCAGGTTTACACAACACTTTAGTTCTTTAGTTTATTTTATAAGGGATGTGTAAGTTGTTATAGAATAGTTTTAGAAATGTTTACCGAGCTGTAAAAGAATATGATATACGATACTTATAAAACAGTTTTATAAGGAACAATAATAAAACTAAAAATCATTTACCATGGTGCCAGTTATAATAGAGCCTTAATAGAGTTACTATAAAACATGTTTTATTAGAATTTCTTTATAGTTAACTTTCCAACTTTTTGTTACATACTGCAATACCTATACGAATGATGTGTCTTTTAAATGTTTTTGTTACAATTATTTTATCCCAGAATTGTTCTCTAATATTATGAAAGTAATATAAGTACTAAAATATGATGGCGTAAGAAATAATGTCAGTACGGTGTGAAAATTAAACTCAAAAAGGCTCCTTTTGGCTACCAGCAAGATGGATTTCACCTGCGAAGAAAAATTTTCTGTGTAAAATATGCTACATATACGATAAATTTTGAAGGGTCCTCAAAATAATAAATATTTCTTTAATTTGTGAAAATCAACTCGCAATTAAATTTTTCGTTTTTTTTTTTTCATTTTATTGACCTAATCCAATTCTGCTACACATTTCGCATGTTTTATATTGATAATATTATGTGAAAATTGTCAGGTCACAAATATTTCTATATTTATGAATTGATTTTTTTTTCGTTTAAGATGGCTACCAAACCAATACAGGAATTGCATAAAAACATGGCGTCTACTTTATAAATCACTTTTATTACGACTGCAACCATTACAGAACTATTTTATCTCTTAAGACACTGCTACAAAACAGACGATATATTAAAACCTGTAATATGAACAAAGACGTATTTAAACAAAAATAAAGTAGGCTTGGAATTGACTTTTATTGTCAATTTTAAAGTTTGGCTTTTACAGTAAAAGTAGACTAGCGCCACTGATATTTGCCAAGTCCTTATGTATGCTTCACATTATTACTAGATTTTTTCTCCCCATTCCTACAAGGGATTAAAGAGTTTTAGGTTTTTGATATTTTCATTTTACTATAATCCCCTGCAGTTAATAATAACAAAGCCAATTTCTTCACTTTAATTAATTTTAAGTCAGAAAATAATTTCGGATCTTAATGCGTGCACGTGAGTGTGTAAGGATGTTTATGTGTATATCTAATATGTAATGTGATGTGTATGTAATATCTCTACTTGTTGTATCATGATCATGGGTAACTAACCTCTAACAACTATTTACGGTCCTGTGCCCTAATATTTGGGCAAACTGATGATCATATTGACATTGTGGCTTCAGATGGCGCAGTAAGCAGATTGTTACACAAACAGCGCTTATAGAGCTTTAAAATAATATGTTTCCCATTTCTGGACTGCGCGTAGCTCTATAACACATATGGTGTATTTAATTGTTCTATAAAAGCATTTTCGGCAACACTTACACGTCAGTATAGTGCTAAACTCGTGTTAGCTGCGATATTTATGCAGCATAAATGTAGTAGCAATGTGACTTAACCTCAAACCCAAATTATTATTTGTTGTGCTGCTTACTATGTAAAACACTACTAACATGTTTATTAACAAATTTGCTACTTTCTAAAATATTTTTATATTTATTGACTTTCCTTCGAAAAGCACCGCTTCTTTTTACCCGTTTCCATTTATTTATTGATTGCAAATTGGATAATGATATTACACGCTACACAATACACAACTTGCCACGAAATAAAAAGTATATAACGGTGCTTCTTACAAAAACTATAATATGTTTTATAAAGATCCCAACGAACGCACTTTTATGCAAAGGAATAATTTTGTACTATAATTGTTTTCAAAGTGTTCTATTACAGTCGCGTTTCATCCAACAATAAAATAGTTTTTTAACACCTGCGTTCAAGTAGACTATGCTATTTGCAGCTATATTGTATCGTAGAAAATGTTAACAAAACTGTTTTATAATTACTCACATAATCACTTAAAGAAAAGCTTTATAAATGTGTGCAAGTTGACTGATATGTTTGAAAGATCGTTGTTATAAAGACATTACACAACAATTTTGTTCTCTAAGCTAATATATTCTATAACGATTGTTGTTTAAACGTTTACAAAACAACGAAAAACCAAATCTCTAAAATGTTTTATAATTCTGCTGTAAGAACATTCTAACAATAAATTTAAAGAAGCATTTTGCTGCGAGAAGCTAAGTACTCACCTTGGCAGTCTTAATTGAACAAAACTGCTTCCAAAGAGCAGTAATATAACAGTAACACAGCAAATTTGCACTATTATTTAAAAATTATAGAACATTTTTGTTAGTTGGGAAGAGCAATATAAAAAATATGTTATAATTCATACGTTAATTGCATAATATTCATCCCTGGCGAAAGGTTTCAATGAATTAAAATCTCAAAGCTAAACCAAATATTAAAAAAATATAGCAAAAAATTAATCTTCCAAATGAAATCAAAAGAAAATGTTTTACGATATTAGCGAGGCGTGTTTTATCCGTCTTTGAATCTGGCGCGAGATTTTGCTATATATATCCTTTTGATATTTCTCAGTAACATCATTCTGTTTTGTTGTAATAATTCAAGTGAATATCACCCCGAAACCATAAACAGATTTCAAGTATTCTTTGACGAAAAAAAAAGGAGATCCCTAATTCCACAAAATGATTTTCACATTTCCCAAGCCTGAAAAAATCCGTTCACACAATAACGGTAATCTCAGAAGGGAACTTCCGACAGTACGTATTGAATCGATTTAATTTTCCATCAATCCCTTTATTATTCCAAGGCAAAAAATTGCAAATAAAGATAATCTGATTTCCTTTTTTCATTTCCCACATTGCATATTGAATTGATTCAAACTCACATCAATTCTTTTATTATCTTAAGGTTAAAAACTTGCGTATAAAGATAATCTATTTCTTTTCTTAGTAAAAAATCAAATCACTACGGTAGTAACGCGAATAAAATAAAATTGAATGCGAGTAGATAGGATGACCTGGATAACGGGACATTCTGAACGCCGAAGCCCCCAAATGCTACCACATAGCCAAAAGATAACGTGGGATAAGCCCTCCCCTACGTATCTTTATTTAGTTCGTTTTGCTATTTCAAGAAGTAGGACATTTATTGATGATTTTTAGTCTACAGGGAAATATTTAAAAATTCTTAGCCGCACAAAAATATTGCACAGTCAATAATAGTGTATCAAGAGCACTTTAGAAAACTAAATCCGTCACAAGCTATCAGACCTGCTGATCCTTTCGTTAACAAAGTAAACGTCTTCAACGTCATGAATTTATCACCACAGTTTTCCATCGTCACTTCTTGAATACCATATATATATATATATATATATATATATATATATATATATATATATATATATATATATATATATATATATATATATATATATATATATATATATATAAATTTAACTCAGCCCATTATTATGTCCTAATCATTTACGTCATTGATAGAGCTTACTGAGGTTGTATACTGACACACCTGTCAAATGGCATTTTATGTTAAAATTCTAGAGCATGCATTTATAAGAAAACCAATCTAATTTTTGGCAAATTACAAAAAAGTATTGCTTATAGAGCGATAACAACTTTCGTTTTCTAGAACTTTTTCATTTGAGCGCGAATTAAATCCCCTTGAACCCTAATATGAGACATACTTGGTTCTCGGGTTGAACCGCGTCCAGAATTTATGAAAACTCGACGTTTCGGCTCCTGTTTTGGAGCCATTTTCAAGAGGTAAAGGAAATATGTAAGGACACTCTAAGGCCTCAATCTGCCTACTCCTTAGCGTGGTGGACAAAGGTGGCTAAAGGAAATATGTAAGGACACTCTAAGTCCTCAATCTGCCTAACCCTTAGAGTGGTGGACAAAGGTGGGTAAAGGAAATATGTAAGGACACTCTATGGCCACAATCTGCCTACTCCTTAGAGTGGTGTACAAAGGTGGGTAAAGGAAATATGTAAGGACACTCTAAGGCCTCAACCTGTCTACTCCTTAGAGCGGTGGACAAAGGTGGGTTGGGTTCTTGTAGCTCGATTATGGGGCCTCAATCTGCCTACTCCCCAAATCTCGCCGGAGATCGTCTGTGAGGTCTCAGTGTGTTCAACCCTAGGCCTCAGAGAGATCTGGCAGTTCGTTGCAAGTCTCGTCTTATATATGTCGTTCCGTCTACCTGCTTCCTTATCAGTGGAAGTAGTGGGGTCACCGTCAATTTGGTTGTTCACGGTATTGGTTCACGGTTGGTCACGGTATTTAGAGGATGAGGAGTGTTAAGAAGGTCACCGGTATTTGTTGAGGCAGATAATGAGCCAATAAAATTGTCTGTGGAATTTATTTTCTTTTTGTGTGTTTGTAAAGAAGATATAATAGGTTTACCAGTAGTCGGAAGGCGAAGACCATCATCTCTCTTATTTAAACAATTGGGACGTTTTTCAATCTCTATTGCTTCGCGGATAATTCTCGTTTTAAAAGTTGTAAACAGGTGCTATTCTTTTGGCATTATCGAAGTCTATTTTGTGCCCTGTATGAATATGATGAATAGCCAGCGTCGATGAGGGGTCGGATTTTCTAACTGTGAGGGTGTGTTCATATATTCTATTGTGGATGGATCTATTTGTTTGTCCTACGTAAGTTCGGGAACAGTCGTTAGTAGAAAACGCTACATCCTATGTCAAAAACTCCACCCATTTCATTGACCTTTTTCAAAACAACACTATTTCTCAAAACGACATCCTAGTTAGCTTTGATATAGTTTCCTTATTTACTAATATACCTCTATCTGAAACCCTTGACATTCTCAAAAATAAACACGAAATTACCCACGATACCTTAGCACTTGTAGAACACTGCACATCTAACACTTATTTCCTTTTCCAAAACAAATTTTACAAAGAGGTTCGAGGTGCTCCAATGGGTTCACCTTTCTCTCCTGCATTGGCTAACATTTTCATGGAAAACTTCGAGACACAAGTCCTCAATTCATCCCAACTTAAACCAACCTGTTGGTTAAGATACGTGGATGACATTTTCGCTGTCTGGCCACACGGTAAAGAATCTCTAGACTAATTCATTTCTTACCTAAATAACATCAACCCCCAATCCAGTTCACCATGGAAATAGAAAATAATTTTTCTTTGCCTTTCTTAGATGTACGTATCACTAAAAACCCAGTCAGAGGATTTTCTTACACTGTTTCCCGAAAACCAACCCACACTAATCTTAATCTTAACATCTTAACGCCCAATCTCACCATCACCCATCGCAACTAAATTCTGTGGGTCGAACACTAGTAACACGATCCCTTAGACTAACGGACAGCAACAACAAACTTTTTAAGACGACATTGCTAGAAAACGGATGCGACAACAATCACATACTACGAAACATTAGAAACGCACAACAACAAACCACTACACCACAACAAAAACAAACAGAGTCCACACAACAACACACAGCGTTTTTACCATACATTAAAGGTGTCACCGACAAAATCAGCCGAATTTTCAGAACCCATAATATCAAAACCGTATTCACAACAGACCAAAATCTGTCAAATCCTATAAAAACTCCCAAGGATACGATTCCAAACGAATCCTACGGAGTTTACGAAATTCCTTGTTCCGACTGTTTCCGCACTTACGTAGGACAAACAAATAGACGCATCCACAATAGAATGTATGAACACACCCTCGCAGGTAGAAAATCCGACCCCTCATCGGCGCTGGCCATTCATCATCTTTATACAGGGCACAAAATAGACTTCGATAATGCCAAAACAATAGCACCGGTTTACAACTTTAAAATGAGAATTATCCGCAAAGCAATCGAGATTGAAAAACGCCCCGGTTGTTTAAATAAAAGAGATGATGAGCTTCGCCTTCCGACTACTTGGAAAGCTTCTTTACAAACACACAAAAAGAAAATAAATTCTACAGACAATTTTATTGGCTCATTATCTGCCTCAACAAATACCGGTGACCCTCTTAACACTCCTCATCCTCTAAATACCGTGACCAACGCCCCCCCCCCCACTTAATTTACGGTGACCACACTACTTTAACTGATAACGAAGCAGGTATACGGAGCGTCATATATAAGACGAGACTTGCAACGAACTGCCAGATCTCTGAGGCCTAGGGTTGAACACACTGAGACCTCACAGACGATCTCCGGAGAGATGTGGGGAGTAGGCAGATTGAGACCCCGTAATCGCGCTACAACAACCCAACCCACCTTTGTCCTCTGCTCTAAGGAGTAGGCAGATTGAGGCCTTAGAGTGTCCTTACATATTTCAATTACCCACCCTTGTCCACCACTCTAAGGAGTAGGCAGATTGAGGCCTTAGAGTGTCCTTACATATTTCCTTTACCCACCCTTGTCCACCACTCTAAGGAGTAGGCAGATTGAGGCCTTAGAGTGTCCTTACATATTTCCTTTACCCACCCTTGTCCACCACTCTAAGGAGTAGGCAGATTGAGGCCTTAGAGTGTCCTTACATATTTCCTTTACCCACGTTTGTCCACCACTCTAAGGAGTAGGCAAATTGAGGCCTTACAGTGTCCTTACATATTTACTTTACCCACCTTTGCCTACCACTCTAAGGAATAAGCAGATTGAGGCCTTATAGAGTGTCCTTACATATTTCCTTTACCTCTTGAAAATCGAGTTTTCATAAATTCTGGACGCGGTCAACCCGAAAACCAAGTATGTCTCACATAAAAAACCGCGGAAATCTTTCTGAACATATATATATATATATATATATATATATATATATATATATATATATATATATATATATATATATATATATATAAAGTTTTTGGTTATACCATGCTTTAGATATTTCGTGTTAACTTGACATAGGACATTCACACACACACACACACACACACACCCACAGACAACTGCCTTTAATAGTATTTGTATCATGATTCTGTTAAAAACATTGTTAGATTATTTAAAAAGATGGATGTCATCATAATTTTTCACGTGTCTATTCTATCATTAAAATGTCATTTGATATGAGTGAAAGCTGATGTATGCTCTAATCCAGAAACCATAGAGCAAATATAGTGTAGCCGCCGACTGTTGGTCATAAGCACAGAATACATGGAAACTAAGGGCACACAGATATGATCGCCGATTGACTGAGTTAGGCTCACTGAGACCATCTGAACGTTTGCCAGGCTTTAAAGATGGAGTATTTTTTTGGCAGATTTTTTGTTATATCCGCCAAGCGGCCAATGATGATGACGATAACATTGCTAGCGAAACGATCGTCAGGCGTAAAACTACATTTCGATGAATTGGGTTTTCCAAATTGTACTTACCGACGTAAATATACTTTGTGCAATTGCCATAAAAATTAATCAGCAATTCAAGACCTTGCTGCAAGGAAAGTCCACTTTAAAGCAGAAATGAGTTAAGTCCGCAGTTCAACGGAACATCCTCTTCTTTATCAATTGATGCAAACGAAACGCGGTATGATTTCACTAAGTGAAGATTGGAACCTGTGATGAGCACTGATAAGTACACTTAGAGAACCCAAATCACCACAACACATTTTAAAAGACCTGACGATCGTTTCACTAACCAAGTTAGCGTCATCAGGGGATGAAACATTATAAATACTTAAAAAACTAACATCAACTTATATACCGGATCTTAGGTAAAGAGATCGAACTGAGACGGGAATCTAGTGCGCAGGCAAATTCCACAGTGTATTGTATTTTTATTGCCGGACAAGGTCTTTGCGCTATCCCTACTGCTTTATCTTAAAAGTGTCCATCTGTAATAGTTTTGAGAAGGTTCAACGACAGCTAAATTAACAACGATTCCTTTGGCGGCATAATTATGTTATCGATAGAACGTGCCGAAAACGTGGGAATTTTATTTAGCAAAGCAATCAATGTATCGTAATTGGCGCTGGTGAAGTGTTCATACATTTTTGTTGTAACTATATTTCGCAATATATACGCTTTCGAACCAATTTAGCTGTCCTGGTTTTCTAACATTTTTTATTAATTTCAGATTATCCTTATCAACGTGATGATTATTACTCCAAATATGTCGGGCGACGGCAGACTTGTCTACAGTACCGTAACGTAATTGGGATATGTGTTCTTTGAATCTAATTTTAATCGATCTTTTTGTTTGTCCGACGTATTTAAGATTACAATCTTTACAACTTATTTCATAGATTCCCGACATTTTGTCCGCGCTATCCTTGTCTTTTGGGTTACCTAGCAAGTTTTTTAAGGAATTTGTTGTTGAAAATGTTAGCTGTATGTTGAGTTTTTAAAAATGCTGTCTAGACCCCTCGTGATTCTAGGTTCAAATGGTAAGCAAACAAAGTTTTTTAGAAAAGTCAACTTACAGCTAACATTTTCAACAGCAAATACCTTAAAAAACTTGCTAGGTAACCCAAAACACAAGGATAGCGCGGACAAAATGTCGGAATTTATAAAATAAGTTGTAAAGATTGTAATCTTAAATACGTCGGACAAACAAAAAGATCGATTGGAATTAGATTCAAAGAACACATATCCCAATTACGTTACGGTACTGTAGATAAGTCTGCCATCGCCCGACATATTTGGGATAATAATCATCACGTTGATAAAGATAATCTGAAATTAATAAAAAATGTTAGTAAACCAGGGAAGCTAAATGGGCCCGAAAGCGTATATATTGCGAAATATAGTTACAACAAAAAATGTATGAACACTTCACCAGCGCCAATTACGAGTCACTAGGATCGATTGCTTTGCCAAATAAAATTCCCACGTTTTCGGCACGTTCTACCGATTACATAAGTATACAGTTATTGCCGCCAAAGAAATCGTTGTTAATTTAGCTGTCGTTGAACCTTCTCAAAACTATTACAGATGGACACTTTGTAGATAAAGCAGTAGGGATAGCGCAAAGACCTTGTCCGGCGATAAAAATACAATACACTGTGGAATTTGCCTACGACTAGTGTCTCATGTCCACTGTGGAATTTGCCTACGACTAGTGTCTCATCTCAGTTTGATCTCTTCACCTAAGATCCGGTATATAAGTTGATGTTAGTTTTGTAAGTATTCAGAATTTTTCATCCTCTGATGGCGCTAACTTGGTTAGTGGAACGATCGTCAGGTCTTTTAAAATGTGTTGTGGTGATTTGGGTTCTCCAAGTGTACTTAGCTGTATCATTTATTCATTTTTTGAGGTGTTATCTTATCAATTAAAAAAAACTCGGGACGCAACAAGTGCGTTATGGTAGTAAATTTTTATTAAATGCTTCAAATTTAAATAACGCAATTTTCTATAAACTTAGAGAGTTTAATTTAAATACGTAGTAAGGTCTTTCCTAAGGCAAGATATCCACAAAATTTCATTAAAATAACTTTGTAATTTTCGGAGAAAAAAATTTTTTTCGAAAGAAAATTTAAAATTTGAATAACTCAATTTTCTCTAAACTTAGAAAGTTGAATTTTGGTACGTAGTAAAGTTGAGGCAACATATATAGTAAATTTCATTAAAACAGCTTTGTTACTTTCGGAAAAAAAAATTTTTTTCGAAAGAAAACTCAAAATTTTTCCGGAAAACCCCGTCTGATTTTTCTGGATAACGAACTTATCCAAGCCATTAATAAAAGAAAGGCACTTGCCAAGTTTCATCGAAATCGGTTAATTATTTTTTGAGTTATCATATATATATATATATATATATATATATATATATATATATAAATATATATAGATATATATATATATATATATATATATATATATATATATATATATATATATATATATATATATAAATATATAAATATATATATATATATATATATATATATATATATATATATATATATATATATATATATATATATATATATATATATATATATATATATATATATAAATTAAACCTATTTACAAATAAACTTTAATAAGATATTATGCTGTGACAATACCTCTCTCAAGCACCCTAAAATATAATCAAAATGTGCACAGTTATATGTTTTATTTCTTTTTCCCTTAGTCTTAATACACTACATATTTTATGACAATCGATTTAATTTACTTATTTGATTTCATAAATAGTCGGCTAATAGTGACTTGGAATGAAGTAGACACCACATCTTCAAACATATTAAGAGAATATGAGTAAATCAACAGCAACTGGGAATGAATTCGGTCAGTCCCCCAGCCACGTGGTTAAAAAACACTGGCTGTATTAGTGGTTACAACTGTACCTCTAAAAAGACTGTAACAGCGGCAGAAGCAGAAGTCAATGGAAGCCGTGTGTATTCGGGAAGAAACTATTGACTATTAATAACAACAATTGACTAAAAACGCTGCGAGTTGTAAGGAAAAAATAATTATACTACAGAGGTGATAAATGATAATAAATACAATAGGGTTATATATAATCGTAAATGCTTCCAATGATTAACAATCAGTGAATTCAGTATTATTGACATTTCTCTGAAACTTAAAAATGAATTTCATGAGTCAATGACAATAAGAGAAGCATTGACTAACCAACAGCAACCACATACTTGAACTATGATTTAAACATAAATGTTTCAAATTTGAATAGCTTAATTTTCTGTAACCCTAAAAATCTGAATTTTGGCACATAGTTAGGTCTTTCCCAAAGCAATATGTAGACCAAATTTTATCGAAATTTTCGGAAAAAAATTTTTTTTTTGAAAGAAAACTAAAAATTTTCCCGGAAAACCCCGTCCGATTTTCCTGGCCAACGAACTCATCCAAGCCATTAATAAAAGAAAGGCACTTGCCGAGTTTCATCGAAATCGGTTAATTATTTTTTGAGTTATCAGACGGATATATATATATATATATATATATATATATATATATATATATATATATATATATATATATATATATATATATATATATATATGTATATATATATATATATATATATATATATAAATTCAAACTGACCCCGGATATGGGTTCTAGGGGTCCTAATTCGCGCTCATTTGAAATAATTTTTGCAAAGTCTCACCATCGATACCTCTATATTAGTGAATTTTTTTAATAAAAATTCACTAAAAACATGTTAATATTTCAGAACCTAGTTGTTTATCCTTCATCCGAAAATGGTAAATAATACAAGGTGCCCCATTTAAAAAAAAATAAGTTAGAGTCTTTTGCTGTTAAACGAGAAGTGGGAAAAAATGAATGTGTTATAAAGAAGGCTTATGTCTCACCATTTGTTATTACAAAAATCCAAACAAATTGCGCCATTAATAACACAGATATTCGACCGTTCCGGGACTTTTTACTAATCCTATATAAGGTATTCAGTTTATAACTTAAAAGTAAATTTTCACAGTTCAAATTAAGTCTCTTACATAAGTAATTATATTATTAAGCCCTCGTATATGTGTTTTGTTAGAAAGCGCAACATCAGATTCCGTAGGCGTTCCTGTTACCTAATTATTGTTGGGAAAGGAAGGCTGCTACGCTCATGTTTATGTGACGGTTAGGGTGTTACAACAATAGCACTCTCTTATGTAGGGCCTATTACACACGCTTGAACTGTCTACGTGCCCAGAAGATGGGAAAAGGAATCACATTTTTTTCTAAGGGCGGCGATTCAACAAGCTGACAATATTAATCTGAACATTATCTGCGTTAAAGAACTTAAGCTGCTATGACACGGAAAAATTAGTTTATATTGTGTTTGTATATTAAAATCATATTACAAAGCTCAGGAATACGTTGAAGTACCCCAACTCCCTTTCTAAAGTTAGTTAGTTACCTTAATTATCTTAAAGAAAACCTGATAATTATTGAGTTGAAAATTTAGAACATATGTCAAGATTGTACACTTTTAAACAAAGATTGTGTAACGGCTTTTTCTGATGTTTCTATGGTTACTCAACTAGTTATAGACATTGATGTTACAATTGAGAAAATAAAAGGTAAATTAAAGTGGATACTTAGTTTTTTTTATTAATTAATAAAACATAGCATGGGTGATAGAATCAATTAGTCAATCTTGACAATAAATCAGGTAGTCCAAAAGGGGTCTCAGATGGAATAGTTCTTATATTTTATTTTATGCATCTGGCCAGATAGGTTAATTTATTTGGTAATCCTTTACTCGAGCCCTCCCAAACGGCAAAGTCCCAGCGCGCTAGAATTTCGTTATGCGCTGTTGCCACATCATAAAATTTAGCAAGCAAAACGGAAAATTTTAAAATATACCTATATTGATATGTTATGGTAGAGTATGATATAATTTAGCAAGTGAAACGGAAAATTAAAAAATATACCTATATTGACACAGCAAGTGCGTTACGGCAATGAATACGAATACAATTAATACATGTGCGTTATGGTAGGGAGTATGATATAATTTAGCAAGTGAAATGGAAAATTAAAAATATACCTATATTGACGCAGCAAGTGCGTTACGGTAATGAATACGAATACAATTAACACATGAGCGTTTTCGTAGGGAGTATGACATAACGTAGCAAGTAAAACGAAAAATTTTAAAATATACCTATATTTGAGTCTATCTGCGAAAGACCGAGGATTCGTGCCGAACCTTTTGATAAAAGTTGATGGTTACAACCCAACCTTTCTTCTGTGGTCGAGATAAGCGAGATTGTCTTTGACAGAGGATCTCCTATAAGGCGGCCTGCTCGATTTTGAATAGAATCTAGAAAAAACGAGGTTGACTTTGACGCGGCATACCAGACGAGAACAATATTCAAACTGCGGTCAAGCTTCTTCGCTGGTGCTTCAGCAATATTGGAAACAGTTAAATGTCAGCAAAGATTCTCTGTAATAATTATAGGCAATGCATTCGCCGTTGTATTTAGGAAACTGGTTTCGGGTCACATAAGGGTCTGCAAAAATAAGCTTTTAGAAAAACATGCGATAGTCTTTTCTTGACGCAGCGATATTAATATTTCTCGTTTTAGTGAATTTTCTTAGGAAAATTTCACTATTGGGGATATCCCGCCTTCCGAATTTTGAAAATTATTTCTCAAATTAGCGCGAACTAGGACCCCGAGAACCCATAACCGGGGTCACTTTCAATTATTATATGTTCATATATATATATATATATATATATATATATATATATATATATATATATATATATATATATATATATATATATATATATATATATATATATATATATATATATATATATATATGTATGTGTGTATGTATCACACCGATAACTCAAAAAATAACGGTTCGATGTTGATGAAATTTTCCTTTTGTAAATAGCTTGGATACGTTCGTAAGCCAGGAAAATCGAACAAGGTTTTTGGGGAAAATTATGGATTTTCTTTTGAGAAAAATTTTTCTCAAAAATTATAAAAGCTATGGTAACCACCATAACGCAGTTGCTGCGTCCAAACTTTTACTTAATAAATTATACCATACTCTCAACCATAACAGTAACGCACTTGCTGCGTCAATATACGTATATTTTTTAATTTTCCGTTTCACTTGCTAAATTATATCAGACTCCCTACCATAACACACATGTCTTGATTGTATTCTCATTTATTACCGTCTCATTTATTGCTGCGTCAATACAGGTATATTTTAAAGTGTTCCTTTTTACTTGCTGCATTGTCATACTCCCTACCATAATGCACATGTATTAATGAATTCGTATTCGTATACATTACCGTAACGCACTTGCTGCGTCAATATAGGTATATTTTTTAAATTTCCGTTTCACTTGCTAAATTATATCAGACTACCTACCATAACACACATGTCTTAATTATATTCCTATTCATTACCGTAACGCACTTGCTGCGTCAATATACGTATATTTTTTAATTTTACGTTTCACTTGCTAAATTATACCAGACCCCCTACCATAACAGACATGTCTTAGTTGTATTCGCATTCATTACCGTAACGCACTTGCTGCGTCAATATAGGTATATTTTTAAAATTTCCATGTAACTTGCTACATTATATCATACTCACTACCATAACGCACATGGCTTAATTTTATTCTCATTTATTACCGTAACGCACTTGCTACGCGTCAATATAGGTAACGTCAATAACGTACTTGATGCGTGCATATTTTTTTTCATGAATTCTTCGATCTTTTAAATTGTTTCTACTATGACAAAGATGTGGCAACAGCGCGTGAGTTCCAGGCACGAAATTCTAGTGCGCGAGGACTTAGCCGTTTGGACGGGCTCAAGTAAAGAATTACCATTTATTTTTCGCTGCTGTACGCACTGTTCCAAAATAAATTAAGTTTGAGCCTAATGCTCCTTTATTTGTTTTTAGCGATACTTTTTATGATTATTTATATCTTGGCTAGTGTAGTTTTTGTGTAAATCGCTTGAATTTCGACACGAATAGGTTCAACAATCCATCGTTCAAGAACAGCTATATTTTAGCAAGTCCGATGGCAACAAAGTGAGAGACCTGGTAAATTATGCTTTTAAAATGTATAAGATGGCTGAATACCTTCAACCGAAAATGGCTGAAGAAGAAATTGTGTTATACATAGCCAGACACTATAAGAATCAGATATCCGAGACGATCGGCATACAGGATATCAAAGCGTTGGATCAGCTGACCAACTATCTGGGCAGAGTCGAGAGAACTGCGAAAAATTAGGAAACAGACAGAAAACCGAACGAAAGAAAAGAAGCAGGATATAATGCAGGATGGCGAGAACCATCAAATAATTACCAAAATAATTATAACAATTTAAGACAGCAAGACGATCAATACCAAAATAACCAAAATTACCAAAATTATTTGGGAAGGGGATGGTTCTCTGGAAATTACTAAAATAATAATAACTACAATAACAATAGGAGACAGCGAGAGGGTCGATACCAAGATGGAAGGAAGAACAATTTTACAAGAACACGAGGAAATAACTATCGTCAACAGAGCAACAAAGAAACAATCAGGGGAATAATGGACCGACACGAGACCAAGGATATAAAAATAATCCAATAATCCAAGGGTGAATACAGTGACAATCGAAAGAACCCAATATCACAAGGAAGATGACCGGGATGAAATACACAATAATGTGTAACACGATCCTACCTTGTTTAAGTGGAAGCCTTGGCCCGTTTGTTATATTTCATGCCCATAGAAGCATGCAGAATATGTAAGCCATATCGGAGCAGTTTCTCTAAGACAAAAAAAAAATTACGAAAAAAAAAGTATTTATAAAAAATAAAATAAAATAAGTTATTTTGATCAAGTTTGGTTGGTATGTTGCGCTCGTAAATACCTTACTCCACGAAAACTCAACTTTCTGGGTTTATAGAAAATTGAGTTATACAAATTTGAAGCATTTAATGAAAATTCGCTACCATAACGCAATTGCTGCTTGTCGAAATTTTATCTTGTGAAAATCCGTCAAGGATTTGATCTTCATTCTTCAGATTCCTTAAATTTGTTTTATTTGGACATTTGAATAAACAATAGTGTACAGATTTCATACGTTTTGAACCAGATTTAATTTTTGTTTAATTGAATATAAGATTATTTAGCGTATATCTTTATTATGTTTTGATTCATTCATTTTATAATTGTATGAACCTTTATTTTTTAATTGGCTTTTAGATTGTTCAGCTTTATGAGAAGATTACTTCATGGTGAGATGTACGACAGAGCGCCATCTCGGGGCAGAACCAGGTGGTATGTTGTCACGATAGCTTCAAATAACACAAACTGTTATAAAATAGAGACTGTGTATAACCAACTAACAATTTTGTGAATTGTCACCGTACTGATGAGCTCTAATTGTAGCGAAATCGGCATGTGGTTCTAATTATGGTGAGAACACAACCAGCCTTAAAAATATTAGTTTTTTAAGTTTTTAAAATTTTGAACAGTGTAAAATTTTGCTCTATATTTTCGTAGACTTAGATATCTGTTATTATATCTGAACGTCAGGGTTAGACATGATTAAGAGGAAATTAAAGGCTTTTACTGCCAGATAAACTGCTTTATTCTTAAAACCCTACGCGTTTCAACACATTATCGTGCCATCTTCAGGGGTTTAGACCTAGAATGTAAAAAGGTGGTTGTCAGAAACTATGTTTCTGGTAAGTCTACCATGCGAGTGACTAACATTGCAACTACAGAAAGAATACAAAGTCCAGCAAAGCGTCAATACAGGAAGACATTTTCTCCGCCAGCCGTAGTTCACATGTCACTTTTGGTTATCATGTCACTTGTCACTTGTCACCTTCAGTTTGCATTTTTAAGTTAAATATCTAGAGATCCATGGGACTCCATTTTGTTAAGCGTCTTTTGCATTCATCCTCTGATTTCTTGAAGTCTTGGGATGTCCCTGCCTTCCTGTTTTATACAGCTTCTGTTTGGTAATATATATATATATATATATATATATATATATATATATATATATATATATATATATATATATATATATATATATATATAAAGTCCGTCCGTCCCCCCCTGTAATTTCTGAAGCGTCCAGTATATTGTGATGAAATTTGGATCGATGATATATGAGAAAGGTGTGCATTTTTTGACGTATCAATGACAGCTTTAAATGTCAATGAGAGAGCTGCGCGCGCTTTCGGAATACTTTTTAAATGGACGCGGGGGTTGAGTGTACCTCATTTTGAAGGTTTTTTTATGCTCAGAACATTCTCCAGTTTTTAAAACATTTGGTTCACTTTTTTCCAAATGAGAATCAATAATATCGGTTTCTGAATTTTGACTATATTTGTTTATAACACATTTTTTTACCTATTAGATGTCATTATTGATTGTTCCTGTCGTACTGTTTTCTCAGTAAAGTACACATAGATAATTTTAAATTGTTTACGTTTCAAAATAAAACACAATTTAACAGTAGACAAATAACAACTTATTAACACCAACTAAGAAAATTGAAAAACAATTCAAATAAAATCTAAAGGCACAAACTGTTGAAGTGGTTACTTCAAGAGATGCTAAAAATGACCACCATGGACCTCCTGACAAATAAATATTCTACGGTTAAATTCTTCTCTGACATTATGAAGCATATGTGGCGTTATTCTTGAACAAACATCTGTAATTCGTTGTCTAAGTTCATTTAATTCACCGGAATCCGTTTTATAAATTTCAGATTTAAGGTACCCTCAAAGAAAAAATCTAGAGGCGTTAGGTCTGGGGATCGAGCTGGCCATTCCGTAGGACCTCGACGACCAATCCACCTATTTTCATAACCCTCATCCAGGTAATTTCTGACTTGTCTAAAATAGTAAGGTGGGGCTCCGTCTTGTTGAAATAGAGCCTCTTGAAACTAATGTGTGTTTTGGGCAACAACATCATCAATAAGTGGAGTAATTGTTATAATGAAAATTTATTTATTGACTTTAAAAATATCTGTAAGAGATGCCTGAACGTTAGGCGCAAGTATAATGATTTTTTTTAACTGTAATAAATGCACCTCTGTTTAGGTGGCAGTATAACCAAAAATATAATATAATAAATATATATATATATATATATATATATATATATATATATATATATATATATATATATATATATATAATATGATATGATATGACACAAATTACCTCAGGGCCTGGGTTCAGGCACTTGCAGTTGCTGGGTTTTAAGAGGTACAAATAAAATCGGGCATTATGAATGAAATCAGCTTATTTAAAAAGTTATTGACTCTATATAATGCAGTGGATTGAATTTAGTAAATTAGATGAAAGAAAAATATGACTCGATTACTAACACTGTAAAAATTAATTGTGGAGCACACTCTACAAAAGAAAGTCACAGATAAATAGTGTACTTAACTTTCAGCTTCAGGTTGATGGGGCTCCTCCCTGGCGATGGTGCTGAAGGGGACTCCTTAATAATGTTGTATTTAGGGGGTTCCTTCCTGGTGTTGTTAAGGGGGCTCCTTCATGATGTGGTTGAAGAGAGCTCTTTACTAACGGGGGGGTTGAAGGGGACTCCTTAATGATGTTGTTGAAGTGCCCTTCACTTACGGTGTATTCAGGGGGTTGCTTCCTTGTGTTGCTGAGTGGGCTCTTTCATGATGTGGTTGAAAAGAGCTCTTTACTTACGGTGGTGTTGAAGGGGAATCCTTAATGATGTTGTTGAAGTGCCCTTCACTTACGGTGTATTCAGGGCAGCTCCTTCATGGTGTTGTTGAAGTGCCCTGCACTTACGATGGTGTTGAAGGGGCCTTTACTTACAAGGTGCTATAAAATTCCAAGCGCATAAGCTGAATGATTTACATAGGGCGGCTGGTAGCAGGTTAAGTTTACTTACAAAATTTATCTGTGTTAATGATTGGAAATAAACTAACGTATGCGAAAAAAAATCTCAAATGACCTCTTTATCACGCAGTTAAAACAGTATAATAGCAATTAGTTACCGAACTCACGCTACCACAAGCCACCGTTTAACAGTATGAAATTTATAATAACGAAAACAATCATCGAAAGGAATTTCAACATACATAAATTAACAAGCAATCTGCCATCATTATCAAGCAAAAAAAAATGTATGAGCAATTGGATAAACGTAAGACTCACCCATTTAGTTAGGCATGCTGTTTTCTAACTAAAATTTAGCTGTGCTTTTCCATCTCTTTGTCGATTAAGAAGAGAGCGTGGCGGGCGTTGTAACCGTATATAAAGACTAGCTTATCGCAGACATCTCATAAAATTAGCTCTTACGGAGGGGTTTTTCTATGAGTCGGGTGCGGTAGAGCAACCGACCACCGAGTTTGACGTCACTGAAGGGACTTGGACGCTGACGTCACAAAAGGGGTTCATTCCGAAGCTCAAAAGTCAACGGCGTTGACACGTGTGACATGTCCCGCTTATTAAATACACGCGAAATGTTACATTGTATTTTTTATATTAAACAAGGGTAGTGATAACGTAGAAACAGATATTATTGATTCCTATTTAGAAAACACTGAACCAACTGTTTTAAAAACAGGAGAATGTTCTGAGCATAAAAAAACCTTCAAAACGAGGTATCACTCACCCCCCTTTCTATTTAAAAAAATATTTCAAAAGGGCGCAGCTGTCACCTTGACATTTAAAGCTGTCATTGATATGTCAAAAAATGCAGACCTTTCTCATATATCAACGTTCCAAATCTCATCACAATATAGCAGACGGTTCAGAAATTAGAGGTGGGGGACGGACGGACTTTAGATCCTTACTGTATATATATATATATATATATATATATATATATATATATATATATATATATATATATATATATATATATATATATATATATATATATATATATATATATAAACATTTAAAAATTAATCTGACCCTGGATATGGGTTCTAGGGGGGCTAGTTTGCGGTCATTTGAAGAAATGATTAGTGATTTTTTAAAGGAAATTCACCAAAAGCTAAATATATGCTATAAAGCCCACAAAAGTCAGAGGCTTGTGCGTGGGTAATACAGGGCAATATACCTAACACACCCTAACAATAAAATATAATTGTCTACATTTAAAATATACAATCCAAAATTACTTACACGTATAGAACCAAAATAAGTCCGAAAATATTCGTCTTATTTGATCAATTACAGCATTATTGTCTTTTACCACCTGATTTGAATTGAAATACCATAAGAGGCCGCCTGCCAATCGTAGTTTAAAAATCGACAATTTTGACAATAAATTCTAAATTTTCAGTTTGATAATACTTAGTTATTTTTATTTGTATCGATTATGATTGGGAATGACTCTAAGAAGAAGTCTCGAATGTAACATCTTAAAGGATAAAAAATACAAGCCTCTGAGAAATACGCAGCTTTTTCAAAGCTCAATTTTCGCATTAGATTTACTGTGTAAAAATGAATATAAAAACTCGTGTATGCATTGGCTGAAAAACCGTCTCCCAATATTCTAGCAAATAACAAATTAACTTGCTTGCCAAATAAGAAGGTGGAAACGTATATTTTTTTGCACTCTTCCATTTCACACTCAATTTTCTAGGTAAAATACACAAAGCTCATGTTCCACAAATTTACACAGGAAAGTCGGATCAAGTGGCACGTGAAATTGCTGATGAGAATTCCCATACGCTAAGAAGTAAGTTATTAGCAAGTGGCTGTTTTAGCCTGTACTAAAAACTTGCAGACTTCAAGAGGTGAATGAGGGTAAACACTATTGATGTGTCATTTGAAGCGTTCTTTAAGCGTGCAGGCAGTTCCACTAGTAATTGATGTTTGCTTTCCTGCTCTACGACTTTCCGATCAGAAACAAATGTAAAGCGTTCTCGGATTTTCAGCTTACAAGCTTATTTAATGGTTTGTGAGGCTATTAAAATAAACTGAAATGAGTCTGCATACACTCAGGGTTCGGTGCTATCTTCTGTGAGTGTTATCTTTTATGTTTATTTGTGTCATGCGGTCATGGATATAAAACCAATTTATAGATAAAAGTTCTGTTTAAATGTTAACTTGAAATATGTTGGGTTTTCCTGACAAAAACAATTCCACACAATTATAAGAATCTAAAGGCTGGTCGTAATGTAAAGGTATACAGCACTAGGTGTGTGTGTGATGGTGTGTGTGTGTGTTTCAATTTACCGGCTGTGGCTTTGATCAGCCAGTAACACAATATTATTCTCCTTTTCTACCCTTTCCTAAAGTCGTTGAAGTCGTTGGACCACCTTTATACTTTTCTTTTTGTATATGAGTATACTTAAAATTATTCTGATTTTAAAAATGTGCTACTATATACAAGTAGTCGTCCTTAATCATGTAGCGAATCTATTTATATATTAGCTAATTTTCATGAAGAAAAATTGGCTCTTAGGGAGGTCACGATGAAAGGCTTTTGAAAAAAAAAAAATTCAGACGAGCGCGAATTTGGCTCTAGAACCCAAAAAGCCCAAAACCAAAGTCCGTTCAATATATATATATATATATATATATATATATATATATATATATATATATATATATATATATATATATATATATATATATATATATATGTATATATATATATATATATATATATATATATATATATATATATATATATATATATATATATATATATATATATATGAGACATATTTGATTCTCGGGTTGAACCGCCTCCAGAATTTATGTAAACTCGACGTGTCGGCTCTTGTTTTGCAGCCATTTTCAAGAAGTAAAGGAATTATGTAAGGACACTTTAAGGCCTCAATCTGTCTACTTCTTAGAGTGGTGGACAAAGGTGGGTAAAGGAAATATGTAAGGACATTCTAAGGCCTTAATCTGCCTACTCCTTAGAGTGGTGGACAAAGGTGGGTAAAGGAAATATGTAAATACACTCTAAGTCCTCAATCTGCCTACTCCTCAAAGTGGTGGACAAAGGTGGGTAAAGGAAATATGTAAGGACACTCCAAGGCCTCAATCTGCCTACTCCTTAGAGTGGTGGACAAAGGTGGGTAAATAAAATATGTGAGGACACTCTAGGGTCTCAATCTGCCTACTCCTTAGAGTGGTGGACAAAGGTGGGTAAAAGAAATATGTAAGGACACTCTAAGGCCTCAATCTGCCTACTCCTTAGAGTGGTGGACAAAGGTGTGTAAAGAAAATATGTAAGGACACTCTAAGGTCTCAATCTGCCTACTCCTTAGAGTGGTGGACAAAGGTGGGTAAAGGAAATATGTAAGGACACTCTAAGGCCTCAATCTGCCTACTCCTTAGAGTGGTGGACAAAGGTGGGTAAAGGAAATATGTAAGGACACTCTAAGGCCTTAATCTGCCTACTCTTTAGAGTGGTGGACAAAGGTGGGTAAAGCAAATATGTCAGGACACTCTAAGGCCTCAATCTTCCTACTTCTTAGAGCGGTGGACAAAGGTGGGTTGGGTTGGTGTAGCTCGATTACGGGGCCTCAATCTGCCTGCTCCCCAAATCTCGCCGGAGATCGTCTATGAGGTCTCAGTGTGTTCAAGTTCATATTTCCTTTACGCACCTTTGTCCACCACTCTAAGGAGTAGGCAGATTGAGGCCTTAGAGTGTCCTTACATAATTCCTTTACCTTTTGAAATTTTGAAAATGGCTCCAAAACAGGAGCCAAAACGTCGAGTTTTCATAAATTTTGGAGAACCAAGTATGTCTCATATTAAAGACCGCGGAAATCTTTCTGAACATATATATATATATATATATATATATATATATATATATATATATATATATATATATATATATATATATATATATATATATATATATATATATATATATATATATATATATATATATATATATATATATATATATATATATATATATATATATATATATATATATATATATATATATATATATTTGGAAGGTCGCACCACACTGTAATCCCTTTTAAATATACACTTTATTTGTTTGCTGTACTTTCAGAGATTTGTTATTTGGTTACGTCTACTGCAGTTTCGAACCGCCCCGGTTCATCATCAGCACGCTACTGACAATTATCGTTCCTCTGTGGTCTATCTCTGAGATTGTACGTGACGCCTGCGTGTTGAGCCACTATTGATCGTTTGACTATCCACTGATTGGTTGTGGTTTCGGACTGTGTCGTGTGTATCGGTCTCCTGTCTTGATCACTGTGGTTTGATAATTTGTCTATTTGTATGGCTTTTATTAAGTTTTGTTTAAATTTTTGTACTTGGATTTGTTCTGGCATTAATTGCTTACTGTTTGTTAGTTGAATTTAGTATTGCTCCGAGGTTTCCATTTTTTGTGGTCTTTAATATGTTTTATTAATTGTAATTGGTTGATAGCTGGGTTTTGATGTTTTCTGTTTTGAACGTATGTAGCTAAGTTTGATTGGTAGCAAGGTATGTGAATTTTTTCTAATGCTGTTATATGTTCCTTGAATCTTGTTTCTATTGTTTTTTTTGTTATTACTATATATTTTTATTGCATGTGTTACATTCTATTCGATATATTCCGTGTAATTCATTTTGTTTATTATTTTGTTATTGGTTTTGTAGCTCATTTTTAAGTCATATTCTTTGAATGTTTGTGTTATTTTTTTATGTGGTGGTTATAAGTGAATGTTTTGTGGTTGTTTTTGGTGTTTTGCTTTCGGTTTTGTTGATTGGTTTGTTTTTGATCTCTTTTGCTAGATTTTCTATTGTTTTATTGTTGTATCCATTTCTTTGTGCTATTTGTATTATGATGTATTCCTTTTCTCGTTCGTCATTATGGAGTGGCACATTTAGCATACTGTTTATTAAGTATCTGTATGTGGCCATTTGGTGTGTGTGTGTGAATGTATTGAGTGTTTAGGTATCGTGATGTCTCTTTGTGCAGATTTTCTGTATATTTTGTATTCAATCTAGTTTTCTTTTCTGACTAGTGTTAAGTCTAGGAAGTTTATTTTGTCGTTTGATTCTTTTTCTATTATACATTTTATGTTGTTGTTGATTTGATTTATTTTTTCGAGGATACTGTCTATATTGGTTTTTTGATTGTCATATATTACTAATATATCATCAACTTATCCATTAGATGTTTGGGTCTGTTTCTTTGATGATGGTGTTGATTGTATCTTCTAACTGTTGTATGTATATTTCTGCCATGATGCTTGATAGTGGGATCCCATTGGTAGACCGTCTTCTTGGATGTAGTACTCTCCGTTGAATTCAACGTAATTTTCTTTTAATATGATGTTTAATATTTCGTTGATTTGTTCTTTTTTGTTGTTATTTACATTTTATTTTCTATTATAATTGTGGTTTCGTTAATTGGTATATTGGTGTACATATTTGTTATGTTGAATGAAGCGAGTCTTGTGTTTTTGTTTACGTTTATGTTTTCTAATTTATGCACTATTTCTATGATGTTTTTGTGGTAAATTTGTTTTCTAGTTTTATTTCTTGTTTTAATACTTGCTCTATCTCTTTTGCTATTTTGTATGACGGTACATCTTTAAAGTTGACGAGTGGTCTTATTGGGTATCCAGTTTTGTGTATTTTTATTATTGCTGTCATTGGTGGTGCTTTAGGGTTGTTGTTATAATAATGTGTTGTTTTTTTTTTTGGTCGAATATTGTCTTGTGCTTTTTTATGTAGTTTAATATTTAATTTTAGATCTTCTTCGTTGGGTTTTGTTTAGTTTCTTGCATTTGTTTGTCGGGATGAATGCGTTTTTTTTCTTTTTTTTTTTCTTGAAAGTACAGCAAACGAATAAATTGTATATTTAAAAGTGATTACAATGTAGTGCAACATTCCAAAAGGTATAAAAGCCACACAAGGTAATAGCGTACAGATAATTAACAACAATAACGAATAACACGTGTGCAATGGGTGACTACAAAAAATAGTGAAAGATTCCAGAGACATGTACACAACATAAGATAATAAGACACAAAATGGCACATTTAAACAAAATAAACTTTATTTAGAAAAATTACAACAAAGTTTATTATAATTCAAAACAAAGGAGAAATACACAAGTTAATGTTGAAACTATCGTAATATATTCTAACAATATTTAACATTACCTTTATTTATTAACTACATCATGCTTATGTAACATTATGAAATAAAACCACTTAAACTAATAATTATACTAAATGTAATTAATCAGCAGTTTTCACATTTCCGCGGTGAACGTCTGCTTACATCCTATTTCTACACTAGTGCCTGATATCAATATAGTATTATACAAGGTGATGTAACTCGCAACGCCAGAACACTGAACTAAAACAAAATGACGGGAGTGAAAGATATGCGAGCGGGCAAGGGCGGGGAGCCACAAAATAGCCATCTTCATGTCGATAGAACATTGGGCACAGAAGATTCATGGAGTTGAGGAACACAAGTTAACTAGATTGTACAATTAAGTGACGTTCATTATGTATGTGTGAATAAGTTCAAAACCTCACCAGTGAAGCAGTTGACATGCTTGAAAATCTCAATCTATTCTAGAACAAACTGCTCAACCCCAAAACTTGAGGGGTGAAAAATCTAGGCATCAGTGTCCTTGTTGAAGCAGTGACCACTTTCTCTTAAATTATAACCAAAGACTGGCGTGTCATTACCGATCTGATTTATACTTCTGAGCTGTTCTGACACTCTGGTACTCAATGATCTTCCGGTTCTTCCAGTATACACAGCATTACATTCGGGGTCACCAATATTATCCTTGTTGTGAATGAGCATGTTAATTGTGTTAGTAGACTTGAACGAAAACTTCACATTGTCGCTTTTGGGAGCTTAACTATGGCGTCAGACAAAGGTCCACAATAAGTGACGGGGAAATAAGACATTATCTCTGATTGGGAGAGAGGTTCACTGGAGCTCGTTTCAATGAAGGCTGACGGCTCTTTATGTTGACCATCCTGCCAACAATATTAACTGGATGCTCGTTGTTGACTACGAGTTGTTTAATCAGGGTCAGCTTTTTAATTAAATCAGTAAACAGTATGTCGACCAGAAATCTAATTGATGTCAATTTATGAGACATGTGATGGCAGGATTTGAACGTAATCAGGTGGTCGGTTTAAGTGAGTTTCCTATGAATGCCGAAACTGATGAAACGGCTTCAGTTTCAAGTCAAGGAAACTTATGGATGAGTCCACTTCCAACTCCATAGTGGAATTAATATTGACGTGTAGGCTATTCAGCCAACCCAGGAAAAGGTGGAGCTGCTCTATGATACCCGACCAAACCATAAGTTTGTCGTCGACATAGGATGAAATGTAACTCAAATAAGGGTTATAGTCTCTCAAAATCAGTGCCCTCGCAAAAAAAAAGGTCTCTCCACAAATGGGTGGACAAAAGGTTACCCATAGGGTTTCTGCACAAGCATCCTATCCTCGAACGAAAAGAAATTCTGAGCCAGGCAAAATTTAACCAAGGCATGAAGAGCCCTCTGTAATTCGCCATGGATAATTTATCATAGGCGTCTTGTTTATTTTTATGTTATTGTTTATATATGCTACCGTACTTTTAACCCAAAGAACTGATTTATTGTTTTTTTTTAATAAATAATTTTATTAGCTTTCAAATTTTATTTTCATTTCGCACAACTGCGTGTACATATCATCCCAACGTCCTATTTATAGGACATCATTTTTTGGAAAGACAGAGTTTTAATCATTTTGAACACTGCTACTGACCTTGCAAAGTCCGCAGCAACAAAATATTCAATTTTTCCAATAATTTGAGCGTTAACGGTTTAAGCAAGAATAAGTTACTAAGGGACGTTTTACCAGCTTTATTCTAACATCAAGTGTATAGACGTGCTGAAAAAATACACTGTGAAAAGCAAAAATAATTAGAACGTATTACCAACGACACATTTTCTGACAATAAATGCATATATTCTGCTAACTCGGCAATAGCTCGCAACAAATTCCCTATAAATTATGTAGCATGCGATTAAAAGTAACCTTCCCCAGCTTGATTTGAATAACAAATAAGATGAACTCTCAGCCATTAACACATAATTCCACTCTGGAACAGCCACGTATTTTCCTGCAAACTTTTGTTTATCCCAGCGGAAGGACTTTTATGACAAATAACAGTAAAGACTTGCTGCGATTTTATAAGTAGTTTGTCCTTGTTAATGCACCTTTAGTACACACAATCTAGGCTACACTGTTTGTAGCTTAAGGTTACATTATGAGATATAACGTTCAAAAAAATTATCCCTCCTTGTTCGGAAGGTCTATATAGCACGAAGGTATTTCGATCAACTTAGGTCTTGGTAGAAAGCTTTATATTGGCTAAAAGGTGAAAAGTAAACTAAACATGAAATTCGTTAGGTGAATAATGGAACCTGTGGTGAGCACTGATAAGTACACTTGGAAAACGCAAATCACTACAACACATTTTTTTAAATACCTGACAACAGTTTCACTAACCAAGTTTGTCGCAATGGTCAACCCACTCTCTCCATTCATAGCGCTCCTTTTTCAAGAGTAGATTAGAGACGGATTTAGAAAATGAAGTTGAGTACTTTCCTAGAGTATCGTTTCGTTATGCGGAAGTTATTTTTGCAGTGTTTAAGAAAAATACATGTAAAGTAGGTGATTCTATTCAAAGACTGAACTGTCAATTTGATTCAATAAAATTCAGGCAGGAGTTAAAAGTTAACAGTAAACTCCCTTTTCTAGATGTACTAGTTCTTAAAAATAATCACTCTCTTGAATTCGTTGTTCACAGAAGGGAAGCTACCACTCTAAGTTACATTCAAAATGACACACATTATACGTTTGCACAAAAAACGACCGGTTTAAGTTTCTTAGTAAATAGATTACTAAGATTTCCTTTAAGTAAAAGTAGATATAGTATAGAATTAGTGTACATGTAGGAAGTGGCTAAATATAACGGATATTCGGACTGCTTAGTGGAGTAATTAATTAATAGACACAGAACAAAGAAAATGTTAGCTGAATGCACGACATTCAGGGAAGACAAAATAGAGAAAAAAATTGTTTGCCCACCTTTTAAACCGCGTATCTCAAGGGTTCTCGACAGCACTTTTAAGAAATCCGATTTGCAGCCAGCTTTTTATATAAAGAAATTTGTTAGGTAACACGAAAGGTAAAGATAAAGCCACTAAAATGTCGGGTATCTATGAGATAAGTTGTAAAGATTGTAATCTTAAATACGTTGGCCAGACTAAGAGAACCATTGGGACTATATTTCGTGAACATCTGGCACGGTTGAGATCCGGTAGTATGGACAGGTCATGCGTGGCACAACATATTTGGAATAATAACTACCACATTGATAAAGATAATCTGAAACTAATCAAAAATGTCAGACGAGCGGAGCTGGATGCGTACGAATATATTCATATTTCTAGGGCGATAAAAACGGAATATTTTTAACCTAGGCACACAACCAACCACCTCCCCCATCCCCCCCCCCCCCCCCCCGCCCCACACTAGTTTGAGGTTATCTGGTTGCGCTCTACCGTTAATGCAGATAAACATTCCGACAACTGTCAGGTAAAGTGATATACCTGTCAGTGGATAAATCTCTTATGTCGTCAATAGCCAAGGCAGTAGGGTATATTTGACAATGGACTCCTATATCACGCGTTATAATCCCAGTTAGTGACTTCACTTTTTTTTAAATTGTTTAATCTTTTATTTCATTTTAAAGTTATCTGATCAGATTGTGTAATTCCCATGAATTTAGGGAGTTTTTCTATGACAAATTCAATTAATACGAGATGAATACTTAAAACTTAATTCAATTTGAATAACACGCATCTGGTTGTTGTTATTGCCCTAACTTAGTTAAACCGTTCCATACTTAATACAACCGTAGACTTTCCCGTGGCCTCACAAGTGCTTGTTTTTTGCTGCAACAGATTTCAATTTTTAATGGACGCAGCAAGTGCGTTATGGTAGCGAATTATCATTAAAGTTTCAAATTTCTATAGCTCAATTTACTATCACCCTAACCAGTTTTTTGGAAATATCTTAAGTTTGTTTTCGGAAATTTTTTGTATATTTTTAAACAGTAAAGTGACTTGGTGAAATATGGTACATTGTTTTTACTTTATAAGTTATACTGGTAACCAAATTACATGCCTGCTTTCCTTAAAAAAAAGACACATTTGTTATTAAAAACGTTTTTATCAAAATTCACTACCATAACGCACTTGCTGCGTACCGACCTTTTATAGTTTTGGAAAGACAAAAAGATACAGAGAGGTTCAAGTTTTTTCGGTGGAAAATCGGGGAAAACTTTTTGAAAACGCTATATTTGTGTAAGTATTAGCGTGACTGAAGTGAGACTTGACACGTGGCTAGAGATAGTACAAATAAACGTATGTTGTGAATTTTGAGCAATTTGGTACACAATATGTAGAGTTTTTTCCAAATTAAAAATAAAATCCCAAATCCATGCGTTGAGACAACTTAGTGGTTAAAGTCCAGTGCCTCACAGATAGACTGCCACGCGTAGATTGATTCATACAACAGGTATAAACCATACATCAACGGTAACCAAACTAATTGTATACCATGCAGAAAACATACTATTCGAACCAACACAGGTGAAATCTCGCCCGCAATTATCAAAAATGATAAACGACATGAAATTAACATACACTATATTTGTAGCTTTATTAATGCACCCAAATACAGTTTTAGGGCAGCATAAATATATTATGCTGTCGCACAATATAGCAGAAATTTAAACAAAATCAAGCCAAGTCTATATAAAAATGATTCTAAAATAATTTATTTTATCTTTAAACTCAAACATAAGACGTCATACAAGACCGAAACAGTCGTGTGATGTATTTCAATGGTAATTCTACTAATTCGGTTATTATTAATTGTTACGTAAACTTTGAATATAATATCCCGGGTGTGAAGCCCATCTAGAGTATCTCACGAGTAAGACGTTAGTTGCCTAGACGGCGCAGTGGGCGGCGCAAGTTATGTTGCTTCGTTTTTTCCAATACATTCTGTGCAAAAATAATTTTGTTTAAATTTCAGTATGTAACGTCACTTATGTATGAAGCTGTGTGTAATAAAAGTGTCATGGTAGCTTTCATGGGTTTTGTTAAAGACTCTAAGTTAGCTAGGTTTATGTGGGTCTTAGTAAAAAGAATGATATTCTGAAAATTGGACTGTTCCATAAATATTGTACTAGTGGCAATATACTATATAGTCTTAAGGGATACTAAATAAACTTAGCAGATTAATGTATGGTCAGAGAGATAAAAGTATGTCCCTTTGTGTCTTTCCTTGTGTTAACCTCTTTTGACCGCAGCCTCCCCAGTATGTTAAAAAGTCACCATGACAGGCTCCATTGGTGTGAAAAGTGTCCCAGTGTTTCTCCTGCAACAACTTGTAGCGTAGATGTGTGTATGCATATGTATGTGTGTGTATGTGTGTGTATGTGCACATGAAGAGATAATGTGCATTTTCTGTCCTGCACCTAGTGTTAAGTACTGGACGTATAAAGCCTATTGACGTGAGTGCGTATACATGAGTGTATATGCGCTCGCGTATGTGTGTGAGTGGAGTATTTAAGTTTTAATTTTAAGATATATTTTCAGTAAACAGCAAGCGTATAGGGAGATAAAAAAAGTTGAAAGGAAAAAGTTAAAGAGCATGTTAGATTAACATTCTTAAGACAGGTTTTTCCATAATGAAAAGCAAGGTCAGATGCATCCTTGTTCATTTTGAAGATTGACAGTGACTGAATGAGCCAGTTCTCAAAGTCGAAGCAAACAAAATAAAAAAAATTTAAAAATTATTACTTTATCAGTTTTGTGGCTAAAAAATAACCATATAAATATTCGACAGCTTTTTTTGGTCTTATAAATAATGTTACCTGTGACTAACGGTCTCTTCTGAAACCTGTTTTCTCACACACACACTCTTGTGGTTTTTGGGGGTGATTCTGTGCACTGTATTTTAATTTCAATTTAAGATAACGAGGAGCACTAGATTTTAATTGTAGTTTGAAACTAAATATTATTTAAAATAAACTCGCTCTGGACTTTTTTATAGCCACATAACTGATAAAGTGCTCTGGACTTTATTAGTTTTTTGCGTCACACATTGGTTTTTTAAATGAAGGTTAATGCTGAAAAGAAATATAATTATATTTAGTTCTAGGGATAAGCGGACTTCCCTAAATCGGGACAAAATAATATTTTTAGACATTTAATTTAGCACAGTTAGCATTTAGATAGCCTGGGCCTGTCACGGAACGCTAAATTTAACAAGTTTTTCGTTGGGGAGTTAGAGATTTCCATAAATCAAGATCATCGCTTAATGTTCCAGAAAACTGTTGCTATAAGCCTACGGGAAACGTCAAATCGATATTGTTTTTCCTTTATTCTAAAACAAAGTAATATATAAAGCGGAGCGAAGCCTCTACTCTAAAACGGACATAAAATATAAGCAATTGTATTTTTGAAGCCAGTAATTAATTTGTTCAATTCATCGAAATTAGGAAGTAATTATTATGCTGCCAACAAACAAATACCATATGTTAACCCACTTAACTGACATCGTCTTAAAATACGATCGTTTGTACTGTTTTTGCTGAACTGGCATTCTGCATCTCAGCTTTAAATGCACATATGTACTATAAGCTTTTTTTAAGACAAAATGAAGTGTTGTACATGAAATATGGTAACAGTTTTATCAGGCGTACTGAATTTGAAATGCGGCATTTTGAACAACTGCTTTACTATTATTATGTGAAAAGAAACTAAAAGTGAAATTCACAAGAACGCAGTAAGTGACATTTTTGATTAGCACTGTGTTAACGCTTTAGGAGGACAATTTTGGACATAGACCTTTTACTCAAGTGTCTTCTCTCATAGCACAGAATGAAGCCTTGTAGTTTGGTCCCATAGTTATGAATCACCCTGTATGTGTGCGTGTGTGTGTGTAGAATGACCTCGGAAGTGTTGTCCATTAGTCACAGACTTTGGAAACTACATTTGAAAATTGCTATCGTTCTATTTATTATCGAGGATAAGTTTGGTCAGGCCTTTTCTCTTTAAGTAAAGAATAAATCTTAAAGTTGAAGATAAGTATGGTTATACAAGATCACCTGTATATCTGAATGAAGATATTATTATTATTAACTAATTAATTGGGTTAGGCCTCTACTGGTATTGTTTAATAATACACGCTGGCTATTTTCCTGGTGTTTTCAAAAATGCCAAAGAATACCTATTTATAATGGTGGTGACAGATTAGATCGGGTTAGATATAGGTTGATATCAGTTTATCCGATATTTAGTAAGATCTTCGAAATAATATTTTAAAAGTCTGGACGCAGCAAGTGCGTTATGGAAGTGAATTTACATAAAAATGTTTTTAATAGCAAATGCGAGCAGGCATCAATATGATTACCGGTATAGACTATGTAGTAGAAACAATGTACTATATATAATCAAAATTACTTATTGTTTGAAAATATTCACACAATTTCCAAAAATAAAGTTAAATGTGGGTTTCCTTTCCAACAAAACTTACGTTAATAGCAAATTGAGTTATTGAAATTTGAAGGATATAATGAAAATTCGCTACCAAAACGCACTTACTGCGTACAATTTTTTTTTTTACAAACGTGCATCATATTTCTATAAAAAATGCAAAAATGCATTAACGATTTTGTTCTACGAAAATTAGTAAACATTATAGACCGTTAAACCATAAACTTACTACACTAAACCTACAGCGAAAGCATCAACTTAACTAAACCGACAGCCAAATCATCAGAGAAAGGGTCTATTTGAAATGAATTTTCTGTAACCATTTTAGTAAAATGATGATAATAATAATAATAATTTTCTATATTTCCTTCAACCTTGCAGAGTGTAGCTAATCCCACGCTTCTGTTTAGGACAAAAACTAATTTTGGGTTAAATAAAGAACACGCGGGTGCCATCGATCTGGTAGACAGTTGGGTTAGTGCTAACATACTTAAACTAAGTCAATATATGACTCAGACCATATGCTTCTTTTGAGCTCATAATAGGGTATTACATAGAGACTTGGAGACTACTTCACTGTTGGTTTTCGTTTCTGTAAATGAAGGGCGTAGCCAGCGCGTAAACTGGAGCGAGTGGCCCTTCTGAATTCTAGAGGCTCTAGATATTCTTCAACGTTTCTGTAACCGGTTTCGCTGCTTGACAGCATCCCGAGACAGAGGAAAATTGATTTAATACGAAATCATGACAACTACAAATAGTGCTGTAAATTGAATCATTAGTTTCACACAGCTGAGATAATCTACTTTCCTCAGAAAGATAAAAATCTCTGGATGCAGCAAGTACGTTATGGTAGCGAATTTTCTTTAAAATATTTTTAATAGCAAATGTCTTTCTTTGATGAAAGCAGGCATCAAACTTGGTTGCCTATATAGTAGAAACAATGTACCATATTTCATCGAAACAAATTTATTGTTTAAAAATATATAAACATTTTTCAAAAGTCTAGATGCAGCAAGTGTGTTATGGAAGTGAATTTCCATAAAAATGTTTTAGTAGCAAATGTGAGCAGGCATCAATCTGATTACCGGTATAGCCTATGTGGTAGAAACAATGTACTATATTTTAACAAAATTACTTATAGTTTGAAAATATACAAAAATTTTCCAAAAATAAACTTAACTGTTGGCAGGTTTCTGAAAACAGTTTTTTGAAAAACGTTCGGGAGCTAAACTGCAAATTTACCGAAAATTCGCTACCAAAACACACTTACTGCGTCCAGTTTTTTTTCTTACAAACGCATCATATTTCGATAAAAAATGCAAAAATGCATTAACGAATTTGTTCTACGAAAATTAGTTAAACAAAAATTATACACCCCTACTTACTCCTGGTCCCGTAACTTCCTTGGGGAGTGTGAACAAGAAATTTTCCTTGTGGTTTGAGGATCCAGGGGGTGGGGGCCTAGGCAGGTTTCTGAAAACAGTTTTTTGAAAAGCGTTCGGGAGCTAAACTGCAAATTTACCGAAAATTTGCTACCAAAACGCACTTACTGCGTCCAGATTTTTTTCTTACAAACGCATCATATTTCGACAAAAATGCAAAAATGCATTAACGAATTTGTTCTATGAAATTTAGCTAAAAAAAAAAATTATGCACCCCTACTCACTCCTGGTCCCGTAACTTCCTTGGGGGGGTGTGAACAAGAAATTTTTATTGGGGTTTGTGGATTCAGTAGGGCCCTAGGCAGGTTTCTGAAAACAGTTTTTTGAAAGGAGTTCGCGAGATAAACTGCAAATTTACCGAAAATTCGCTACCAAAACGCACTTACTGCGTCCAGTTTTTTTTTTCTTCTTAAAAATGCATTTACGAATTTGTTCTACAAAAATTAGCTAAAAGAATTATGCACCCCTACTCACCCCTGGTCCTGTGACTTCCTTGGGGAGTGTGAACAAGAAATTTTTGTTGGGGTTAATGGATCCAGGGGGGGGGCTAGGCAGGATTCTTAAAACAGTGTTTTGAGAAGCGTTCGAGAACTAAACTGCAAATTTACCGAAAATTCGCTACCAAAACGCACTTACTGCGTCCAGATTTTTTTCTTATAAACGCATCATATTTCGATAAAAAATGCAAAAATGCATTAATAAATTTGTTCTACGATAATTAGCTAAAAAAAATTATAGACCGTTAAACCATAAACTTCACTAACCCTACAAATAAATATCCAAAAAGCCACCAAACTTAACTAAACTGACAGCTAAAGCATCAGAGAAAGGGTCTATTTGAAATGGATATTCTGTAAATATTTTAGTAAAATGAAGGGCAATGACGGTTGAATCTGAAACTTAAGGGTTTGCAGAACATTTTTTTTGCAACATTTTCTTGTCACAAACAGTATTTGTTTCATATTCTTTGCTTAAACATTGCCAATTTTGACGTTTAAAATTGCGAGTTTGACGTTTTGCGGAAAACTCCAAAATTTGTTACTTTAACTGCCCATAACTTCTTTGTCTTTACTAGGGACCTAAATTTTGGTACAGAGTTCACTCTTTGTGATAAAAATACGCGTACCAAATTTCGTTGCCCTTGCTTTGTTATTTCCGGAGATATGAATTTTTTTATATAGAAAATACAAAATTTTCCGGGAAAACCTGGTCCGATTTTCCTGGCTAACGAACCTGTCCAAGCCACTTGCAAAAGAAAGGTACTCTGCAAATTTTATCAAGATCGGTCCATTATTTTTTGAGTTATCGGTCGGACATATATATATATATATATATATATATATATATATATATATATATATATATATATATATATATATATATATATATATATATATATATATGTAGAAGCGTTCTTTTGTTGGGTGCTAACTGTATAACAAATTTGAACATGATATCTCAATCCGTTCAAAAGTTAGTGCGCCTATTAACAGACAGGCGTAGAGACTGACAGACCGACCGATCGACTGATACAAAAAAATCGTTCCAAAATAAAGTTTTCCATATGTTTTCCGACTTTTTACGCGTTTTAGCAAAAAAAATAATTCAGATATCTGTCACCGATATTCCACCCCCACACATTCAACCCTTAATTAATTTCAGCACAGAATACTAGATGTTTTATGAAATTGAAATGTTTCTAATAAACAAACCTTAGAAGTTATATTACTCGAACTTTAACGGAAAAAAAAGTCAATTTTCACCAAATCGTCCCCCTTTTATCTCCTACCCCCAGGAGCGATTTTACCCAAAAACCCAAAAACAATCGGAAGCGATTGTTTGTCAGGTGCTAACTGTATACTCAATTTGAAGACCATATCCTAACTCGTTCTTAAGTTATCAAGCGAGGCTATACGTCCGTTTCGAAGCATACCGTGGGGGCCTCAAACTTCGGGTGTATACCACTCACCAGAGATCTCAATTAAGACCCCCCCCCCCCGGTTCGTCAGGAAACACGACACCCGCCAGCGCTCAACGCACTGCGGTATCATCTGGAATCCCGCTCCCGAGTAACAACCAAGCGAGGTTGTCCATTTCTAATCCCACAGTGGAGGCACTAAAATCCGGGTACATGTCACTCCCTCCAGGCTCACCGCCAGTGTTTAATTGACTCGAGGCGGTATCATGAAGTTCCGCCCTCGAGCAGCATCCAAGCGGGTTCGTTGGCTTGTTTGAAAGCTCGCAGAGTAGGCCCCTAACTTCGGGTGTAATCCACCAGGTTCGTCTAGACACGATACTGGCCATTGTTTGCATTAAGTTCACCCAACAAATTGACCTCCTCGCAGTAGACTATATTTTGGAGGGTGAAGGTTGGTTTTACAGGTGTACTGCCATCTAGTTATATAAGTTAATATAATAAGTTGCTTTATGCAAAACTTTTATGCTCGGAGTTTTTTTTTTACTTTTTGTAGTTTTATTGTACATATTACTATGTGTATTGCCATGACACTCCAAAAGGTATTTTATGCATAAACGGAACGGATAAATTGGTATTGGTATTGGCACTAGTATTGTATAATTTATAGAAAAATAGGACAATAATACAGAGAAAAAAATTATGTTTTTGCGTCTCTTAATTTAAAAGTATAGAGTCATTAAAAAATAAAACGACTGCAAGTCCAGAAAAAGACCAGTACATTTATGCCACGGAAGTCAAGAAAACCATCTTTACTTTGTACAATAGATTTAAACTTGTTTAATGTGAACATATTCTTAAAGGTCAAATTCTCCTATGTGTCACATAATGTCACAAAGTTTACATAATTCCATTATTTTCTTCTGTTATGAAGTTGCTTAATTACAACGTGTATAGCAAAGTCTGATCCCTAACTCAGAAAGGACTACACAACCCACATCACTGTCAAGGAACTTCCACCACTAAAGTACTTTTGAGTGTCGTCTGAATTATTCAGGTGACCAACTTAGAAATACTGTTCCAAGTGAAACATAAATTTATTTCAGGATAATTATATTAAACTGTTAGATTGTTCACTTCCTCATGTTGTCAACTTGAAGGCAATTCTCTGTGACATATACAGGGTCTGTCAGAGGTCATTGGCTGTGTGTAATATTTCACTACATCAGCTCAAATAATTTTACTCATAACACAGGCTTAGATAAAATGGAACAGAGGATATTATTTTCAATAGGACATACAAATCAATAAGAGATAAATAGCACCAGCTTGACTGTTTTCGCAAAGCACTTTGCTTAAAACGGTTATGCTATCTTTATGGTTAAGTTTTCTTTTTACTGAATTTTCTTAAAAAAAAATTCAATAATGAGGAGATCCCGACTTTTGAATTTTGAAAAAAATTCTTCAAATGAGCGCTAATTAGGCCCCCCAGAACACATATCCGGGGTCAGTTTGAATTTTTATATGTATTTATATATATATATATATATATATATATATATATATATATATATATATATATATATATATATATATATATATATATATATATATATATATATATATATATATATATATATATCACGCCGATAACTCAAAAAACAATAGGCCAATTTTGATTAAATTTGGTGAGTACCTTCCTTTTGCAACTGGCTTGGATAAGTCTGTTAGCTAGGAAGATCGGCAGAGGTTTTCCCGGAAAATGTTGTGTTTTCTTTAGAAAAAAAATTATATCTACGCAATTAACAAAGTAAGGGCACGCGGGTTTATATCGTTATAGGTAAGTCACCTACCACAATTTAGCTTTGTAGATTAAAAGATAAAAAAGTTATAGGCATTTAAAGAAAAATAAATTTTGGTTTTCCTCAAAACGTCAAAGTCGCGATTTAAAACGCCAAAATTGGTAATATTTAGGCAAAGAACCTGAAACTAATATGAGCTTTGGATAGAAAATGCCTCAAGAAGAATGTTTTACAAAGCCTGAAGTCTTAGCTTCATTCGTCATTGACCTTCATTTTACTAAAATATTTCCAGAAAATTCACTTCAAATAGACCCTTTCTCTGATGCTCTGGCAGTAGCTTGGCTATAGAGTTTATTGTTTAATGGCACATAATTTTTGTCAAATTTTCGTAAGAATCAATAAAGCTCAATATATCCGTTATTATACAAGACACAAAAAAATTGTATACATTAATTATAGGGTGTCTTGAGCTACAACTTAAAAAAATATTTCTACAATTACAGGCTGGCCCATAAGTCGTTGGTGATTTTAATTTTCTTTTTTTTTTTAATCGAACACGCTATATGTTATTGAATTTTTTGATTTTCCATCGAAATATAAAATATGTTTGTAAGAAAAGTAATTCGGGACGCAGCAAGTGCGTTATGGTAGTGAATTTTCATTAAATGCTTCTAATTTGAATAGCTGTTTGCTATTAACCTATAAGGTTGACCAAGAAACCAATTTTGTCGGGAACACTTTAAGTTTACTTTCGTAAATCTTTGTACATTTGCAAACAATAAATTTATTTTGATGAAACATGGCACATTGTTTCTACTATATAGGTCATAATGGTAACCAAATTTGATGTCTGTTTTCTTAAAAAAAAAACTAATTTGCTATTAAAAATATTTTTACGAAAATTCACTACCATAACGCACTTTCTGCGTCTCGAACCTTTTTTATTTTGTACCACCACTTATATCTTTGATTATTATAAAAATATTTAGCTATTTCGACAATATTTATTTTAAATTGGTCAAAATTTAACAATCAAAATAGTCAGTAGATTATAGAGTAGCCTGTGTGGTATGCACATATGTGCATACCATCTTTATATAAAGAGACAAGGTATCTAGATAAAGAAAAATATAATGAAATGCCACCACCTGTGAAACAATACGTGTTTTTGTTTTTATAAAAAGCAGCATGCGGTCTGCTCTATAAGTATTAAATTTGTTAATAAATAAAAAGAACAGTTGGTAAGGGTTTCTTTAAAGTATATTAATCAATACAATATCTAGACGCAGCAAGTGCCTTATGGAATTGAATTTTCATACAAATGCTTTTAATGGCAAATATGTCTCGTTAATGCAAGCAGGTACCAATTTGATCACCAGTATAACCTATATAGTAGAAACAATGTACCATATTTTATCAAAACAACTTGTTTGAAAATGCAAAAAAAAATTCGAAAATAAACTTTAAAATGTTTCCGAGAAAACTCGTTTCCTAGCCGACGCACCTTAGGTTAATAGCAAATTGCGTTATTGAATTTTGGAGCATTTAAGGAAATTCGCTACCATAACGCACTTACTGCACCTAGATTTTTTTACAAAGATGCATCATATTTAGATGAAAAATGCAAAAATGTAATCACCAACGACTTATGGGCCACCTGTGGTTGTCAAAATAATTTTATAAGATGCAGATCAAGACACCCTATAAGTAACGATCACCATTTTTTCTTGCATAATAACAATTATGTTGGGCTTTACCGTAGAAATGTGTCACCCTGTATATACGTAAACAGAAAGTAAACCCGGATAAGGATTCTAGGGGGCCTAGTTTGCGCTCATTTGAAAACCTTTTTAGAATTCAAAAGTCGCGGTCTCCTAATTAACGGATTTTTTCTACGAATAAATTAGCTAAAAATTATAGACCGTTAAACCATATACTAAATTAAAACTACTGACAAAGCATCAGAAGAATGGTCTATTTGAAATGAATTTTCTGCAAATATTTTAGTAAAATGAAGGGCAATGATGGTTGAAGCTGTAACTTAAGAGTTTGCAAAACACTTTTTACATAATCCGTATTTATTTCAGGTTTTTGTTTAAAATTATGCCAATTTTGACGTTTCAAATCGCGTCTTTGAGGTTTTGAGGAAAACAAATTTTTTTTTCTGTAAATGCCTATAACTTTTTTGTCTATATTTTGGTACGTATATATATATATATATATATATATATATATATATATATATATATATATATATATATATATGTATATAATTGAAAGTGCTCCTGGATATGGGTTCATGGGGGCCTAGTTCGCGCTCATTTGGAGAAATGTTATGTAATTCAAAAGTCTGGATCTCCTCATGAGTGATTTTTATAAAGAAAATTCACTAAAACAAGCACTTATGAAGCCGCGGGAAAAGTCTACAACTGTACTAAATATGGAATCGTTTTAATAAGTTAGGGCAAGAACAAACCACCAGATATGCTATTTGAATTGAAATAAGTTTCAAAAGTTGTCATCTCCTCTTTATTAAATTATTTTTATACAAAAACGGGCTAAAAAATTAATCGGAATAACAAAAATCTGATCACGGGAAAGTGAAATGAGAGTAAACAAAATTTGATAAAAAGTGAAGTCACTAACTAGGATTAGAACTCGTCATGTAGGAGTCGATTATCTGATGTGCAGGGCTTATCACACTTGGTCACGCTCGATATGTATGTACTAGCAGGTATCTCCGGTAGTATGTTTATGGTCTAACGTCTACTATTTACCAAACAATTTTTATTTACAATGGCTGTTTTGTTCACATTTTAACGAAATGAAGGAAAATAACGAGGTAGGCACAGATTTAGCAGCTTGTTAGTTATTTAGTGTTGCATTTTTCACACACATTTTTACTCCTACCATAATGATCAATTTTGACGTTTTAACTTTCTTAGATTTAATTAATTAAAATTTTATTTACCTATAACTTTTTTGACTTTTAAGGTAGAGATCTACCTTTTGGTACATGGGATACCCTTGATGGCAGAACTCAGCGTACTAAATTTGGTTTCCCGTGCTTTGCTATTTACGGAGAAATACTTTTTTTCTAAAGAAAATACAAAATTCTTCGCGAAAACCTAGGTTGATTTTCCTGTATAACGTACATATCCAAGCCACTTGCAAAATGAAGGCATTTACCAAATTTTATCAAAACTCGCCTATTATTTTTTGAGTTATCGGTGTGGATTGTGAACTTAAATATGTTGGGCAAACTAAAAGAACTATTGAAACTAGATTTAACGAACATTTAGCGCAACTGAGATATGGCACTGTTGACAAATCATGTATTGGTCAGCATATTTGGGATAATAATCATCATGTAGATAAAGCAAATCTCAAGTTAATAAAAAATATCAGGTAGTCGCGGCAGCTTGATGCTTACAAAAGTATATACATATCGTTAGAAAATTAAACAAAAATGTTTCGATGAATAGAGTAGGTCCAGTTATATGTGCTATATTGTTCGAACTGTTATCTTAATAACTATTTACTATCATCATGGTGTTATGGTGACTGTATATGTGCTGGACGTGTGTGTGTGACGCTTGTGCTTTACATGTGTTTTTCTGCTGAAATAACGTTGAATAATATCCGCATTTAAGATCGGCAGATCTGTTCCATTCCTATCCAACAGTAGCCCGATTATCTCGCAAGAAACTGCTGACCCTGGTGAGATATTTGCAATTTGAAGTAAATTCCTACAGCTACAATATATTCAAAGTCAAGTTCATAGAAAATGCAGTAGCAGCTAAAATATAACGTGACCTACATACTGTTTGTTTGTTCTACATTTATACACCGTGGTAAATAAACATATTACAATGTCGTCTATCTGTAGCGTTTGTAATTTAAACAACAAATCATTGCAATGCTCTGGCGACTGTAGAAGACTCTTTTGTCTGAAATGCTCCGACATTGATAAGGACTTATTTAAGAGCCTTGCTCGCTCTAATAATAATAATAATAATAATAATAAAATAGCCTTTATTCACACAGTAGATAATACAATACTCAAGTGCACAATTAAAAAGAACAAAAAAATACAACAATACAACGTTGTTTACAAAAACACAGTTCCATGTACATAATTAAAAGAAAAATAATAAGAAACTGTGTGAATTGGGCGAAGTTCAGACGGATGAATAATCATCCCCTGCTCTCCCACTTACGCCCATATGCAAAACTGGTAGTCAACAGCCAGCCCGGCAACCTGCCTAAACACCACGCATAATCAGCAACAGTTTCTTTTTGAAGGAACGCACAGAACAGCTCTTAACACTCTCATCAAGACCATTGTATATAGCGTATATCTGATAGGTAAAAGACCGTTTAAACAGTGTTAGCCTGTACTTAGGTGGTGAAATTAAGCCCTTCGACCGTATGTTAATGCTATGAACATCAGTTCTGTGCGTTACCTTTCTATACAAGTATGTTGGGACTCTAGACACAATAATAGAATGGAACAATGTTGCCGCTCTCAGAGTGAAACGATTACGCATATTAAGCCACTTCGCTTCATTTAGTTTATGCGAGATATGTTCGAATTTTCGAATACCATACGCGAACCTCAGACAGGAATTTTGCAGTCTCTGTATCCGATTATAATCGCAACCATCCAAGCATGGCGAATATAATTCCGAGCAATAGGCAAACTGCGAGAGGACTAAGGTATTCCCAAGCATTAGCTTAACACCAGTCGGAAGATAAGTCCTTTGCGGGTACAGCAGACGCAGGTTGTTGTAGGCCCGCTGAAGGCAGGCACCAACATGCCGCTTATATCTAAACTTGTTATCCATTATCACACCCAAGTTTCGCACCTCATCCAAAAGCTCCAGAGGCTCCCCATTGATCATGACCCTCACATTTACCTTTAAGCGCTCTACAAGAATCTGACTCCCAAACAAAATAGCAGCCGACTTCTTCGCATTTAGACACAGCGATTTGTCTTTGGACACTCTGTACAATGAATCCAGATCGGAATTCACCTTTCCCAGTGCATCCGAAAGCTCCGCGGCATTGAAGGAAATGTATATCTGAATGTCGTCAGCGTACATCTGTACTTTAGAATACTGAATGACCCTAGGGAAATGATTTACGTAAATAGCGAAAAGCAGGGGCCCAAGGACCGAGCCCTGCGGCACACCACACTCCACAAGACGAGCATCCGACTCGCAGCTGCCAACTCTCACAATAAGGTAGCGTTCTCTCAAGTAATTTCTGATCAACGCCAGAGCTTCCGAGCCCATCCCAACCGCTCTCAATATTTTCAGCAGTATATTATGATTTATGGTATCGAAGGCCTTGGAAAAATCCAACAGCACCAGTAGTGTCAGCATACCCTGGTCCGTGGCCCGCAAAATGTCGTCTGTAACCCTTAGCAGTGCAGTGGCACAGCTATGATTAGCCCGGAATCCAGACTGAAAGTCAGATAAGATGTTCTTATCACTCAAGTAAGTCCTAAGCTGCGAGTCCAGCACTCTTTCCAGCAACTTTGATAATATGGGCAATATACTGATTATCCGCAGTTGATTCAGCTCCGTAGGATCCGCCACCTTCGGAAACGGCAGCCCGATAGCACATTTCCAGATTTTTGGAAAATAGCCTTCCAGAATACACGAGTTGATTATGTGTGTTATGAAGCCAACTATATACCTGCTACAAAGCTTAATCATAGTAATGCTCAATCCATCACATCCTGTTGCATTGGTCCTGATCGCATTTATGTGCCGGAGCACCGTCGGATCATCGACCAAACAAAACTGAAATCCTTCCCCACCACTAATCGCCCCGAAAAATGCAGACCCATTGATGCTGCTTCCCATAGGATCCTGACTTAAGCTATTGTTCATAAAGTGATCAGCGACTTTATGGGGATCCCCGAGAGCTTCAGGTAATGTTGTCTTTCTCTTGGTGCCTATATTTAGATGTTCCAGTTCTTTGTAAACAGTCTTTATATCCCCAGATTTAAATTTTTCAGATAGGTAGGCTTTCTTCTCCGTTTTGACTGTTACAGTTGCCGCATTCCGCAATCCCTTATAATCGTCCCAGGTCGCTTGACACGGATCTTTTCTAAACCTTGCCTTTGCTCTGTCTCTAAATTTCATCAGTAGGCGGGTGTTATCTGAGATCCAAGGGCTGTAAGGCTTGGTTACTCTGTATGTTCTGATAGGTGCATGTTTGTCGTATAAATCGCACAGCGTATGATTAAAAATAGCGACTTTTTCATCTATATCTGTGATATAATACATACATTCCATATTTGATGCACGCAAATCCTCCACAAACCCATCCACATCAAACGCTCTAAAATCTCTGCTCGTAATGCAGATAGGCTCTAGCCTAGGCTTCCTGACATTCAGAATCGCATAGATGATGTCATGATCTGATATACTACAAGACATAACCCCAGCATCCATTATGATGGCTTCATTGGATGCCACAATGTGATCCAGCAAGGCATTACGTCGAGTTGGTTCCACTATCAGCTGACTCACACTGAGCTCATCCAACCTCCGCCTATATGCTATTGTCTTTATGTCAGTTTCATTCAGCAAGTTTATATTTATGTCACCAAGTATAATCAACTTATTAGACACACCGAGGGTACTGCAAACAGTACCCTCCAGCTCGTCCAAGAAGTCGTTATGATTCATGTCGTGGTTCCGATACATAATGCACGCCAAGAATGTTTGAGAGTTTATGCTAAGTTTAACGCACAACTGCTCGACTCTGTCCGAGGTAGGTACAATCATATACTTTATTTCATTTCTCACGTAAATAGCTATTCCCGACCCCCGGCCACGATAGTCCCTTCGAACCAATGCGTAACCGTCCACACTAAAATTCGTGCTGCTATCAGCAGTGCTTAGCCACGTTTCTGTCAGTCCAAAAATATCGAATGATTCCTGCAACACTACCTCACACACCTCCGCAAAGTGAGCCCTAAGTGATCGTACATTTAAGTGACCAACTTTTAGTTTCTTCATTATTGAATGCTTATTCCCAATTCCTACAATACTATAACACTACACTAAGCCTATACACAAAACACAAACAGAAACTACAAATTACAAGAAAAGAAAAAAGAAATATATATATATATATATATATATATATATATATATATATATATATAAAAGTCATAAGAAGTACTAAATCTCCGGTAACAAATGTCTGACCTATGACAGACTATCTGGCCGCACAAAGAAATAAGTAAACAATCAATTCAAAGTGCCGACGCAGTCTACAAATAAGTTAAAGATACAAATACCTGCAACACAGTTTGTCTTACTACTTCTTCAAGGTTCTACTTGTTCTTGCTGGCCTATTCGCCCTTGCTCTGGTTATATTGCGAGATAGAACCCTTTCCGCAGCGGCAGCAGCTACACTTCTAGTGGCAATCTTAATTTTACTATTTTCGAGGTTCTCCGCAGCAGAACTCAGCACACGCAAGCCTGAGCCCTCGCGCCGACCAGGCTGCTGACGACCGGAGATTCCACCAGGTGTGGACGGCGCTGAGTGTGGTCTAGAATCCGCTTCCGAGGTCTGGCCCTCTTCAGTCACATCGAAGTCTTCCAGGTCTCCAGGTAGGTATACCTCGCCATCAATACAAAGCCTTCCGTGTCTTATTCGTGCGTTTTTTCCGTTCTGCCTTGCTAACTTGAGGTGCTTTATGAGTATACTACTCTCTTCCCTCTGTTTTATCGTTAAATCATGTGCTATATACAAAGGTGTACCCTTTAATTTGCCGCTGTTTCTCAACACTTCAGCCTTCTTCAATTGGGATAAGAACTCAATTATGATGGGTCTACGTGCTCCCTTCTGTCCACGACCCACGCAATGGATATCATTAATATCTTCGATTTTCACGTTTACCGAAAGTGAATGATTCAGCTTCTGCAGGATGAACTCTTTCAAGCTGCCATAGTCTCCATATTCAGCCCCGTCCAACCCAAATAATACGACATTATTTTTCCTAGATTTTCTCTCCAAAAATTCAACTCTGGTACGTAAATGTTTATATAATATATAATAATATATAATAATAGATTAGTACGATACGTATGCAACGCCTGCGATTCGCACAACCTTAAATATTTGCATCAGAAGGTGAGCAAAATAATTGATACAATGGTCCCTAGAGAGGAATTTGAGGCGTTGGCTAATGACGTAAGAAGTATCGCCAGACTAAAACCAGCAATTGAGGAGACGTACGATGTATGCATGGGCATAGATCAAGAACAGAAGAATAAAAAGAGCTCATTAAATTCACTGATAAACTGTGCAGATGACCTGTTAAAAAACCCACAGGTGATCAAAACCTCTCTTGACAAAATACAATCTGATGTCGCCACACTAATGTCAGTTTTTTATAAGCAGGACACTAAAGATAATGAGCCAATTAATGTTGAAATATATGACCCCGCGACGCAACAAATAAACAGGAATTTCAAAAAACTGGAGGAAAATATGTGTAAAATTACGAAACTTATAGAAAGTAAGCCAACCCCAGTCGACAAGGAAAAGCATCCCTCCAAATTATTACATCTTAAAGACTCATCATCTCAAACAGACGACTACAAACATTCTCAAGCTACTTCTAAAAGGAACATAAGCTATGATAGACGATACGTACACGTTTCTAATGTCCCTCCCCATTTCAAACCTCAGCTAATTGTGGGCCTCATAAAAAATAAATTAGGCATTACTGATTATGTGCACATAGAGCCACTTATCAAGAGGTCAGAAAGAGAAGATACTGAAAAGCTCTCCTACATTAATTATAAGATAGGATTGAAACCTGCATACGCGGAGAAATTATTAGATCCCGCGTTCTGGCCCCGGGGGATCTGTGTTCGCTGGTTTGAGGAGACACGACATGATTCACCTCTAACGCAATCAAAATCATCTGATTCACCCCATAATACATTGGCTTCTCCCACCACTAGCTGCACTGCACGAACTAACCCTCGGGTCACACATCAGACACATACAGAGACAAATGAGACACGTCGTGACAGGAATATCAAGGAAGATTTTGCAGCTGTCAGCACAGCGGTCAACATCGTAGACTCCAGTGACATAGTATCAATGCAAGGTACAGCTCAACTCCCACTTAAGCCAGTGACATTTGTTAAAGGGGATACTCTCCATCCTACAGTAGACAAAAGACCGAAAGAGCCGAGTATACCAACATCTTTCATGGATCCGCTATGGCCACCTTGCGCAAAACAAACAAAGTTATCAGCAGACGGTGACGGGAGATACTTACTTGCCCGTCTAAGACAACCGGAATTATTTAAAGCTGTCCGTCTTTATCTGGCGTTCTTACATGATCAACCAGATAATACATGTGTGCAGGGTGTGACAAAAAATAGTATACGATTACTATTGGCCACTGAAGGTCTTCCCTACGACCATGGGCAGCTTAAGATATACTACACCAGGTTTTTCGAAGCCTATGGTTTGGGAGTATCGGAGGCTGAAACTGATCTCAGGGCATATAGATCCTATGAACTAACGGAACGCACAAGCTACCTACAACGGTCTCGAGAACTACAAAGTATGTATCACCTACCTATGTCACCTAAACAGGGTTTTTAAGTGAGATGACGCACAGTGTGGAGCAAGTACTTCCACAGAAGCAAGACATACACGTATGTAATAGACAACCAGACAACGCAGATTAGACCCACATTACGCTCCTCCACCAGAACATGCAGTGTCTGCATTCCAAGATTCATCAGCTGGAAATAGCTCTGCAAGACGATAATCCCGAACTACTTCTAATATCTGAACACTGGCAATCCAGGGAGCAACTCGAAACACTACCCATCAAGGACTATACATTGATATCCTACTTTTGCCGAGACATAAATCAACATGGTGGTGCTGCAATCTATGCCAGACAGGGTATAGATGCTAAACCCGTAACGGCACTGAATAAGTTGAGCGTCAAGAATCTCTGTGAATGCTGTGCTGTGGAACTTTCCTCCGGTCTCTTGGTAGTGTGCATATACCATCCCCCGGACAATAACATGGAAAGAGTTGAGGCGTTTTTGAGTGCACTTGATGGTGTTCTCCGAACAATAAACTCAGTGAGCCGGTTCCCTCAGGTTGTGATCGGTGGTGACTTTAATATTAATGTGCTTGTAGACAGTACCTCTCATAGACTATTTCGCGACATCCTTAGCAGCTACGGCATGAAAATCACCGTACACGATCCTACACGTGTGACGCCTACATCATCTACATCCATTGACAATTTCCTTGTTAGTGAAAGGACCTTACCTAAATTCTCAGCCAATACATTGAAAACATTCCTTGGTGACCATCATGCAGTGCTCATACGGATCCCCAATGCCAAGTGTAGCACGAGCGGAATAACAGTTGCTAAACGAATAATCAGCGGGGCCAATATAGACGCCTTCATCGGACTGCTTGAACATGAGACATGGACAAACGTACTTCAAGTGACATCCCCCGAAGTTGCTTATAATAATTTCCTGGAAACATTCAACAACCATTTTAATGCATGTTTTCCCATTAGGAAAGTTAAAATCGGTCAGAAACGTAGAGCTTCTGCAACGACAGAAGTTAGGGAGATGAAGGAGGTCGTTGCTCTATATGGTGAGTTTGCCCAGCATTTTTCAGCATTTAAGTCTATCTTCAAAAAAGTAAATGCACAATATAAACAGAGATCGCAGATGTAGGGAAGGCCGAACTCGACAAAGCTATCAGTCGCAGCAACAACAAGAGCAAAACTATGTGGAAAACCATAGACGAACTAACAGGGAGGAATGTAAGATGCAAAACTGAATACCCTGTCATACATGCGGACCTCCTAGACCAGTTTGGAGACTTCTTCTCATCTGCTGCTCAAAAAGCAACTGCTCATCTGCCTGCTGCGGTAGATATAGCATTTGTTGCGGGGATAACACCACAAGTGAGCACCCAATTTAAATTCCCACCTGTTACTCAAGAGGATGTCCTAAACGCAATAAATACCCTCAAATCATCTAGCTCTGCAGGGCCGGACGAGGTATCAAGCATATTGCTTAAGTGCTGCAGGTTTGTTGTTTCTTTACCACTGTCACATATATATAACATTTCATTATCCAGAGGTATCGTTCCATCAAAAATGAAAGAAGCATACACAAAACCGACATATAAAAAGGGTGATCCCGCGGATTATTCAAGCTACAGACAAATCAGCCTAACACCAACTTTCGCAAAAACCCTCGAAAAAATAGTCAATAACAAGCTGACAACCTATCTTGCTGATAATAAACTTCTTTCGCCATATCAACATGGCTTTAGGCAAGCACGAAGCACTGAAACTGCAATTGTTGAGTTTGTGGAGCAAATTGTCGAACACATTGACAAAAAAGAGGTAGCGCTGGGAGTTTTTGTGGACTTTTCCAAAGCCTTCGACTGTGTGAATCATGAGATCCTTATATGTTCACTGTGTAGGTATGGAGTGACGGGCACCGCACTGAACTGGTTCAGAAGCTATCTTTCAGACAGAACACAAAGAGTTGTAATATCTAACTCTACCAACACTTACTTATCTAGGACTCTTGAAGTAACGGTTGGGGTGCCGCAAGGAACAGTTCTTGGACCTACGCTGTACATTATCTATGCCAACAGCCTACTTCAGTACATCACGCACCAATCTGAAAACAACATCAATCCAGATAACAAAAGAACGGTCGCCTCCTATGCCGATGATACCAACTTTTTGATAGGTGGACATAGTGTTGAGCACATTATGGCTGATTCTGACAAAACCCTCAAAAGTCTAACCAATTGGGTCGATAAAAACAAGCTTGCACTTAACAAGGATAAAACAGCTTGCGTGTTTTTTAAATCTTCAAAATCAAAAAAAGGTACTGTACAAAGCGTAGAACTTGATGGCCAAACTGTAACCTTGCAGCCATCTACAAAACTACTAGGACTTCATATCGATAGTGAGTTAAAATGGAATGTTCACATCGATGAACTTTGCTCGCGAATCTCATCCGTTACATATGCAATAAGAACACTTACCCAAAGATGCAGTACCTTTACTGTGTTGTCACTGTATTACGCGTGTTTCTACTCACAACTAAGGTTTGGTATTACGCACTGGGGATTAGCAAGTGAAGTAAACCGCGTTTTTAAACAACAAAAGCAAGTGATGAGGATAATATTCAATATCCCTCATAGACACACTTGCAGAAACACTTTTAAAGAACAGGGTATCCTTACACTCCCCAGCATATACATCATGGAAGTGCTAACCCATGTTTTTCAAAACAAAACCAAATACACACGCAATGCAGTGGAACATGGATATACCACAAGAGGTAGAAATAACCTGCAAACTGACAAACATCGTACAGCTCTGTACCAAAAATCACTGCTTTACAATGGCTGCAAGTTGTATAATGCTTTGCCGGAAGATGTACGGAATGTTGACACTTTACCAGCTTTAAAAAAAAAAGTGAAAACGATTCTTATAAACAAGACGTGCTACTCGGTGGATGATTTTTACACATAAACTACCATTAACTATCTTCTGTTTTTAAATTCTTATAATATGAACACTTTGTTTGTAGTGTAGTTGCCATAGTATAAACTATAAACCTAGTGCACCTGGTGACTCTAAAAAACAATATTGGAATTGGATCTGGATTCTGCAGCTCTTATCTTTTGAACGTTATAAACGTTATAAGTGTGTTTTATAAGTATCTTTGTTTTGTATTATTTAAGGAAAAGTTTTCCTTAATTGTTATGCTTATTGTGTGTGCTATTGTCGTTCGTATTGTTAATTTTTTGACGTACATGAACATTCCTGTGTCATTCAGGTGACATTGGCCTGTTTCATTGTTAATATATACATTATTACATTATTATAACCAGCGTGTCCTTTTTAGAAGCAATATTTGATAACGACGCACAGCATAAGAAAGACAGGTACGCAAGACAAAATAGTGGGGGTCTGTCTGTATACCTTCCTAGAGGACGCTGTTTGCAACTGCTTGGCAACTAACATATAAATAGTAGTTCTAGTCTCTGTTCACTTAGTTTACTCATCCCCTTGATGACGCTAACTTTGTTAGCGAAACGATCGTCGGGTCACAAAACTATATTATGATGCATTGGGTTCTCCAAATTGTACTTGTACTTAATGAATTATTGTGCATGTCTGAACATCTTGGCACCTCCTTGTTTGGTGGAAGCTGAGGCTTCGGTCCCTTGATGACCATTTAAATTAGTTGTCGTCTGTTTCAGATATCTTACAATAAAGGCATATTCCCTAGTAACTGGAAAACTGCTCGAGTACAACCCATCCCCAAGAAAGGATCCAAAGCGCTTCCTAGCAACTACAGGCCTATTTCTCTCCTTTCAGTCATCTCTAAAGTGATGGAAAAGTATATAAACACCGAACTACTAAAATTCCTTGAAAAACACAGTCTAATCCACGACAGGCAGTATGGATTCCGTCAGCGCAGATCGACTGCCGACCTCCTTTCCTTTGTCACCCATTCTTGGAACAAGTCTATGGAACAACATGGTGAATCCCAGATTGTTGCTCTAGACATATCCAAAGCATTCGACCAGGTCTGGCACGCAGCACTGCTTAATAAACTTCCGGCCTATGGCCTACCACCAAAACTTTGTACCTGGACAGCAAATTTCCTCTCCAACAGGAGCATATCTGTTGTTGTGGATGGCCATTCCTCTAAACTGTATCCAATTAATGCAGGAGTTCCCCAAGGTTCAGCTTTAGCCCCTACTTTGTTTCTTCTCCACATCAATGACCTCCTCTCTAGCACATCCAACCCAGTTCACAGTTACGCGGACGACAGCACCCTCCACTCAAACATACAATATTCTAAGCCTGTCTCTTTAGCCCAATTAGATGAGGATCGCAGACTCATGGAGGGTTCTGTCTCCGTAGACCTCCAAAAAATATTAGACTGGGGAAGTAGAAATCTTGTACAATTCAACCCCACCAAAACTAAGTCTTGCTTTCTTTCTCACAAGAGATACAGCAGCCCTAGACCCATCACAATGAACAACCAAGTTATTCAAAGTAATGAGTCCTTTTCTCTTGTTGGCATTACTGTGGATCGAAATCTTAATTGGCACCAACATGTTACATCAATTGCAGAAGCGGCTGCTAAGAAATTGGGTTTCCTCTTCCGGGCTCGCAAATTCTTTTCACCAACTAATCTCTATACCTTATACACTTCACAAATAAGGCCAAACCTCGAATACTGCTCCCACATCTGGGGTTCAGCTGCCGCTTCTACACTCGCTATCCTGGACTCCATTCAAAAGAGAGCTATACGTCTCATTGGTGAACCTACCCTCACCCAAAGGCTTCCATCCCTTGCCCACCGACGTGCCGTTGGTGACCTCTCTCTCTTTTATAGATATCTGCACGGGCACTGCTCAGAGGAGCTTTCCTCCATAATTCCCCCACCTGCTGCCCCCAGCAGATCTACCAGGGGAACAGAGCGAATGCATCCTTTTAACGTCCAGGTCACCAGACATAGAACATCTTGTTATGCCCGCTCTTTTGTCCCGAGGACTTCCAAGTTGTGGAATTCCTTGCCGGCACATGTTTTTCCTTCTCCTCCGAACCTCCAAACCTTCAAGTCCAGAATTAACAAGCTGCCTCTTTCCTCCTTGTCAACACCCACGGTACGATAGTATTTAGGCTGTAAGCCCTCGTGGTGTGTTGTTGACATTAAAAAAAAAAAAAAAGTTTCAAGCTAATTATAAAAGTGTTGATTTAAATATTTTATATAAATGACTAAGAAAAGAGTTACATAAAATTAAATTGATAATGAATAAGAGATGAAATTATTCTTGTTCACGCTTGAACACTACTAGTTTGAAAAATGCTAAAATAAATTGCTAATTTTTCTAAAATTTCAAGGCCTTGTGTATTTGAAACGAAGTGTTCCTGGGTTCATACTGATGTGACATTTTCGTCTTAAAATATTTTTTCTACTTGCTGTTAAAGCCTTGCTATAAAAATATGAACCACCCTGTATAACTAATAGCTTACAACTATTTAAAAATACATAATTTTGTATGAAAGTCAATTCAATGTATAACTTAGCTGGACAAAATAGTTCTGTATTTGTAGGATCGCATCTCGAACTAACCGCAATGCAATTGGAATAACTAATCCTCGTTAGAACCACAACGGTCCAAGACTATTTGACTTGTGTCCAGCCCCAACCAGTGGCTTGCTGATGTCTGCTAACTCGCCAGTAATGACTGTGCTAAAACTCAAGCGTGATAAATGTGCTATAACTGATTCATATTTAACCCAATAATTAATCTTTAGTTAAGCACAGATGTAAATACTTTTTCTTTGATTTCACAAGTGCTTATCTTTTACTTCGAAAGCGCTTTACTTTTTACCGCATTGGCACACAGGATAAAGTTAATTTTATTTATATAAACGGTACGAAAGATGCGCTCTTCTCTTAATACCAGGAAAGCCTCTGCCCTTGACGAGATCCCAGCAATTGTTCTCAAAAAATGCGCACAAGAACTTGCTCCTGCCCTGACTCGTCTGTTTCAAATCTTACAATAGAGACATATTCCCTAATAACTTGAAAACTGCTCGAGTACCACCCGTCTCCAAGAAATGATCCAAAGCGCTTCCTAGCAACTACAAGCCTATTTCTCTCCTTTCAGTCGTCTCTAAAGTGATGCAAAAGATAATAAACACCGAATTACTAAAAATTCTTGTAAAAGACACTCTAATCCACGACAGGCAGTATGGATGCCGGCAGCGCAAATCAACTGCCGACCTACTTTCCTTTGTCACCCATTCTTGGAACAGGTCTATGGAAATACACGGTGAATCCCAGATTGTCGCTCTAGACATATCCAAAACATTCGACCAGGCCTGGCACTCAGCGCTGCTTAGTAAACTTCCGGCCTATGGCCTACCACCAATACTATGTACGTGGACAGCAAATTTCCTCTCCAATCGGAGAATTTCTGTTGACGTGGATCGCCGTTCCTCTGAACTGCATCCAATTAATGCAGGAGTGCCTCAAGCTTCAGAATTAGTCCCTACTTTGTTTCTTCTCCACTTAAATGACCTCCTCTCTAACACCTCCAACCAAGTTCGCAGTTGCGCGGACGACAGTACCCTCCACTCAATTATACAATATTCTAAGCCTGTCTCTTTAGCCCAATTAGATGAGGATCTCAGACTCATGGAGGGTTCTGTCTCTGTGGATCTCCAAAAAATATTGGACTGGGGAAGTAGAAATCTTATACAATTCAGCTCCACCAAATCTCAGTCTTGCTTTCTATCTCATAAGAGATACACCCAGCTCAATGAACAACCAAGTTATTCAAAGTAATAAGTCCTCTTCACTTGTTGGAATTTCTGTGCATCGAAATCTCCATTGACACCAACATGCCACATCAATTGCAGAAGCGGCTGCTAAGATATTAGGTTTCCTCTTCCGGGCTCGCAAATACTTTTCACCAGCTAATCTCTATACCTTATATACTTCACAAATAAGGCCACACCTCAAATATTGCTCCCACATCTGGGGTGCCGCCGCCGCTTCTACACTCGCTATCCTGGACTCCATTCAGAAGAGAGTTATACGTCTCATCAGTGACCCTACTATTAATCAAAAGCTGCCATCGCTTGCCCACCGACGTGCCGTTGGTGATCTCTCTTTCTTTTATACATATCTGCACGGGCACTGCTCAGAGCATCTTTCTTCCATAGTTTCTCCACGTGCTGCCCCAAACAGATCTACCAGGGGAACAGAGCGAATCCAGGTCACCAGACATAGAACATCTTGTTATGCCCAATTTTATGTACCGAGGATTTCCAAGTTGTGGAATTCCTTGCCGGCACATGTTTATCCTTCTCCTCCGAACCTACAAACCTTCAAGTCCACAATTGACAAGTTGCCTCTTTCCTCCTTGTCGATACCCACGGTACGATAGCATTTAGGTTGCCAGCCCTCATGGTGTGTTGTTGAAATAAATAAAAAATCATCTTTTCCATTACATTTTAAATGTATATAATAATATAAGTACGATAGTATTTAGGCTGTCATGGTGTGTTGGTGAAATAAAAAAAATAAAAAAAATTATACACATCCATTAAAACCATGATCAAAAATCTGTTATTGAGCTGGGGTATTCTGATTAAAAAAATTGTTTGGACATAATATAAATCATAAATGACGTCTTTATAATTTCTATGTGATGTGAGCTAATAGTAATTAACATGAAAATATAATTAATCCATCATAACAATAATAACCAAAAAACATCATAATCAATCTCAGAAACATTTTTTTTCCAGAATTTACTCACAAACATCTCAAAAAGACAAGAAAGTCTGGACGTAGCAAGTGCGTTATAGCAGAGAATTTTGGTAAAATGTTTTTAAAGCAAAATATGTCTTGTTTTTAAAAGAAGGATATTTTGTTGGCAGTATAACCTACACAGTTTGTCCCACACTGGATGGGAACGTATTGCTATCTCCGTTATTATTAGAGATAGGGAGACGATTAATTAATGTTTTGTAGGTTTTCATGCTCGTTCCAAATATGACTTGTACTTTGCACTGCCTTTTTTCGAGTTTTTTGGAGAAAAAAACAAAATTTTTGGTTTTTTCAAAATAACGCGAAAACGAAAAGAGGCAAAGCAAAACGCAAATATTTGTAACGGGCATGAAATTCTATAAAACATTGCTAATTTAACCGTGTCCCTATCTCCAATAATAACGGAGATAGCAATACATTCCCATCCAGTTTGGGCCACACTGTATGGTACTGACAATGTACCATATTTCATTAAAATAGCTTTGTTGTTTCAAAAAGTACAAACATTTTCCGAAAATAAACTATAAAAGTTCCAGAAAAAACTGGTCCGATTTTCCTGGCCAACGAACCTCTTTAAGCTACTTACACACCTGCCAAGATTCACAAACAAACCAAAAATTAAAAAAAATATGAAAATTTGCACAAACTTCTTTTACCAAAATTAACAATTTTTTTTACAGAATGCCCTCAGCAATGTTACACTAAATTATATTTTTCACAAAAATTCAAAATTTTTTTTTACAATAACTTACCAGACATTTATTATTAATTACCAACATCACAAAAACCTTTCAAAAAATGATTTCTGTTTTAACACTAAAAACATGTCTGAGAAAAATTCCGGCACTATTTCAGAGCGCCTGTATACGGCAACTCGACTTTTTCGATAAGTAATACAAACAAAAAGCTCTCCGAATGCGTTATTTTCGTGGGGCTTTCTGAATGGCGTCATATCTATGCAGCTCTGCTATCTATTGTTAAAAGCGCCGTATCACAGTTTGTGATATGCGTTTGTGGTATGTGCCTAAAACGTGAAAAGTTGCAAAGCAATTGAAATAACCCAAAAACGATGAACGATATCATTTTTTCATACAAACATGCATTTTAATTTGAATCCCCAAGTTAAATAACAATTCCTTGGCAAATTTTTAATTTCATGTCGTCTGTTATTTGCGATATTTGTGGCCGAAATATCACGATGGTTGGTTCGGGTAGTATATTATATGCCAGTTATTTATTTTGTTTGGTTATCGTTGATGTACGGTTTATACCTGTTGTATGAATCAATCTACGCATGACAGTTAACTACTTTGTCTGTCAGGCATTGGACTTTAACCACTAAGCCGCTTTAATGCATGCCTTTCGAATTTTATTTTTAATTTGGAAAAAACTGAAAATATTGTGTGCCAATTTACTGAAAATTTATAAAATAGGTTTATTTACACAATTTTTAGCCATATGTAAAGTCTCATTCCCGTTACTCTGATACTTACAAGAATATAACGTTTTCAAAAATATTTTTTTGCATATTTTTGGGGGGAAAATATTCGATATAGCTGATTTACGGACTCGTCCGCGGTTTCCAAAATATTGTCAATTTTATGAAAAAAAAATTGTCAAATTTTAAGGTATCTTGAAAACCGTAAACTTTTTGATAAGATCATATAGGGTTTTTCTGAAAGGGCTTGAGCTAGCCTATCTTCGTGTGACGTTTGATTTAACGTATGTATGTATATACAAACATATAAAAATTTTAACGGACCTTGGTTTTTGGTTCTATGGACCCAAAGTAGCGCTTATCTGAAGAAATTGTTTCAAAAGCTTTTCATCGTGACCTCTCTATTTTAGCATATTTTTCTTAATGAAAATTCTCTAAAAATGTTTTGTGTATTTAAAACAAAACCTTTTAGAGAAATGTCAATCGATACTGTAAACATTGAGCTATACTAGTTGTTGTTGTACAAAACATGCAAATAGTAACGTTTGATTCGCTATTCTTTTCAACTGGTTTTTCACAAAGCTAATGCGATAAAAAGCTGGTTGAACATCGAGCAATAAAGAGCCCCGATCAGTATTATTGTGGCGAGTTTCAATGGACATTCTAATCGCCACCGAACATGTCGAATTCTAATTGACAATCGACACACCTTTTCAACGCGAAATACCCTGTTGGATAGAAAGTCTCAAAGTTAGTAAGCTTTGCTAAATACACTGGAGTTACGCTGTCACATATTTTGTAATTTATTGAACATTAATTACCAACAAAATTATTATACAGGTACACGTTGACTTGGTGCTTACCGAAAAAGTAAAATAAACTTTTTTAGTGAATTTTAAAAATTCACTGAGGATATCGCAACTTTCGTAAGTTTCGATTTTCACATGTTTATATATATATATATATATATATATATATATATATATATATATATATATATATATATATATATATATATATATATATATATATACTCGTGGTTCGTTTTTTCGTGAAGAGTTATGTTATAATTTATTGGGTTTACATTCGGGGAAACTGTTTCATTTTTGGACAAAATTAAAACAACATTTGTGTTTTTAATGTAACGACGTTTCGCCGCCTCATGCGCGGCTTCTTCAGGTTTTTTATTTATGTATTTCATTTTATATTAATTTATTAACATTGCACTTTTACGGTTGAGAGCTTTAAACATTGAACAAGGCATTTTTAGATAGTAGGTTCTCTTTAAATTATTGCAGTCTATGTTTTTCTACAAATTATTTAGATTTATATCCTACCAGTATATTACACCATCACTCAATCGTACTTGCAGGAAAATATACCTTAGTTACTATAGTTAATTTTAATTCCTAATCTTTAAGTGCGTTATTCTAATTAGAGAGGACATTTTGTATTATTATCTGTATTTGAAATAGACATGCATGCTAAAGTTTCTTAGTTGTCGGTGATTGATTCTAAGCGTCATCTGTGTGCTGCCGTCAAAGTTGGAATATGTCGTCTGGCCTGACTGTCTGTGTCGTTTTATGCTTTTGTTTGTGAGCGTTGACAATTTAATACATTTGATTATGACAAAACCAGAATTTTAGACATTGAAAAAAACACCCACAAGAAAACAATAAAAGAAATGATTTTAATTAAGAAAACACCTGCACCAATAAACGACAGAACAGAAATAAACACTTTCCAAAATCTACTTACCAATTATTAAATAATCCCCATAAAATTGCCGACAGACGATTAAAAAAACTGTAAAGACAAGCAGATCTGATTAGTTAAACATTTGCGCCTTTGACCGCAACACATAAATGACGCTATTTACATAATCAGAAACAATCTCGGAGAAATAGCAGACACTAACAGGCATACACAGCTTCCTGTAAATTATCAACGCTCACAAACAAAAGCATAAAACGACACAGACAGTCAGGCCAGATGACATATTCCAACTTTGACGGCAGCACACAGATGACGCTTAGAATCAATCACCGACAACTAAGAAACTTTAATACGCATGTCTGTTTCAAATACAAATAATACAAAATGTCCTCGCTAAATAGAATAACGCACTTAAAGATTAGAAATTAAAATTAACTATAGTAACTGAGGTATATTTTCCTGCAAGTACGATTGAGTGACGGTGTAACATACTGGTAAGATATGAATCTAAATAATTTGTAGAAAAACATAGACCGCAATAATTTAAAGAGAACCTACTATCTAAAAATGCCTTGTTCAATATTTGCAGCTCTCAACCGTAAAAGTGCAATGTTAATAAATTAATATAAAATGAAATAAATGAATAAAAAAACCTGAAGAAGCCGCGCATGAGGCGGCGAAACGTCGTTACATCAAAAACACAAATGTTGTTTTAATTTTGTCCAAAAATGAAGAAGTTTCCACGAATGTAAACCCAATAAATTATATATATATATATATATATATATATATATATATATATATATATATATATATATATATATATATATATATATATATATATATATATATATATATATATATATATATATATATATATATATATATATATATATATATATATATATATATATATATATATATATATATATATATATATATATATATATATATATATATATATATATATATATATATATATATATATATATATATATATATATATATATGTATCACACCGATACCTCAAAAAATAATGGGGCGATTTTGATCAAATTTGGTGAGTACCTCCTTTTTGCAAGTGGCTTGTGAAAATTCGTCAGCCAGGAAAATCGGCCCAAGTTTTCCCGGCAAATTTTATTTTTCCTTTCGGAAAATTTTTATAACTCCGAGAATACCAAATTAAGGCCAACCTAATTTGCCACGCATGCTTATATTATACCACGCATCATAATTTAGGTATGTAAGTGAAAAGACAAAAAAGTTATAGGCATTTAAACAAAAAGGGGGTTTTGATGAAAAGGTCTATGTCGCGATTTGAAGGGTCAAAATTGGCAACAATTAGGCAAAGAACCTGAAACAAATACGGGTTATGTAAAGAAAATGTTGCAAGAAGTGTGTTCTACAAACACTTATGTTTCAGCTTCAGCCATCATTGACCTTCATTTTACCCAAACTCTTTGTAACATTTCATATAGCGCTTTTCTGTAACAGAGACACGAAGTAGTCTAAACCCCTGATAATGGCTCATTAATGGGCCGAAACGCGTAGGGTTTACAGGGCGAAAGCCTTTTAATTTTTCCATAATCATCAGAAGCGTGTAACAATTGCGTTTCGGTACTACTTTAAATATTCAAAATGAACACGTAGGAGACTTAATTAATAACCGACAATCCAATATCTGTAAGGCAATTCAAGTTTTTCTTTCAACATTTTTCATTGAAAATTCGCTAAGAAATTCTATATCGTAACACCCGTACTGAATTTCCTATAATATGCGTCGAGAAGTAAGCATTGAAAGACGTTGCATTTTTGTTGGAGAAAATGAATATCTCTATTGTCCTGAAATTCTAGGTAAATAACAGAAGCTGAGGTAATTATGATAAATCTGGAAAAACGGTTACAAAACGGTTGACCAATTCCATTATAATTTGATGTGTGTATAGAAGACGTGATTTCTCCAGCGATTAGAGGTCTCGTTTTATCTCATTCGAAGAGAGGAAGCTAAAAAGAGCTCGCGCACAGCCACTAATAGGTCACGGTAAGAATTTTTCGTGCAGCTCTGGCAAGAGGAATATTGGCTTGCCAGCGAGGAGAGTGAGCTAGGCGATTAAGAAGTTAACATCGTTCTTATTAACGTGGCTGATAATTATCTTAAAACAGGTGATCAAATTCCTTTTTGTTTTCGATACTATCTAACAACAGATGTCAGTGATTGTTTAATATCATTTGATAGGTTTTTGAAATTAAATTAACAACGTGTTTAGTAGAAAAACGCGAATTAAGAGTGATCCTTTGTTCACCGACCTGGTGAGTCCCTCAAGTTAATCACATAAAGTTTCTGATTATTACCGAGCTCTGAATCAGTTGGCATTATAAATTTCACTTGAGCCAATTTACATTTTAATTGATGTAGAGAGATTTCAGTCAAATTAGTTCCAAACGTCGACATAAGACGGTTGTATATTTGATGTTAGGGGCCAAATTGTCTCCCCCAGTAATGGAGCAACAAGATCCACCTGCCCAATAAACGTTAATGGAAAGTACCACTTGTTCTCTCTAACCATCGTTCTCATATTGGAATTGGCAAGCCTTTGTTAGGCTCTGATGGTTGACTCTACTTGGAGAGCATCTTCAAAGGTTCAACAGGTAACCCCAAGTATCAGGACTTGGTAAGTCGATGAAACTTTGTTTATTTCTGTGGAACAATCAAAACCTTCCATGCAGCAGTCTATTATTTGAACCTTTACAATTTAAATTTTCAAAGTAACATGATCAAATTTTAACTTCAATAGTGTCCGTGAGGTGTCTCAAAGAGGACAACTGTACATTTCCTGTTTATTCTTTAGAATTTTGTTAATATTGTGAATTTAAATACATATTACTTTTATTATTATTATTACCTTTATTGCTTAAAATCATACAACATGTTTCATCAATAAGTCTAAGACTTGTGGTGAAAATTAACATAATTTTATATACATAGTTGCATCCAAAACTGCTTGACAACACTCCAAATTCAACAACCTTAAAATTTTGACATTCCAAAAAAATTATTTTCTCTTCCATTTCGTTCCTCTAATGTTTACCTCCATTTACAATTAATCTAATCACCCCATAATACTTTTCCAACTGCAAATCTTTCTCAACTGCCCATACTTTTGCCGAAAATGTAAATTTCGTACCAGACTAAAAATGACATTTTAATTTGACATACTTCAAATGTAATTTGTAATTAGCAGATTTTTTTTTGTAAAATATTTTATCTGTACATTTCTTAATATTTTTCATTGACAATCATTAAAGTAAAAATTTCACATAGTAATCTTTTTCTTAAATGGAGCCTCACTCAAAGGACTGGCCAGTTAATTAATTGAAAAATAAACCTAACTGATTGACGAACGTCAAGCAATTTAAATAATAATTTGTATTTACTTTTGAGCTGTGAAATGCAGCATTTGATCCCTAATATACCTCAAATGTGTAATGTTAATATCCTTTTGTAAACTAGGACCATTTTATTTTATTATTTTTTCATATGCTTTATGAAATGATAATTTATTTTTCTTGAAACTCTTGCTGTTTATCTGATATTTATTTGTGTACGAGTTAATATTTATTTGAAATTTGCTAACCATGTTAATTTGATGTTGTTTGCTCTCCCAAATTTATTTATATGAATAAATTTAATGTTATTGTTACATTAATATATCTGTTTATTTTTTGTTTATTTTTTAATTTCAACAACACACCACGAGGGCTTACAGCCTAAATACTATCGTACCGTGGGTGTTAACAAGGAGGAAAGAGGCAACTCGTTAATTCTGGACTTGAAGGTTTGGAGGTTCGGAGGAGAAGGAAAAACATGTGCCGGCAAGGAAATTCACAACTTGGAAGTCATCGGGACAAAAGAGCGGGCATAACAAGATGTTTTATGTCTGGTGACCTGGACAGTAAAAGGGTGCATTCGCTCTGTTCCCCTGGTAGATCTGTTGGGGGCAGCAGGTGGGGGAACTATGGAGGAAAGCTCCTCTGAGCAGTGCCCGTGCAGATATCTATAAAAGAGAGAGAGGTCACCATTGGCACGTCGGTGGGCAAGGGATGGTAGCCTTTGGGTGAGGGTAGGGTCACCGATGAGACATATAGCTCTCTTTTGAATGGAGTCCAGGATAGCGAGTGTAGAAGCGGCAGCTTCACCCCAGATGTGGGAGCAGTATTCGAGGTTTGGCCTAGTTTGTGAAGTATATAAGGTTTAGAGATTAGCTGGTGAAAAGTATTTGCGAGCCCGGAAGAGGAAACCTAATTTCTTAGCAGCCGCTTCTGCAATTGATGTGACATGTTGGTGCCAATTAAGATTTCGATCCACAGAAATGCCAACAAGAGAAAAGGACTCATTACGTTGAATAACTTGGTTGTTCATTGTGATGGGTCTAGGGCTGGTGTATCTCTTATGAGAAAGAAAGCAAGACTGCGATTTTGGTGGGGTTGAATTGTACAAGATTTCTACATCCCCAGTCTAATATTTTTTCGAGATCCACGGAGACAGAACCCTCCATGAGTCTGCGATCCTCATCTAATTGGGAGACAGGCTTAGAATATTGTATATTTGAGTGGAGGCTGCTGTCGTCCGCGTAACTGTGAACTAGGTTGGATGTGCTAGAGAGGAGGCCATTGATGTAAAGAAAAAACAAAGTAGGGGCTAAAGCTGAACCTTAAGGAACTCCTGCATTAATTGGATACAGTTTAGAGGAATGACCATCCACAACAACAGAAATGCTCCTGTTGGAGAGGAAATTTGCTGTCCAGGTACAAAGTTTTGGTGCTAGGCCATAGGCCGGAAGTTTATTAATAGCCCTGCGTGCCAGACCTGGTCGAATGCTTTGGATAAGTCTAGAGCAACAATCTGGAATTCACCGTGTAGTTTCATAGACTTGTTACAATAATGGGTAACAAAGGAAAGGAGGTCGGCAGTCGATCTGCGCTGACGAAATCCATACTGCCTGTCGTGGATTAGACTGAAGAGAAATTCCTCCCTAATATCTCTCCTGTTTGGCAGCAACACAATTAATAAATTCTAATTATCGTTTATCTAGATTCCTTAAATTTTATATAACCAGGCCCTAGCCTGGGACGCTCACAAATATAGGACTTCAGGCAGAGCAACACAGAAAAGAGCGTGAGTATCAAACCATATCAACATCTGCCAACCTCATAAAGTGTTTCTAGTCTAATTAATAATAATAATAATAATCTGATAGATATATGCTTTTAGGGTAGGGCTAATAGGCAAAAGTGACCTCACTATCAAGCAGATTCAAATCCACTTGAGGTCAATCACATATACCACGTCTTTAGTTTTTTTTAGTTCTTTTTTTTAGGAAGGTTACAAGCGTAATCATCTGCATGAAAATTTGCCAACATAAGGCGCTTGCTACTTTCAGATTTATACTTTATCGATCTCAGAGATGATTGGTATAATTGTAAAATTATTTTCAACCGAGGGCTATAAGAGATAAGACTTTTTACGAAACAACAAATTTAGGGAGGTAACCTACTTTGTATAAATACCACTATAAGTTGCTGCTTTATTCTTTATAAAACTTTGTTACGTACCCAAAGCTGTCTACATTTTATTTATAAGAACCTATTCCTCATTCGCCATTAAGTGTGCCGCATTTGGGAATAACACTTTGAAAGTGGTCCAAGCTGCCAGTCATTTATCGTTTTTAGTAGGGCACATTGTGGAAGAGTTTGCGAATAGACCAGCGGATTTCCCTTGTGATTTATACTGGATATGCTAAAAGACCATCGGTCTTTATTCACAGAGGGCTGTGGCATCCATCACAGTAACCTATGCTGAGCGTGTTTAACGCCTCTCCGTTCCGTTGAATACAGATTTGAGCATTCATCAGACTTGACGTTGCGAACCCCGCAATCAAATCAAATATATGCCGCGATTTATTGTAAACCCCTTAGGAACGAGGATCGAATACAAGAGTGTTTATTTTTCTAGATACAATACCCCCGTCTCATTGTGTTTTTATTTAGCTATAAATCTTTTACTTCGCATTGTTGCCAGGGTCGATACTTGTCAAAGAAATCTTATTAAATAAGTTATTTCAAATTTGATATTTTTACAGGGTACCTACCCCAGGAAACATATATGTTTAAAAACGTTAATAAAACGTCTTGTAGTTAGCAGTTAAAATGATAAGCAGACAAAATTTTGTGTTTTCTCTTTTCTAAAATTTTGGTTCCGTTTAAAGTTTGTTTTTGTAGGGGAGAATTTCTATGAACTAGAGAGCCAATGAACCGGACGCTCTAATTTCTTGCTATACCCGACAGTAATGTAGCATTGTTTACGGACCCCTTATGTCTGCATCATCTAGCGACATCTCGTGGACAAAGTTAGAATCAGTGGCCCGCTTCATGTTGACGAGGCATGCATTGAAAAATAAGATGCCAGTACAGTAAATATTTATGTGAATTTGCGACGCAAATATCTATTTCTAGCGACGATTATTAACCGATCTTTGGATATAAATATTAAGGGAATGTTTTTCTTCAGACAGGCATGTCACATTATCAATATAACTATACGTAAGAATCATATTTTGAGGTTACGTTTGAAAGCGAGATATTCTTTGAACCGGACACGTCGGCGCCCAAGAAATGGACGTCTAATTCATTCAAGAAAAATTGTGACGTAGTAGATATTTTCAGAACAGCTGTAGATACTAAAAGCGGCTGTTCGAAAATAAATATAATATAATTGACACAGGTAAAAATTCCACGCAGTAAAAATTATTATTTTTATCATTAATATTTCTTAAAAGTACGCATTTTCGAATTATCTCAGCGGAGTAAAAACATATCTGCAGAAGATAAGGATAAGGTATCTTCCACCGATTAAAATTTTTCAGCCGAGAACTGCAGAGAAAATAACTACTGAAGGTAGAAAAAGTTCACCGTTTGCCGTAGCGCGTTGAAATCTATAACTGGAATTTAGATTCAGTAAATAAAGAGTTCTTGTTCGTAAAAATTGCAATAACGCGTTAGAATACCGTACCGTCCGTCCCGTTGTTGTGAGAGGCAATTTCGTAGTTTAATAATTCTACTGAACGCAGTCTATGTAAGAGTATTTTAGGTTTGTCCTATTGAATTTAATTATAGCGAATTTTCTCAGTTCCCACGCGCCTGTCCGTCAACGTCGAGATCGTGGGATCTAGCTTAATTCCCCTCCATTGCCCTATCCTATTATTGTTGGCGTGTCGTAATACTTCTGGGAGGTGATGCTGTAGCTAACACAGATCTCTAAAGGGTATTGCGTACGACGGTTCCGATTCGACTATGGTCTGGACGCTGTAGTACACAAGCAGGCCAAGGTTGAGTTAGTATATGACAATATTCTTCCACAGGGTGTTCCTCTATAGCCCTCCCGTTCCTTATCGATGCCCTGACGTCGAGGCGTTGGATCTGGTGGTACCGACTTCGACAGATAAAGGCCATTTTAACTATTTTGGGAGTATGTCTCCAATCGATCCGCTTAGCTGCATCCACGGGTTGTAAACCACTGTAACCGGAGTATTCGTCCGCGTGTCTCCCGCATTTCTTCTCCGTGGGGAATAAGTAATTTTGTTGGCTTGTCACCAGTAACATAACTTGTTTTAGGATACATTAGCGTGATAAGTACCTTTCACATTGTAAAGATACCAGTGGACTGTAACGTTTTATATGTAATAGTGTGGGGATTATATTCATTCTATGTTATAACCGCAAACAAATCTGCTACACCCATACAAACTTTCGGAAAGTCAGGGAAATACCGAAGGAGCAAATTCCCGCAACCCCGGAGGTATCTATACGGCCTGTTACATCATAGGCTACCGGACACTCTCCACAGAACTATCCAGGCATTCTGAACACCACTGTGGTCACGGTCTTGTGACGAGGTCGCAGCCATCCTCACAGGGAATTAACCCTTTCAAAATCTGGCGCCCGGGACCGTTCCCGTAAATCCGTTAATCTGTTCCACTGCATAATTTATCCCGCAAGTCAGGTCTCGTTACAAAATATTAAATTGTTCTCTGGTTTTAAGATATTTCCCATGCAAAATACTGTAGTGATTCACTCTTTATTTAGATAGGCAACCACTTTAATAATTTCTTGCTTCTTAAATGTTATAAACAATATTTTTTTCGTTCATTTTTGGTTTTAAATGAAGAATTGGTATCTCTCTACATAAGGTTGCCAGATTAAAGCTTCTTCAGCCAGGACAAGGTTGCTGAGTTCGTTAATTCTGTTTTTAGTCGGTCACTTACGATTAGAAATATCTGCAAGAGCTTTGAAAAACCGGAATACACCCATCTAATTCCAATAGTTTCACCAACAATGATTTTCTTCCTTCAACTGTAACCGCGAGACCTGTTTCGAATTGTATAATCCTGGGCATCTGACTGTCGGGGCACTCAGGGGTCAAAGGCAGTGAAGAAGCTGACAGTCTCGCGAAGAGTGGGTCAGCAGAACCACTTATGGGACCAGAACCGGTTCTGGGCGTGACAAAGGGCACTGCCAGGGCAGCCACTAAGTCCTGGGTCAGAAACGAACACAAGGTGTACTGGACAGACTGTCCAGGGCTCATACATGGGAAGTCGGCAATTGAGAGACCCAGTTCAAAGAGAGCTGTGAAGCTGCTAAATCTTAGCAGAGGACTCCTTAGAAAGATTACAGGACCCTAGACGGGACACATGGGCGTCAAGAAACACCTGCATAAAATGGGGCGGTTCGAGAGGAACCTGGCATGCAGACTCCGCGACGAGAGGAAGGAATCAGCCCAGCACATCTTGTACGAGTGCAAAGCTCTGGATCGCAAAACACAACTGATCTACGGTCAGCCTAGACCGGAGACAGATCAATATAACACTTCACCCTGCCAATTGCTGTGCAGAGTAGTGCAAGGCACAGTGATTTTGTCCAGAGCTCAGACATGGGAAGTCAACAATTGAGGGACCTAGTTCAAAGAGAGCTGTGGAGCTGCTAAATCTTAGCAGAGGGCTGCTCAGAAAAAATTCAGGACTCTTGACGGGACATATGGCCCTCAAGAAACACCTGCATAAAATGGAGCGGTTCGAGAGGGACCTGGCATGCAGACTCTGCGGCGAGGGGCGAGGAATCAGCCGAGCACATCTTGTGCGAGTGCAAAGCTCTGGACCGCAAAACACAACTGATTTACGGTCAGCCTAGACCGGAGCCAGAGCAATATAAAACTTCACCCTACCAATTGCTGTGCAGACTAGTGCGAGGCACAGTAATTTAGAAAAGACAAAGGGCATGCACAATAAGCCAAATGCTGCGGTTCTATCGGGGAGGCAAAGACTCGGACGAGGCCTGAGGGAGAAAAAAATCTGCAAGTGTTTTGAAAAACCAGAATACAGCCATTTAATTCCAATATCTTCACTAACAATGATTTTCCTCTTTAAAGTATAACAGACAGACCTGTTTCGAAATGTATAATCCAGGATGATAGTAGTGCACCTACCGTGTTACGGTCAAAGGTGGACAAAACGACAATATCCAGCCACCTACTTCTGCCGATCCTAACCGTCCTTCTACAAGCGATATTGTAAACAAAAATATTACGAAAAAATGACGAGAAGAGTTGGGAGTAGTGTTTTCTGAAATGCTGAGACCATATCCAAAAGCACCACCACGAAAAAAAAAAAGAAAAACCTGTGGCCGAAAAAAAAAGGAAAATGCTCGACTATAACACACACCTAAAAAAGATGAGCTGATGATAGCGGAAGAAGAAAGGAAAAAAAGTAAGAAGAAGGACCTCAAGAACAACAAAACTTCGAAAGCTGCAAAAAACAATGCACTAGTGACTCAGTTACTGACACTCAAATCTCTCCGCGATAAATCTCCACCTCCACGAGACTTGAAGGATATTTTACTTAACTATAGCAAGAATAATTTGGCTCTGCAAAGGAGGAAGACACATAAACATTGTAAGGAAGGTGATAATTTTACTTACATAGTTTGTAGAGGTAAATATCGTTTAGGTACAAAGAATCATGTGGAATAATTGGAAATTTAATTTTTTTGCAGGAGATGATTTTGAAAGGTTCTTGTCACGACAGAACATAGGTATCGACCAGTTTTCATGTATGATGTACTAAGGTTCACTTCATGGGCATGGCTGTCCATAACAAGGGCAAGACTCCACGAAGTGGACATCTTATGAAATGAAATTTTTTTTTAAATATTTTTTCGTTGTGACTGGCTTTTTCCAGCTTTCTTGGACAAATCAAATACACAAACCTCCTACTCGTAACCTAACGAACAATTTGAATATTTTTTATTCATAGGAATATTTTAAAGCTAAAAAAGTTAAAATGTCCGTTTCAAGGAGACTCTCCCCTATATTGACCAATTTTTTTTGTTTGGGTGAAGTAATATTATGTTCGTTTGTGGACTTTAAGCTCATTGCTGGTATGTCAAATTATATTCAGGCTATGGTTGTTTGAAAGCTTATAATGACAGCCTCTCTTGAGCAAAATCTGTTTATTACTTCCCCATTTGTTTAGTCAGGTCGGCTATTTAAATTTGATGAAATTATTTGTTGAGGAAACCGACTAATCACTGTATTTACATACGTTTATTTTTTTGTGGTATCTAGCCTTATTTTAAAGAAACTATATTAACCTGTGAAACAAAAAATTTAGACTGACACATATTTTTACGAAACTAAAAGGTGCTAAATCCAAACATAAAGCAGGGTCGTGGCTTCATTTCCGGGAAAATATCATTGTAGATTTTTATATTTTTAATGACTCACCAAACGAAATAACAAACAAACAATTTTTTTTAATTCTATGTATAAGATAATATTCTTGAAACTAAGCCAACGACGCTAGTTTCTATTTAATGAGAGATACTGTATTACACAAATTGCAAAAAATTATTGACTATGTTCTTTATTGCTCATTTATTAATGTTCCAAATTACACTACAGCTTTTCCTTTTTGGAACACTATATATTTATGAGCTATTTTATTTTGAAAACAGCAAGGGTTTCAAGTGGGCAACTGGTCATTCATATTGAAACAAAATAAAGGTTGTATATTTATATTATATGACTATATTTTTATTTAAAGTAAAAAAAAAGACAAATGTAAGAATTTTCAAATTTAGTAGTAAATCTAACAAGAAACTTAAACAATCTTCAAGTTTAAAAATTGAATCCTAGAAAGAACATAGTAGGCAGTATTTTAAGCTTTTCTTTTACAAAATGGAGTCGAATTTTGGATAACATTTAAGCTATATCGACCCAAAAGGGATTTATTAGGAATGGGGTTAATAACCTACATTTAGGTAGACCCAATGCAATATTAGTTTAAAAGAAAATAAAAAGTTCGAGGCGCAGCAAGTGCGCTATGGTAGTGAATTTTCATAAAAATGATTTTAATAGCAAATATTTGTGTTTTTTTTAAGGAAAGCAGGCATTTTGGTTACCAGTATAACCTATATAGTTAAAACAATGTGCCATGTTTAATCAAAATAATTTTATTGTTTAAAAATGTAAAAAAAAATTCCGAAAGTAAACTTAAACTGTTCCCGAAACAAACCGTTTCTTGTTTTTTTTTTTAAGAAAGCGGGCATCAAATTTGGTTATCAGTATAATCTATATAGTAGAAACAATGTGCCATAATTCGTTAAAATAACTTTATTGTTTGAAAATATACCAAAATTTCCAAAAGTAAACTTACCGTGTTCCCGAAAAAACCGGTTTCTTGGCCAACCTTATAGGTTAATAGCAAATTGAGCTATTCAAATTTGAAGCATTTAATGAAATTTCGCTACCATCGCGCACTTACTGCGTCACGAATTTCTTTTCTTACAAACGTGCATTATATTTCGATGGAAAATACAAAAAATGCAATAACATAAGGCGTGTTCGATTAAACAAACAAAAAGGAAATTTGTAGCACCAACGACTTATGGACCACCCTGTCATTTTTATGTCATACTAGTTCATTATTGTGAATTTTATTGCTTAGTTACTAACTACATAATGGTGTACTTTATGCCCACGGGCCATAAAGTGTACTTTATGGCCCGCGCGGACACGTTATGGCCAGCGCGCACATCAAAACAAATAATTTTTGTTTGAGTTCTTTAATAACCTTTATTAATGAAATTACAGATAATGTAATAAAAGTAATATGTAAATATTTAATTAACATTATTTAGTCGAATTAACATAAAATTGACAGTTCTGAAAATATCCGGTGATAGTTAGGTTGCCTTCAGCAAACGGTGATTCATGTTTCATTGTTTGGGTATGACTAGTATGACATAATCGAGCGACTTACAAACCCTCGGGCCGAAGGCCCTCGGATTTGTAAAATCGTCGCTCTCGGGCATAAGCATCTATTTATACCCTTGGTACATAAATAACTATTAGGATGTAACTCAAGACACCCTATAATTAATGTATATAATTTTTTTTGGATCTTGTATATTAACGGATATATTGAGCTTTATTGTATTATACAAGAAATTCGACACAAATTATATGCCATTATACGATAAACTCTATAGCTAAGGCTACTGCCGAAGCATTAGAGAAAGGGCCCATTTGAAATGAACTTTCTGGAAATGTTTTAGTAAAATGAAGGACAATGACGGTTGTAGCTAAGACTTCCGTATTAGTTTCAGGTTCTTTGCCTGAATATTGCCAATGTTGACGTTTTAAATCGCGACTTTGACGTTTTGAGGAAAACCCGAATTTATTTTTATTTAAGTGCCTATCTCGTTTTTGTCTTTCAACTTACAGAGCTAAATTCTGGTACATAATTTACCCATAATGACATAAACCCGCGCACCAAATTTGGTTGCCTTTAGTTTGTTATTTCCGGAGATATAATTTTTTTTCAAAAAAATTACAAAATTTTCCGGGAAAACCCAGAATGATATTCCTGGCTAACGCACTTGTCCAAGCCACTTGCAAAAGGGAGTTATTCACGAAATTTAATTAAAATCAGCCCACTATCTTTTGAGTTATCGGTGTAACATACATATATAAATACATAAATACACACATATTTGGGGTCAGTGACAATTTATATATATATATATATATATATATATATATATATATATATATATATATATATATATATATATATATATATATATATATATATATATATATATATATATATATATATATATATATATTGTCACTGACCCCGAATATGTGTTCTAGGGGCCTAATTACGGTTCATTAGTGAATTTTTTTAAAGCAAAATCAGTTTAAACTTTTTGGATTTCTGGCATAAAATCTCAAAAAGTTTGAAGTGAGTTTAATCAAAAACAGCGCAACATACCGATTTCAGGCAAGAACACATTATTGTTGGAAAATACAATGGAGTTTTTAAATTTGAAATAAAGAATTTGAAAAACATGAAAATTTAACAAAATAAATTTAAAATGTCCTTTGCCAAACAAGACGATTGTGATTGCAGTGGAGAAATCCCATTAACGTTGGTAGATTTATTATTAAAGGTTTATCCAATGTGTGGTATGTAGATTAAGGTAAATTAGGTTCAATCAACATAAAATTACGTCTAATATCCAAGGTTTCAGTTTGACAGGATAGTTTTTTGATTTCATTCCTGAACGTCACATGGTCTGGGATAGACCTAGTTAAGGTACTTAATGAAAGGCTTCATCCAGACAGCAAAAATTTATTGATAAGGAGCCCTACGCGTTTAGGCTACCCAACAGCCATCCTCGGGGGCAAATCTAAAATTGTAATAAAAATCTCTGTCAGAAAACATTGTCTTCTGTTAGGCAATTGCGCCGGTTTAAGCACAATGATCTCAAGTTAAACCTTAGATACATCATCAAGGCTAAAAATCTGCAATGCTGTTTACATCGGGAGAACAGGAAGATCATAAAACACCAGGGTGTCAGAACACCTCAGAAGCAGAAATCAGGTCAACAATGACGCGTCAGTCTTTGGTAGTCATTTAAGAGAGAGTGGTCTTCAATAAGAACACTGATGACAAGATTCTACATCCCTCAAGTTTTGGAGTGGAACAATTCATCTTAGAAATAATGTAGATTTTCAAACGTCAAATATTCCAACAACGAAGTTTTGAACCTGTCCAACACCGACATTTAGAATTTTCCTTCACTGTATAATCATTTAGTGAACTAATATAACCAGTAGTCTATGGTTCCTCTATGGCCAAATTATAACGTATACGAAGTTGGCTGTTCTGTGGTCCCCCTCCCCCCCCCCGAGATTTGTCTCTGACATGTCCGCTATTCTGTCCTTGTTTTTGGTTCGCCGTTTCGCCGTCTAACCAGCGCCATCTGCTATTCTTGCAGTTTTCATTAATGGCCGACATTCACACCCATCTTGTGGTTTAAATTGCCGTTTTATATTGATTTGATGACACCATAAATCGATTTTCCGGCACATTTGGGTGCGTTGTTGTTGGACCGTTGGTACAATAGATGAAGATTCCAACCTTGGCAACCTGTGTATAGATTGCATCTAATTTTTCAAGAATTAGAAAGTGAGTATTGATGCCATTTTGTTTTCTCGTATCACTTCTTTAAAAGATTTTTTCAATCTCGTTATGAGTTCTCATGGGGTTTCTGCATAACTGTGTGGCCTCCTGTTATGTTTTGCTATGTCAGTTCACTTCACTGCCTCTTTCGCTTTGTCGATTCAATTTGACTTTTTCGCTGTTGCACTAACTAGCCAGCTTTTTTAGCTCTTTTAGCTTTTATTCTGTTCTGATAATGATGGCCTTTAGCCTGTTTTGACTGCATGTTTTTGACTGTAGTGTGACTTACGTTACTTGTTTAATTGTAGCTTGCGGTTTCTGCTTTGTATTTAGCATGTAATGTTGCTTTTTTAACCCATTTTACTGTTTGACTAGATTTTTAGCCTTTATGATGTATGTAAAGTTTAACTTGAGATTATTGTGCTTAAACCGGCACAATTGCATACCAGAAGACAATGTTTTCTGGCAGACCTTTTTATTACATTTTTAGATTTGCCCCTGAGGATGGCTATTGGATAGCCGAAATGCGTAGGGGTCCTTATCAATAAATTTTTGCTGTCTGGCTGAAGCCTTTCATTAGGTACATAATTAAAGTTTTTTGACATATATCTTTTGGAGGAATAAAAAATCTCTGGACGCAGCAAGTGCGTTATGGTAGCGAATTTTCTTTAAAATATTTTTAATAGCAAATGTCTTTCTTTGATGAAAGCAGGCATCAAACTTGGTTGCCTATATAGTAGAAACAATGTACCATATTTCATTGAAATAAATTTATTGTTTGAAAATATATAAACATTTTTCAAAAGTCTAGATGCAGCAAATCTGTTATGGAAGTGAATTTCCATCAAAAAGTTTTTAGTAGCAAATGTGAGCAGGCATCAATCTGATTACCGGTATAGCCTATGTGGTAGAAACAATGTACTATATTTTAACAAAATTACTTATGGTTTGAAAATATACAAAAATTTTCCGAAAATAAACTTAACTGTTGGCAGGTTTCTGAAAACAGTTTTTTGAAAAAAGTTCGGGAGCTAAACTGCAAATTTACCGAAAATTCGCTACCAAAACGCACTTACTGCGTCCAGTTTTTTTTTCCTTACAAACGCATCATATTTCGATAAAAAATGCAAAAATGCATTAACGAATTTGTTCTACGAAAATTAGTTAAACAAAAATTATACACCCCTACTTACTCCTGGTCCCGTAATTTCCTTGGGGAGTGTGAACAAGAAATTTTCCTTGGGGTTTGAGGATCCAGGGGGGTGGGGGCCTAGGCAGGTTTCTGAAAACAGTTTTTTGAAAAGCGTTCGGAAGCTAAACTGCAAATTTACCGAAAATTCGCTACCAAAACGCACTTACTGCGTCCAGTTTTTTTTCTTACAAACGCATCATATTTCGATAAAAAATGCAAAAATGCATTAACGAATTTGTTCTACGAAAATTAGTTAAACAAAAATTATACACCCCTACTTACTCCTGGTCCCGCAATTTCCTTGGGGAGTGTGAACAAGAAATTTTCCTTGGGGTTTGAGGATCCAGGGGGGTGGGGGTCTAGGCAGGTTTCTTAAAACAGTGTTTTGAAAAGCATTCGAGGACTAAACTGCAAATTTACCGAAAATTCGCTACCAAAACGCACTTACTGCGTCCAGATTTTTTTCTTATAAGCGCATCATATTTCGATAAAAAATGCAAAAATGCATTAATAAATTTGTTCTACGATAATTAGCTAAAAAAAATTATCGACCGATAAACTTCACTAACCCTACAAATAAATATCCAAAAAGCCACCAAATTTAACTAAACTGACAGTCAAAGCATCAGAGAAAGGGTCTATTTGAAATGGATATTCTGTAAATATTTTAGTAAAATGAAGGGCAATGACGGTTGAATCTGAAACTTAAGGGTTTGCAGAACATTTTTCTTGCAACATTTTCTTTTCACAAACAGTATTTGTTTCACATTATTTGCTTAAACATTGCCAATTTTGACGTTTAAAATTGCGAGTTTGACGTTTTTCGGAAAACTCCAAAATTTGTTACTTTAACTGCCCATAACTTCTTTGTCTTTACAGCTAGGGACCTAAATTTTGGTACAGAGTTCACTCTTTATAATACAAATACGCGTACCAAATTTGGTTGCCCTTACTATGTTATTTCCGGAGATATGAATTTTTTTATAAAGAAAATACAAAATTTTCCGGGAAAACCTGGTCCGATTTTCCTGGCTAACGAACTTATCCAAGCCACTTACAAAAGGAAGGTACTCTGCAAATTTTATCAAGATCGGTCCATTATTTTTTGAGTTATCGGTCGGATATATATATATATATATATATATATATATATATATATATATATATATATATATATATATATATATATATATATATATATATACATATATATATATATACATATATATATATACATATATATATATATATATATATATATATATATATATATATATATATATATATATATATATATATAAACACAGATCTCCCCATAAGCGATTTTTTTTAAAAAAAATTCGCTAATAAGTGGGTAACAACTAATTGCCACAGACTTTGTAAAATCTTTTGACACGAGTCTTGCAACATTTAAAGCAATCGAGTTGCTCCTCTGTAAATTTTAAGTTTCATTAGAGACTATTATCTTATCTATCATGAAGGAGTACTAGTCTAATTCAAATTAATGGCTAGTCTGGTAATTTCGTAGCCGTTGTATAGACGTGTAAGAATGAAGTGAGGTATACTAATCGGAAATGCTGTATGCCGCTATCTCACGACGTATTTCTTTGCATCACGCAAAACTTCAGTCTCTGGTTCACGTAGTTACAGACGATTAGATGGTTTCTGCAGCACGCGATCAATCGTTGGTATATTGCTTTGCTTTCATTGCTAACGTATTTCAACTGGAGTAATTTTCGTTGTTGCAACGTCTGCTCTACAGTGACATGAATAAAAGTTATACGTTTTTTATTTGGTTTTTAGTACGTCAGCAAAAACCATGTAAACTATAACTAGAAATTGGAGGTCTGCGGATCTAATTTAGTATTTTTACTCAAGTCGATACAGCAAGCACAAAAGGAAAGCTGTGTGTTACTAAGGAGCTTTGAAGTGACAACTCTTCGTGTTTTCTTTTGACTTAGTTGCAACTGTTGCTTTGGAATTTTCTTAAATAGTTAACAAGCGTGATCAAAAAGGAGAAAAGAGTCTGGTGATATCGACAAAAAATGTAACATATAATGTCTCTTCCTAATTATAGCAGCTTATAGCGTTTTATATTATATATCAAACACCTTTTTTACTGGTTGGAAAGTTATGTTTTGTGGCTGGTCTCATGACTCATGACTAAACTTTATTTCTGGAAAAGCTGCAAAAAAGGTTAGCAATTGCTATAAAATATCACATTCTAATACGTTACCATGCAGATTGGAATAAATCTATTTTAAATACAAAAAGTGTGGTCACACCACGTGCGCATTAGAAGCGAATTTTCATTCAAATGTTTTTATTATCAAATATGTCTTTTTTATTGGAAGTAGGCATCAAATTTGGTTACCAGTATACCAAACTTCATTAAGTCGAGCTGAGCCACTCACCTGAATCCAGATAACGACACCATACTTTAGGAAAATACACACTTTCATTATCCGTCTTAAATATACTCATTAGGAGGTCTGAAATGAATGGAGACTGTGGGTTGCCCATTGCCGTGCCTTCAGTTTTTTCAAAAAACTCATTGTTAAATTGAAAACTATTTTGTTTTATAATAATAATAATAATAATAATCTTTATTGGTCTTTTTGCTACAAAATACAGTAGATAAGACATGTCAGGATTAGATAAAAATACAAGAATACAAGATAAGGAAACACAGATATCACAGGCAACAGACATCTTCCTCTACAAAAATAAAAACCATAATCTTAAAATGTCCAAAAGTGCCAATCATCTAACAACAATCTTTTCATAAACCTAAAACACTCCAAAATCGAATTTAAAAAGTTCCAGTTCATATAATTATAAAATAAACTAATCGAAATATCTTAGGAATATACTCTAAAAAATCTAAAATACAATTAAATAAGAACTTAAAAATAGCCACACGTATATACCCAATGTATAAAAGTATAAAATAAATGTAAAAAACTAAGGGTTGTTAAAGTTAAATATTATTTTCATACATCTTCACTCATGTTATTCAATTTTAGCAACTGTTCCAAATACGTTAGCGTTTGTTTTGTGGGTACGCTAGGAAATAAAGAAGCTACATCACATATATCGAGGAAGGCGAGATTTTGATATCATTTGATGTAGCGTTTTTATTGTCTAGCGTACCCACAAAACAAACGCTAAGGTATTTAGGCGAGTTGTTAAAACTGGACAACGTAAGTGAAGAGGTTTGCAAAGAATATCTTTTTTTAAATAACTATAACAAGCTTTTATATAAAACAAAATATTTTTCAATTTAATAAAAGGCTAAATTGTCAATTTGATTCAATAAAATTCAGCCACGAATTCTAAGTTCCTTTTCTAGATGTACCAGTTATTAAAAATAATGACTCTCTTGAACTCGATGACTACATAAAAGAAACCACGTCTCAAAGTTACATTCCAAATGACTCACATGTTATGTTTGCACAAAAAATGGCCGGTTTAAATTTTAAATTTAATCTTACATACGTTGGGTGGACTAAGAGAAAGATGGGGATCAGATTGCGTAAAAATCTTGGACATTTGCGACACGGTAGTGTAGACAAGTCATGTGTGATCTAACATATACGGGATAATAGCCACCGCATTTATAAAGAAAATCTGAAACTTATCAAAAATATTAGACATAAATCAATGCTTGATGCGTACGAAAGTGTACGTGTTAAGAGCCATGGGTTTGATTTCGTGTCACAGTAGTATTATGATCATAAAATAATATTTCTAACTGTATGCACACAAAAATTTGTAAAATACATTTTTAAAATCTAATAAAAACAACAGTTTAATGCATTATTTTAAAAAAAACCAATAGGAATACGTTTCCCGGCCATTTCGCAATTCGCGAGTGTATGAATCTAGCTTTTGTTCAAGACTACACTGAAATCCGGTCCAACGCAAGCAACCAGTGTGTAAATTTACCTCGATAGGCTTGGACGGTTACCAAACGTAGGTATGTCTAATTTTAAGCGGGAGACTGTACCTGTTCGAGACATACAATATGAGAAATACGCTTTAAAGTGCTATTTATTAAAAAAATATTGACCAACTTATCTGTGAAATCATCGATAATAAAAATGATGGATCTAGTAACTTATCTATTACTTGCCTTCTCATTTTGTAAGCAGGCTTCGATACTTGCAAAGAACATTAACGCCCGTGGTACTAAATTTGACCCAACGAAACTAACAAATATTATCTTCCGCACGGAGACAAACTATAAAAAAATGCTGATACTGTTACTATTACTACACAATGCATAAGTTATTTCTCCTGGTTATACAATAATAATAATGTCTATGGGGTCCCGTTTTCGTGACTGTTAACCGAGTGTTAACACTGCTCTCAGAATATTATTTACTGATACACAGATTTTTTATTTTACGCAAAATTGTATTGTTTTAAGTCATTGAATCACAATTTTCATTTATAACCATCGTCAAATATTTATTTTCAATACTTAATATTAATATCGCTTTTTCAAATATGTTAGGTTAGTTAAAAGCCACTAACTCACAATTTTCATTTATAACCATCGTCAAATATTAATTTACAATACTTAATATTTATATCCATATTTTAAATATGTTAGGTTAGTCAAAAGTCAGTTGTAAACGGTGCATAACAAGCGCAAGCCACGAAGCGTAGAAATAATGCGCTTGTCAAGCTTTTCTCCATGTATAACAATTTGTGTTAACTAGACCAGCCGTGACGACCTACTACCTGCTCCCGCACCGAGATGGCGTATCTGTCGTACATTTCACAATGTTATACGCTCTGACATCTTGCAATGATGATGATGTAGCTTTCATTGTTTATATTTTTATCTACCATTTATGTAAATAGCATAGCAGTGCAGGTAACGTCATCTGTATTTGTCCAACATTGTAGATATTGCATTACAGACTCTGAAGTGATGTCGAGGATTATTTTAGTATTAATTTCGTATAATTTTATTTTCCCTTGATCAAAAACTTCAAAATTGGTACACAACCACGTCGACTTATGTTCTCTTAAGTTGTGAATTTTCGTTTCGATCACATGAACAATTTGAGAGATATTGCGTTTTAAACAATATTTTTAATTTTTTTGTTAAGAAGAATTGACCGTTAATATAATAAACGACCTCATCCAAGCCATTAACAGAATAAAGGTAGTTTCCAAATTTCGTCCGAATCAGTTAAGTTTTTTTGAGTTATCCAGCGATTGCTTACATATAAGGTGTAAATGACAAAAATTTCTAGAGTTGTGTTTTAATATTTTGGGGAACCTTCCTGCTTGGTCTCAAACTAAGATATTGAAAAAATTAGCCAAATCAATTCATATACAGTGTGTTTTTGGGCCTAATTCTAAAAATTAGTCAAGAGTAAACTGTCTTTATTTGACAGATCTTGAATATATAACAAAAATGTATAAAGAAAAGTTGTTTGAAACTAAAAGTTATGGAAGTATTTAAATTTTTATACAAATAGGCCTACTTTTATAAAATTTTATTTCAACATGAGATTTTTCACATGTGGTTTTAGCTCATTCTTCTAATATCTCCGTTTGAGACTAAGCAGAAGCCATCCCCAGAATATGAAAATCCAACTCTAGAAATTTTTGTGATTTACACCTTATAGGCACTCAATCCGTAGACAAACTGCATGATTACCTGACCGATTTTTTGATTTGCCGGCAAAAAAAATAATTATAAAGTGTGTTTTTAGGGGAATTCCAAAAAAATATTTACATAATACGAGAAAGAAAAGAACTTTGCCATTGAATCTTAAGGGCCACGGCGACGTGTCATATGAAGAAGAAATATTTCAAGATAGTGGATCAGAATTTTGTCCGAGCGATTTTTCAAGCTCTTCTGAATATATTAAAAAAAGAAGTCTTCGACCAAAAGGACTTCTTCAACTAAAAGAACTTGCACAAATGTTAAACCTGGTTTTGATAAACGTGAAGCAGTTAAAAGAGCATTATTTTCTGAAACGACTCAAGGTGGCATGCAGTTTAAATCGGGTATTGGTCAGAACAGTATAGAGCCTGAAAACAATAGTATTTCTCAGGAATATGAGAGAGAACATATTTAAGTAGGAATAACTTAAAAAGTTGTAGGACCACACTGTAACTGTAGAAATAAATGTCAGAATAAAATATCAGAAGAAGAGAGAAATAAAATCTTTGTGAAATTTTGGAAGATTAGCTGGGATCAAAGAAAAGAGTTTATAGCAATGTCGGTAGTAAAGGAGAGTAAAGCTCGTGCAAGCCAAGAAATGGTAAACAGGCAAATCGGCGACAATTTTCATATAAATATGTCTTAGTTATAAATTCCTCTAAAAATATTAGCGTCTGTAACATTATGTTTTTAAATACATATTCGATAACAGAAAAATTTGTTTAAAACTGTCTCGAAAACACGCAGCTAAATGAGTCCGCCGGATGCCTGACATAATCACCCTCCAACAAATAAAATTAACGAGGAAAGAATAAAGTTAATAAAAGATCATATTGAATCTTTTCCAGTGAGCGAGAGTCATTATCGCAGAGATAATACTAAAAGAAATTATCTATAATGCAGTCCAAATATTAAACTTATGTACAACCTTTATGAAGAGAAATGTATTGAAACAATGCTGTTAAAGAAAGTTATTATAGATACATATTCAATACACAATATAATTTATCGTTTAAAACGCCAGAAACGGGTACATGTGACAATTGTGATGCATTTGAAAAACTATTAAAAGGCGCTCAAACTGAACCGGAAAAAGATATTATTATTGAAGAAAGAGACGCACACCATATGAAAGAGAAAAGAAGATACGATCTTAAAAATGAAGATAAAATGAGATCAAGAAACCTCAATTCAGGTAAAATTATGTTGACTGTTGATTTACAAAAATGCCTTCCTACTCCAAGTTTGACAAATTATAAATCATTTTATTTAAGAAAATTATGGATTCTAAACTTTACTATTTTGAATTCGACAAAGATCAATGAAGCTACATGTTTAATATGGGACGAAAGTATTAGAGCAAGAGGGGGTAACAAAATGGCTTCCTGCTTATTAGAATGGGTAGAGGTAAACTGTATGACAAATGAGGACATACGATTAACTATATGGTCAGACAATTGTGCGGGCCAGATACGAAATATACATTTAGTTTTTATGTACTTTCACATATTAGACAAATTTCCTAACATAAGAGAAATAAATCATAAATATTTACTTAAAGATCATACCCACATTGCAGTCGATTTAATACATTCTGTTATAGAAAGAAGAAAACAGACGCTTAAGACTATGGACATTTGTGTTCCCCATGACTGGGCTCAGTTTACCAGCACTTGTGCAAAATATAAAGTTTATGAAATGACACTGAACGTTTTTAAACGGCCTTCTTCTTTAGGCAAAAAGTGAATGGGTGAATCTAAAGAAGCTCCATTTGTTCAGAGAAAACGAAACTCAGATGGTGAAGATAGGTTAATTTCCAAATGCGTGCATCTTAAGTGTACCTCTGATCACATTGGCAAATCGTTTTATAAAACACATTTTCAGAGCGACGCTTTTAAGGGAATTGACTAACGACGGTTTTCAAGGTATCCCTTGAAAATTCCCCAGGATTTGCCCGTAACCAGTTGTACACTGATTCCAGTGAAAGAAGACAAATTTAAGCATACCCGAGTCATGTCAATCTTTCTACGTAAACCTATCCCATGGTAATCAGTTGTCAGATGATGCTAACGCGGATAACGATGGAGTGTTTAGAATAAAATGCATATTTAGGACAAAATGTTAATTTTTAAGTCACTATGTGGATATCCGTCTTTATAATTTATAAATGTTAGGACGGATGTCCAAAGAAAAACTTTTTGTTATCTGAAACAAATATATTATTTTTGATACCCAAAAATGCTCACTTTCTTGATATTAATAAACCCCAAAAACTTAGCTGTGGTCTCATTTTTCTGAATTATAAAATACTTAGATATTTTTTGCCTAAAATTTTTAAAGTACTATTTCTCGAAACATAATTATTGGACTTCCGAGCTTTGTACACCAGATGGAATATATATATATATATATATATATATATATATATATATATATATATATATATATATATATATATATATTTATGAAGAAATTTTCCGTAAGTCTCACCATCGATACCTCTCTAAAAGTGAATCTTTTTAATGAAAATTCACTAAAATTGGCGAGTCTGAACACGTGTGACACGTTGCTAGCCCATATCGATCTGTTTTTTCTTGGCTAACAGAACCTTGTTACTGGTGATCTTAACCGTCAGTTCTCTACTCTGACCTACACCTAGTTCATGCAAGTCCCATCCATCATGTCGGTGGCGCACACAACACCAAGAACCGGGGATTGTTTGATTAACGTTTACTACAATGACCAGTTAAGCTTATGCCATGCACAGGTACGCGGAAATAATGAAAATGTGGGTAAGGTCAGGGTTGAAAATGGTGTAGGGGCGTGCACGCGATATTAGTAATAGCCTGATAAAGCGTGATTGACATATTGGCTAATTTATTAACATACTACAAGCATGTGTGCTGGCGGCGTTAATGATTCATTATTCAAGCTGTATACTCGTTGAGACTATGAGAAACAAATTGCGGTGCAACTGTTTCTTTCCACTTTACGAGAAAATAACTGATTTTTAGTGAATTTTCTTAAAAAAAATTCACTAATGAGGAGATCCCGACTTTTGAATTTTGAAAAAATTTCTTCAAATGACCGCGAACTAGGCCCCCTAGAACACATATCCGGGGTCCGTTTCAATTTTTATATGTTTATATATATATATATATATATATATATATATATATATATATATATATATATATATATATATATATATATATATATATATATATATATATATGTATCACACCAATAACTCAAAAAATAATAGGCCGATTTTGACTAAATTTGGTGGAAAAATTCCTTTTGCAAATGACTTGGATAAGTTCGTTAGCCAGGAAAATCTGCGCAGGTTTTCCCGGAAAATTTTGTGTTTCCTTTCGAAAAAAATTTATATCTCCGGAATTAACAAAGTAAGGGCAACCAAATTTCGTACGCTAGTTAATATCCTTATAGGTAAGCCACCTACCAAAATTTAGCTATGTAGGTCAAAAGACAAAAAAGTTATAGGCATTTAAAGAAAAATAAATTGGGGTTTTCCTCAAAACGTCAAAGTTGCGATTTAAAACGTCAAAATCGGCAAAATTTAGGCAAAGAAATTGAATCTAATACGGGATATGGAAATCAAATGTCTCAAGAAGGATCTTTTACAAACTCTGAAGTCTTAGTTTCAACCGTCATTGTCCTTAATTTTACTAAAATATTTCCAGAAAATTCATTTCAAATAGACCCTTTCTTTGATGCTTGGCAGTAGCCTTAGCTTTAGAGTTTATCGTTTAATGGTATATAATTTTTGTCGAATTTTCGTAAAAAATCAATAAAGCTCAATATATCCGTTATTATACAAGATATGAAGAAAATTTGTATATATTAATTATAGGGTGTCTTGAGCTACATATTAAAAAAATATTTCTACAATCACCATAAGTCGTTGGTTATACAAATTTTCTTTTTTTTTAATCAAACACGCCTTATGTTATTGCATTTTTGAATTTTGCAGCGATGCATGTTTGTAAGAAAAGAAATTCAGGACGCAGCAAGTGCGTTATGGTAGCGAATTTTCATTAAATGCTTCAAATTTGAATAGCCCAATTTGATATTAACCTATAAGGTTGACCAAGAAACGAGTTTTTCCGGGAACACTTTAAGTTTACTTTTGGAAATTTTTGTACATTTTCACACAATAAAATTATTTTTATGAAACATGGCACATTGTTTTTACTATATAGGTTATACTGGTAACCAAAATTGATGCCTGCTTTCTTAAAAAGGAAACACACATATTTGCAATTAAAAACATTTTTATGAAAATTCACTACCATAACGCACTTGCTGCGTCCAGAGTTTTTTATTTATCAGCATTGGTTTTGTTTGATAATGTTCAATGTTAAATTTAATAAAAGTTGTTTTTACATTTTTATATCGATCATTACGAAAAATACCAATTGAAACGAAAGAATTATTTAAAAAGTCTGGACGCAGAAAGTGCGTTATGGAAGTGAATTTTCATTTAAAAAAAAGTAATAGCAAATATGTCTCTTTAATGCAAGCAGGTATCAATATGGTCACCGGTATAACCTCTATACTAGAAATAATGTACCATATTTTATCAAAATAACTTGCTTGAAAAAGTACAAGAATATTCCGAAAATTAACTTAAAATGATCCCGAGAAAACTCGTTTCATAAACGACGAACCTTAGGTTAATAGCAAACTGAGTTATTGAATTTTGAAGCATTTAATGAAAATTCGCTACGAAAACGCACTTACTGCGTCTTGATTTTTTTTTTACAAACATGCATCATATTTCGATAAAAAATGCAAAAATGCAATAAATTGTAGGTATCACCAAACGATTTATGAGCCATCCTGTGATTGTCAAAATAATTTTATAAGATGCAGCTCAAGACACCCTATAAGTAACGTATACAATTTTTTCTCGTATCTTGCATAATAAGAATTATATTGAGCTTTACCGCAGAAATGCGTCACCCTGTATATATGTAAACAGAAAGTAAACCCAGATATGGATTCTAGATTCTAGGGGGCCTAGTTTGCGCTCTTTTGAAAAATTTTTTTTTGAATTCAAAAGCAGCGGGGTCCTCACTAACGATTTTTTTCTACAAAAATTTGCTAAAAATTAGAGACCGTTAAACCATAAACTATACTAAAACTACTGCCAAAGCATCACATAAAGTGTCTATTTGAAATTAATTTTCTGGAAATATTTTATTAAAATTAAGGGCAATGATGGTTGAAGCTGAAACTTAAGGGTTTGCAGAACACTCTTTACATAATCCGTATTTCTTTCGGGCTCTTCGCCTCAAAGATGCCAATTTTGACGTTTCAAATCGCGACTTTTTACGTTTTGAGTCTTTAAACTTACAGACCTAAATTTTGGTAAATGGTTCATCCTTTATATATATATATATATATATATATATATATATATATATATATATATATATATATATATATATATATATATATATATATATATATATATATATATAATTGAAACTGACCCTGGATATGGGCTCTAGGGGACCTAGTTCTCGCTCATTTCAGGAAATTTTTTTGTGAAGCCAATAATATCTTACCCACAGTTAGAAAAGTTCGTGATAGTTTACACGAGATTTGGTACCAACAAGACGGTTCTCCAGCTCACAATGCTAGGATCGTCAAAGAATTTTTGTACCAAAATCTTAATAATCGTGTCATTTGTAACAATGTGCTCGAAGACCTGATATAATGGATTTTTATTTTTCGTGTACTCTGAAGAATGATGTGTATAAATTCGATCCACCACAAAATATCAATGAATTACGAAACAGAGTCACGGAAGTTATAAATCATAATAAACAAAACACCCTCACCAGAGTTAGCAGGCATGTTTCAAAAAGGTGTATAAAGTGGCCATATTGAACAATTTTTTATTTAGTGTATTTTTAAGTTTCTATTTTATTATTTGTTGAGTTCCGCTTCTGATTGTGTTGTTTTGTGGAGTTTCAGTTTCTATTTGTTATTGCCGGGTTTCGTTATTAAACTGTTTCACATAATATTGCCTAGCATTATTACCTAATTAAGTATTGTAAATTAAATCACAATATTTCTTTATCCTGAATCATTACGGAAAATTATGATGAAAGTAAAAGTCTATTTTTAGACTCCATGGTCTACTGCTTTTTGAACCCTTTTTTTTTCTCATTTGTTTTTTGGTATTGGATTTCATAGCCTACTATTTTCAAAACGGTTTTTCTCAAAATTGTCAGTGCAGTTACAATATTTTCCAAGCATGTTGTACATCATTGGAAAGCTCTTTTCACATGCTATCAAAATCCAATATGACTGCTATAATAAAAACAAACGTTGATACATCTAGCTCAAAAACAAATGACAGTCCAAAGTTGGGAATAACATAAAAAGATTACTCTGTCTTGATAATATCCAAGCCTTAGAAATGTCAGATAAACGCCTACATATATATTGAAGAAAAAAGAAATTGACAAATTTTGTTTTTTTCAAAATAACTCGAAAACGAATAGAGGCAAGGCAAAATACAGGTCATGTTTGGAATGAGCATGAAATTCTACAAAACATTTCCAATTGAACTGTCTCCCTATCTCTAATAATAACGGAGATATCAATACATTCCCATCCAGTTTGGGACACACTGTATATATATATATATATATATATATATATATATATATATATATATATATATATATATATATATATATATATATGTCTGTGTGTGTGTGTATCCAACCAATTACTCAAAAACTACTTTACCAATTGAAACCAAATTCGGCAGTTCCTTTCATTTTGTTAATAGATTGGATGAGTTTGTAAGAGAGCTTTGACATTTAAATACTTGTAGAAAAAATACGAAAAACTTTTTGGAAACGCAATATCTCTTAAATTACTTAAAGTATGAATCTAAAACTTTACGCACACATACATATCGTATAATTGGTCCCGTATACTTAATTTGAACTCAATTGGTTTGGCAAATCTTGAGTTATAACTAAATAAAAATAAATATTTTACGATATGACCTGAAGTAACTTCTGAATAGGTTCCTATAATATTAGACAAGGCCAGGCAGATATAACAGGGCTTCGCTGCATCTCCAAATTAAATTTTAAACGGACGGGCTACAAAAATATGTCACACTAAGCAATTAGCGGGCTGCCATTTGCCACAACTCGCATTTGAATTTGAAGATAAAAGTTTAATGAAAGTGATTCAATTTGTTTAAAGGAAATCTGGAACTACGTTTTATTATGTATAAATATTAAGCTTTCCATTCATTACAGTATTTAAAAGCCATCTCCCTCTCCTAGTTTAATCTGACAACACCAGCCAGCCACTTGTCATTTGTTATCAGTAAGTTCAATATACAGTTAGCTCATTGTTTGTTATTCCGTTAACTGACAGCAGACACTAGTCATCAAAGAATCATCTGCGCTGTCTGCATAACCTCGATATCGACTCCGCTAATCCGTTAATATCTTATCATGTAAAACAACTACATGTATCCCATGGTTAATGTTAATACAGATAGTAAGTAAATAAAAACCCAACTTTTACATTTTAAGCTAACTTTAACAAATGCCCTCGGCTGTCGACTGTGACTGTGGTATATTATGATTCCAGCATTCAATGAAACAAATAAGCAAGTAATTGTTGAATAAAGTTATGTGCATCAGATGCAGATTCTTAATCAATTCATGTAGGTACTGTATTACCAAAGAGAAACAAAATTATTTAAAAGATAAATATACCTACCTCAAACTAATACAGTAAGTACTTATAATATCTAGGTACTTATTGTTTACTTTGAGTTTTTACTCTTCATGTGGTGCATGAAAAACTTGAAGTGAGTAATATAAACAAATTAAAAAATATAAACAGATGTTCGGTGTAAATTATTAAAATTTTAATTTGAAGAATTTGTATTGTTTATACTTGTTTACTTAATTTTTAGAAATATTGATACAGCAATTGTAAATAAGTGTTGAAAATAGTTTAGGTGTAGCAAGCATTATGGTAGCGAATCTTCGTAAAATATTTCAAATTGTGATACTTCAATTTCTCATTAAACTAGAATCTTCAGTTTTAATACATAGTATAACCTATAGAAAAGAACCGTGGGTACAAAATTTAGAAAAACACAATGAGCTTCACAGGCCACTACAAATTTCTTTTAAAAACCCTCTTTTGATATTTAGTTTGCAGAAACTGGTTCGATTGAGCTGACTAAAACGGATCATCAAGCGACTAATAAGAAAAAATGCCTGCTACGTTTATAATTTGGCAGGTACATTCCCTTTGTAAAATAAAAATTTTCGGTTATTTTTTAGAGTGGCACACGGAGTCTTGTAGACAAAATTAGAAACATGCGTAGATCCTTTTCTGGATATCACAAACTACAAGAAATATTTTTTGCAAACATCACCCAAGAAAGTTACGGGATCAGGAGTGAATCAGGGTGCTGTGATTTATCTAAAAAGAAAACGTGAGCGGAAAGTGAAAAAAAAAACAGCTTAGTTGGACCTCTATAAGTTGAATTTATCCCATTTTGCAGCTATATATCCTTAAAATGCTATTTACCACGACCAGAACCTCTATTCACCGCAGTTCCCGTAAAAAGCAGAACCCCTACGAAAAACCAGCGAGTTAAGATTTTCAGTTTATGTTTAAATTGTGACCCCGTTTCATTTGTTTGAGATATTTTTCTAAAAAGAATTTGAAGTTACCTTGTTTGTCAGTCTCACACAGAGAGCTACAATATTTTATCATTTTCAAAATGTATGGATACAGCAAAAGTAAATTAGCTTTTAAAAAAGTGCTGGGTGCAACAAGTACGTTGTGGTAAAGGACTTTCGTAAAAATATTTCATATCGGCTAACTCAAGGTCCCAGTAAGCTAGAATCTTAAATCATAGTAGAGGGTACTAAATTAAATAAAAATAACACGATGAGCTTCGCGGATAAACACAAATTGCTTTTAAAAACCTTTTTTGTTGTTTTTCCTGCAAAAACTAGTTCGATTGGGTCAACTAAAACAAACCATCCAAACAATTAATTAGGAAAAATACCTGCCATATTTATTATTTGGCAGGTACATCTCCTTTGTAAATAATAAATTTTTTGCTGGAAAACTTTTGTCACTTTAATCACAAAGCAATTTTTTTAAAGAGACTGTGTACTTACAGATATCTCTACCAAATTATAATTTTCGAGCTCCATAGAAAATTGAAATTTCGTCAAGTAGTCCCTAACTGGGACCTCTAAAACCGATCTCAGAGCTCAATTAGGATTTAAGGAATTAATTTTAATAATATACGTTACTAATAGGGTACAATTCTGATAAAACTATTGTAACAGTATAAATTGAATAGCTAAACAACTAAGCTAGTTTGGACGTATTTGTGGTTCCTCCTCTGCTTTGAACAGAGAATTATTGGCGACGATCGTGGTTATTTCTTCTGGCTATCCCTCGTATACGGAATAAAATTGAGATCTTTTGTTAAATCATTTCTATTTGTACTACCCCTGGTATATCGTGTCGGCTGCCACGCTTGCGTGCAGTTAAGAATGTCGGTGGTTCGGGAATGGTCCGCATGTTGAGAAGGATAGATGGCTGGGGACGTATGGGATGGAAGTGAGAGCGAACGAGTGGCGTTACCTGCTTTCAGGTGGGGAATGCGAATGCTCCGGAAGGTTCGAGAGAGAGATTTTTCGTTGCCAGTTGTTGGAGTTAACACGTGGTTCGTTCTGAGGAGCAAGTTGGATATTAATTATCCCCCTTAGTGGATTTAATTGCACTCAGAACATAATCTGCAGTCTTTTTGGTGATGTCGTAATGTACGGATTTAGTGCTGAAGACTGTAGAGATACCCGTTTGAGGGGATATAAGGACCACATTGATCTTGTCCCGTTGTTGGAGTTTCGTTTCCCTCTTTGGAGGGTTCTTGTGCTGGATAGAGAAGTTCTTGTGCTGGATAGAGAAATTTTCGTATGGGGCAATTTTCGTATTGGGCAATTCTTGCGTTAGGCAGAGAGTCCTGGTGCCGGATAGAAGAATCCTTGTGCTGGATGGAAAATTCCTAGTATCAGGTATAGAAACTATTTGTGTTAGGCAGAAATCTTTGTGTTGGGCAATACCTTTGGCAAATTCACATATCGTAATTTTGAGTGGGATAGGTCTCGCATGGAATAGTAAATTTTCATGTACCGAACGAAGTAGGGCTATTGGAGTAACTGGAGTTTTTATGTGCTAGTCAAGAACAAATTGTTGGTAATTTTATGGTCTAGGAGTCCAGGAATTTCAAGTAAGAATTTTCCGTTTTGTGATAAAGAATAAAGTGATAAGAGAGATAATCTTGATAAGCTAAAGTTTTAAATATTCATCTCTGTTAAATTTGCTAAAATCAAACTGAATTTATTTTATTCAAACTTCACTAAATGTGGTACAGATTTTTATAAGACCATTGTTAATATAATTGCTTCACTTTTGATAGTACCACCATTTATCATATATTGTTAGCATTAGTCAAACTTATTGATTATTCTTTGGGACTTGATCTTTAATTAGGCCACTTACCTTAATTAACGTGTAATTAATTAATGTTTGGGGAAAATAAGTTGTGAGCTTTGCGTGCACGAAAAGTGGGATTTCCCGTAGAACAATTATAGTTTGGAGCACATTCATATATACTCATTAAAGATCTTGATTATTTTGTAGTAAGCCATTTTAGTTATATTATAGAGACTTTTTATTTTAGATCAGAATTTTAGAACAGCTTTTAATAAATTCTTGTATGCCAAAGAAGCTTAATAAAAGCCCTTATTTTATCATATTATAGTGGTGTTTTGGTTTTGTGTTTGTGTTTTGTTTTTAGGGCTGTTGATAGATTAGATCCTTACCGTTACCTTTACTTGTGGGTCTATGAGACCATACCGTTCTGAAATTTAGTTGTGTTACCATAATTATAACTCCCTTGTGGCTTCCTGTGCTCGATTGTGGTTGGCTATAGTTGCCAGTGTGATCCAAGAATTCTTGGTTGTGTTGGATCTGGGCAAGGAAGCATATTAGTGAACATCTTATTAGAATATCCGGGAGTGGAGGATAAACAATCAAGTGGCGCCCCTAGTTAACATCTTATTTTGACCCACGCCCATCTCCACTGTATAAAAGCTGGCGGCCCTCTAACTTCCCGGTAACTTAGCTTATGCCAATGACAAATTAGAGTTGTGAATAGATTAGGAATTATTTGAGCATTTGTCATCTGGAATAAAAGGAAGTGCGGCGGCGTCATACTATAATGCACTTACTGCGTCCTGAACATTTTTTTGGTGTTTAATCCACTCATATCTAGGAAATGCAGAAATGGAATTCTAAGAACCTGAAAACCTACATTTTATACATTTGTGAGAGCTAAATAGAATCGTCTCGATTCTAAACAATTTTCATAAAACTCTGCATTACAGTCTTATTTTACTTTAGGTGGAGTGAAAAGTTTTAGTGCGACAAGGTCGACAAACATAAAAACCATTATTGTATCGATTTTTGCCAGTTAACATGCCCTTGCTATGGGTAATCTTAGCAGACGCTGGTGACCTACACCTTATTCACGCGAGATTTATGACCGAGTGTTGGGTACACGCTAAATGTTTACTAAAAACAGAGTCACGCAGCATTGGAAGGCTTTTTCAGCCATAATAGATTTATCATAATTAGACCCGTTATAGAGCTAGGGCTAAGTTTTATGACTACGTGCTTTATAAAACAATTCTAATTTAACTAATGCAGATTTGAGGATTGGAGCACATGTTTTGCAGAACAATGATTTTTTATATAGAAAGTAAAACAGACGCCATAGTTTGCAGGTCATTGACATTTTATTTTAAATGTAAGGTAAGTTTTAAACATAATCTTTAGTAGAAACTGTACCATCTGGTATTTTGTATGATACTTAACGACACTGCAAACGCAGGGGCACTCAAGTGTGTTAAGGGTCTATCAACCACGTAATCTTTACGAGTAGATAACATAAAGAAACTGAAACGTTAATGCATCTGAAACTAGAGATGTTTCACTCATTTAATAGTTGAAAGAGAGTCAGTTAGGAAGGGCTTGTTTGTAGTGCATTTTATAATAAAGAATAATTATAGTTAATGCAGTGCATATTAGTTTGTATGATAACTGAATTTTGCAGTTCAGGTGAGTACCTACTCGCTAAGTGTCTTAGTTCATTATAGCTAATCATATAATTCAGATAGCAGTAATTATTATGAGAATATACCTGGGTTGGTTATTATACAGGGGGATTAAATATTTACTGACAATTGCTAGATATTTAGAAATTATATTAAGAGCCACGTGTGCTGTAGTTGTATGGTTACTAATTAGACTGTCTCACGTAGTTATAGTGATCGGGTTTCGAGTCTGCTTTGTCTGGCCGGCAGGGGTCAAGTGGAAGACCCCCGGGCGGGGCACATAAATGTAAGACCTGGATTGGTCTGTAAGGTGCCATAACCTCTGGGTATGTACAGTTGCGGGTACGTTCGAACAGCGTGCCTGGTCTGCTGTACCCAGGCCGCGCTACCTTAGGCCTAAGGTAATGGCGGGGGCAAAGCAGGGCCCTTTTGTATTAATACTGACATGATATGCTTTATTAATGAGTTGCTGCAATTATAGACATATAAAGACAGTTCTTTTAGTGTCATATTTAAGGATCCTTAGGAGACCGAACATGTCTTGTTTTAAATGGGGGATTTAGGTTAGACAAGGTTGAGCTGGACACATACAGTGCTTTATCTTTTATTGCACAGGTTTAGAAACTACAAGCACGTCCTTCTCTGCTGTCAACTAAAGCGGTGAGTGTCGATTAATATGTGTTTGTTTACTTAAAAAATAAATAATATACTGACGGCCCTCTATCTGTGACTTGTCGTGTGTTACACATATAAAAGTCTACAGCATATAAAAATATTAAATATAGAACAACGACATTAGAAAATATTGTCAATTTTATCTAATTACTAGCGATTTTCGCTATTAAGGAGATCGTAAATTTTGAACTTTGAATAAGTTTCCTTGAATGTACGCCAACTGGGACCCCTGGATTATACATACAGGTCGGCTGCTCCATACCAAAACACAGCATGTGAAAAAAAAAAACATTTTGTGATATAAAACTAGTTTGAGTGTTTTTGTTGAGCCTTTATTGTGTATTTAATATATTTGAAAGGTATTTTTGTTAGATCTTATAGTTTATTAAACGCATCTTTTAGTGAACTAAAAAAAAATCAGAGAGGTATCGATGGTGCGACTTTGCAAAAAAAAAATTAAATGAACGCAAATTTGGGCTCCTAGAACCTATATCCGTGGTCAGTTTCGATTTAAATATATATATATATATATATATATATATATATATATATATATATATATATATATATATATATATATATATATATATATATATATATATATATATATATATATATATATATGTGTGTGTGTGTATCCAACCGATAACTCAAAAAATATTCAACCGATTTTGATTAAACTTGGCAAGTGCCTTTCTCTTATTAATAGCTTGGAGGAGTTCGTTATCCAGGAAAATCGGACAAGGTTTTCCGGGAAAATTTTGAGTTTCCTTTCGAAAAAAAATTTTTTCTCCGAAAATTACCAAGCTATTTCGATGAAATTCTACATACATGTTGCTTTGTGAAATACCTAACGATATATCAAAATTCAGCTTTCTAGGCTTACAGACAATTGAGCTATTCAAATTTGAAACATTTATTTTTAATATTAATTAATAAATAATTACATGGCCTACTGATTTTTGAACACTTTTTCTTGTCAATTGTTTTCTGGTATTGGATTTCATAGCCTACTATCCTTAAAACAGTTTTTCTCAAAATTGTCAGTGCAATTACAAGATTTATGAAGCATGTTATACATCATTGGAAAGCTCTTTTCAGAGGCTATCACATGAGGAAGAAGTTCAATATGGCTGCCATAATGAAAACAAACGTTGTTACATGTAGCTCAAAAACAAATGACGATCCAAAGTTGAGAATGGCACAAAAAGATTACTCTGTAAAGAGAGTCCTGATCATGTGCAAGTCAGATCAACGCCTATTGAAGAAAAAAGAAATCCACAAATTTTGGTTTTTTCAAAATAACTCCAAAACGAAAAGAGGCAGGGCAAAATACAAGTCATATTTGAAACGAATATGAAATTCTACAAAACATTACTAATTTAACCGTCTCCCTATCTCTAATAATAACGGAGATAGCAATACATTCACATCCAGTTTAGGACACATTGTATATATATGTGGGTAGAAATCATAAATCCTTAAATCTAAAACAGTGGGTACATGATGTGCAAAGCAATACTATTTTTATTTAAACTAAATTTGCGATAACCAGTTTTATATTCGCTGACTGACTCCATTTGCAATTAGGTGTTGAAAACAAGCTGGAGGATTTTGATGAGTAGGTGTATTTTCTGTTTATTTGAGTCAACAACTAGGTTTCCAAACCAACTTACTTCAGAGTAAGTACATGTCGCTGGACTTGATAATGACACGCGTCTATTAAAACGGGGCTACAACAGCTGAAGTCAGGTATTCCTTTGTGGAGTTTCTAATTTACGCATTCTAAAACATTAATTCGATTTCAATATCGAAATGCTTGTCTAATACCTATTGGTCAAAAAAAATAATCCGCCATTGCTTGATGCATACGGCAATACAATGCACTTTGCTGACGCGATTGTTCCAAAAGACAAAATCCCAATATTTAGCCTACTCTATCCAAAAATGCACAAAATATATATAATATTTCCAAATTATACCATTTTCCCATCTCTAAATCGTTTCATACTTAAAGCAACATTGGAAGAGTTTGACAAGTATACACAGATATAAACAGATGGTTCAAAATCGTTATCCGGAACAGGCTGTGCTTAAGCTGTGATTTTTATTCCTAAGACTGTAGATATCAAAAAATTAAATAAAATAGTATAGCATCTATTTACATTGCGGAGGCATATGCCTTGTATGAAGCACTTCAATGGTCAATTGAAAACAAAGTTAAACATACTCTAATTTTATCCGATTCCAAATAAGTTCTGCTTTCACTTAAAAATTACACCAAACATGGCAAAAATCTAGTAATATGTGACATTATCAGTCTGTATCAGTCGATAGAGGATGGTGGTAATCAGGTCATATTTATGTGGATAAAAGGGCACACGGGACTAGCAGGCAACGAAATAGCCGACAAACTAGCTAAACAATCTATTGAAAGTCCAAACAAAATAATAAACTAGATTACTGCTGACGATGTAGATCAAAAAATTAAATTTGAAATAAGGGAAACGTGGGAAAGTGCTTGGAATGAGTTTGTTAACAAAACAACTAATCGATTTACACTTATTCATCCAATGCTGCCTAAAAAAATTCCACATATTGACGAATTTATTATGTCAAGGTACTATACTACTGTAATTACCAGAATGAAGCTGAATCACGGCTGCTTTTCACAACACCTACATAAAAAAGGCATTAGTAACAATCCTTATTGTACATGTACAGTTACCTAGGAACTTTAGAACACCTCATGTTTCAGTGCAGTTTGTATAGTCCAATACGTAAACAACTCTGGAAATAACTCAAAGATGCAGGAGTAGAGTTTCCTGTGAACTTAGCAACACTTATAAAATAGCCTGAAAATCTATGATATACTTATAAAATGTGGTAACCCCGGTTGTAATACTGTCTACATAGGAAGAACCGGTAGATCTTTGGGCACCAGAGTCACGGAGCACCTTAGGAGTAGAGACCAGCTTAACAATGACACGTCAGTATTTGGTTGCCATTTGAGCGAGAGCTGCCACTGCTTCAACAAAAAATACAGATGCTTAACTCTTGCACCCTTCAAGCTTTGGCGTAGAACAAATCGTCTTAGAAGAAATTGAGATTTTCAAACATTCCAAGTGTCAAGCCAGTGATGTTTTGAACTTGTCTAACACAGATGTAACTAACTTTCCTTCATTCTATAGCCAATTGGTATAATAGTGCTGTTGAACTCTATGGTTTTCTACATGACCATGAACATGTTTTGAAGATCGCTGCTGTATAGCTCCCATTCCATTCCTTGCTCTTTTATCATTCACATTTTGCTTCTGACACTTCTTTCGCACCTGCGCCGGTGCACCCTGCCCCTTTCAAGTTCACATATATGGCCGATATGGCCGCCCTTCATCATGGCTGTTAATAAGCGCCGATCTTTTTCATTGATTTTTATTCTTGAAGACAATTTTCTAGCATTATGCAGATGTAGTGTTGCATGGCCCCTGGCACAATGAATGAAGTTGTGACCTGTTGAACCTTCCTGTATAGTTTCGAGTTCAATTTTTTGAGAATTGTTTAAGTGAGTTTGGCTCTTTTTGTTTCACTTAATGTTTCACAGTTTTCTTTGCCCTAATGGTTCTCATTGGGTTTCTTACTTGACTTTGCCTGTCTATTGTGTTGCTGAACCTGTCAGTTTTGCTCATTGGCTTTGCTTTTTGCTTCTACAATAGACTTGTTTACTTAGTGTTCAAATATCAATTATTGGACTTTGCCAGTTTTCTAACTTTCAGTGCTTTTCAGTTGCTTGATGCTTTTAACTTTGTTAACGTAGTTGCATGTTTAACTTAACAATTTTTTAACTGTTGTTGCTGTATCTGTAGTTTTTTAGATTTTAACTTGACTGTTGGTCGATATTGTACTGTGTGACTTGTGACCTTAACCTCACTTTTCTGTGAAGATCACCTTGTCATCATTGTGCTCTGACATGCACAATTGCCTGCCGGAAAAAATAATGTTTTTCTGTCAGACCTATTTTGTTGTTTGTGGATTTATCCCCTGAAGATGACCTCTTAGAGGGTCGAAACGCGTCGGGAGTAAGAGAAATCTGAAATAAATTTTGGTGTCTGGATGAGAAGCCGTTTCATTCAACGTTTAATTATGGTAATCCCAGACGTTCAGAAATGAACTTATAACATTCATTCGGCATACAAAAATCAAAATTTTGTATTTGCTGTTTCTCTATATGTGTATTTTCGTATTAGCCTTAGTTAAGAATAATATTAATATAAATTTAGTTTTCCTACTGTCTCACCTATTGTTTTTATCCCATGTCATTAGCTGTCCAGTGTATCGTGTAAGCGAGTATCCTTTGTTTCTATCCTTAATAATAAGTAAGAACACAAACATTTATATTTTGACAAAATTGATATGTTAGAAGATAAATATTGCTAATGCTATAGCCATTTAGAAATAGTCATACTCTGTAAGAACTTACACATAAAGGTACGTCTATCGCTTTAACCCTCCCTATTGCTGTAAGTATTGATATACATGCTGCAAATTATAAATATATTTAATGAGAATCGCTTTTTATAACAATGGTACAAATTTACTGCAGAGTTCTGTGGCCAATGGACGTAATGTCCGAAGCCAATTCCTTCCACACACACACATTTCAATATCGAGAATAGAAAATAAATAATACATGAGATATTATTGTTTATCTTTAAACACCCGTTTTTTTTAAGAATCTCGGTGGTTCAGGGGTAAGAACGTGTGCCACTGAACGGAAAGGGTACTGGGTTCGATCTCAGGGTACTTCTTTCACTTTTTCAGTACAAACTGCAAAATTAACATCAACCGAGGTTCTGGCATTGTATTTGAGCAAGTTGAATGTCTGCACGTTCCGCCCTTCGGAGGGGGCATAAAGCCGTCTTGGGCACGTTAAAGATCCCTACTCTCCTTACAGAAAGGCAGGGGTTCGGCAAAATTTCCAGGATAGTGAGGTGAAACTGCTCCCTGGCGTCGGTGATTGGCCATAGTTGCGGAAATAGGCCGACGTTAAAGAAACAAAACACACACACACCCTGTTTTTTTAAACACTTCAGCCTCAAAAAGTTGTATCAGTATTGTGATAAGATATATAAAGTCACAAAAAGGTTATGAATAGACATTATGTTGGATAATGAAAAATGTGTTGTTTATAGTGGGTTAATTTCATAAAATTATATCCCTAATTAACTTGCTTGACTTACAAGACAGATCAAACATGTAACTTAATAGAACTATTTAGAGCTTATTCATAATTTATTACCCTGCTAAATCCCATTACAAGGGAACATTACCCAATACCTAATATACTCTAATCAATAAAGTTAGCGCGCGTCAAAGTCTAAGTAATTATATATACATCGGCTTTGTTCTGCCAACTGTACGACGTAATTATTAATCCTGAATAAATAATTGGTACTGTCTTGTCGATCTACATTTGTGATAGTACATTTCTGTTAGTACATCTAATTACGCAAAGCTACTTTAGTTTTTTACTTGTATAAAAGAAGAGCCTTCAGGTTTTTAGCGAATTAAAAAAAATTCGCTAATAATGAGGAGATCTGTGTTAATATATATATATATATATATATATATATATATATATATATATATATATATATATATATATATATATATATATATATATATATATATATATATATATATATATATATATATATATATATATATATATATATATATATATATATATATATATATATATATATATTTGCGGTCTAGAAGGCAGTGCACAAGGATTGACGGCAGATGCAGCGATTTTGAGGTGGTTGAATTTGGCGTTCCTCAGGGTACAGTCCTGGGTCCGTTGTTATTTAGTTTGTATATCAATGATATATTTGATGTGCAGACAGCTGATAAAGTCATTGGTTTTGCAGATAATACTGCAATTCTATATGAAGATTGTTCTTGGCAACGGCTAAAGACCATAATTGAAGAAGATTTTGTGAATATTAAGGGGTGGTTTGATGCCAGTGGGTTAACTATTAACACAAAGAAGACGAAGTATGTTGCATTTGCCTCCTATAGGTCACATCTGCCGTCATTTAATACACTGCAAATAGTTTGTAACAACCAATGTATCCAAATTGAGGCGGCACCAAAAGTTAGGTATTTGGGAATCATGATAGATCAACATCTGCGTTGGGATGAGCATGTTGGTGTGGTTGTTAAAAAGTTGAGGAACATTTTGTATAAGTTTAAATACCTAAAAACCTTTCTGACAACGGGGTGTCTTAGAATGGTCTATTCGGCATTGGTTGAACCCCTTCTTACATACGGGATTGTCGTTTGGGGTGCTGCGTTGAGTTGTCACCTGAAAAGGTTGGATATAATTCAACGTTGGTTCCTGAAACTAATTTATAATAAGTGCTACACTTACCCGTCTGAATCGTTGTACGCTGAAGCAGGAGCTAATGATATTAGGCAACTGTTTTCATTGGCTGTGTTGACGTACGTAGGAAGGTATGATCGCGTCTCTAGAATAGAGCATTCGTACATAACTAGGCTAAACGCAGCAGCGGCCGCTCAAACGAACAGAGCAATTAAGACTGTGGGCTAGCGTAGTTATACTTATATTGCACCGAGAATTTATAATACTCTTCCAGTCAGTATCAGAACTGCACCAACTTTGTGTTTTTATGTGAGGATGGTGAAAGCATGGGTTTCCAAATCTAGACACATCATTCATGGTTTAGTACACAGATAGGTGTTGAGCATGTCGTATGATATCTTTTGCGATGTTGTACCGCACAGTAATAATTTTTAAATATGCACACTTTTTATTTTTTATTATTATATACATTTGTGAGAGTGTACATTGTACATGTGAAAATGTGTGAGAGAATGTGTTTGTGTGATTGTGCTGGTGGGTGTTTTGGTTTTTGCGCCTGTGGGTGTGTGTGTGTGTTCTTGTGTTCATTATTTGGTTTTGTATCCTTTGCTTGGTTTAGATTTATCCACGCACAAGTCTCTGACTTTTGTGGATCTTTCCAAGATTTATTATGTTCAGTAGATCTATGTATGTTATTGTTATTGAACTGTATTTTGAAAAATAAATCTATAATATATTATATATATATATATATATATATATATATATATATATATATATATATATATATATGTATGTATATATATATATATATATATATATATATATATATATATATATATATATGTATGTATATATATATATATATATATATATATATATATATATATATATATATATATATATATATATATATATATATATATCAGACCGATAACTCAAAAAATAATGAAGCGATCTTGATCAAATTTGGCGAGTACCTTCCTTTTGCAAGTGGCTTGGATAAGTTCGTTAGCCAAGAAAATCGGACCAGATTTTCGCGGAAAATTTTTTGTTTTCTTCCTAAAAAAATTCATATCTCCGTAAATAACAAAGTAAGGGCAACAAAATTTGGAACGCGTGTTTGAATTATATCCTCAAAACGTCAAGCTTGCAATTTTAAACGTCAAAATGGTCAATGTTTAGGCAAAGAATGTGAAACAAATACCAATTGTGAAAAGAAAATGTTGCAAGAAGAGTGTTTTGCAAACTCTTCAGTTTCAGATTCAACCGTCATTGTCCTTCATTTTACTAAAATATTGACAGAATATTAATTTCAAATAGACCCTTTCTCTGAAGCTTTGGCTGACACATCATTCATGGTTTAGTACACAGATAGGTGTTGAGCATGTCGTATGATATCTTTTGCGATGTTGTACCGCACAGTAATAATTTTTAAATATGCACACTTTTTATTTTTTATTATTATATACATTTGTGAGAGTGTACATTGTACATGTGAAAATGTGTGAGAGAATGTGTTTGTGTGATTGTGCTGGTGGGTGTTTTGGTTTTTGCGCCTGTGGGTGTGTGTGTGTGTTCTTGTGTTCATTATTTGGTTTTGTATCCTTTGCTTGGTTTAGATTTATCCACGCACAAGTCTCTGACTTTTGTGGATCTTTCCAAGATTTATTATGTTCAGTAGATCTATGTATGTTATTGTTATTGAACTGTATTTTGAAAAATAAATCTATAATATATTATATATATATATATATATATATATATATATATATATATATATATATATATATATATATATATGTATGTATATATATATATATATATATATATATATATATATATATATATATATATATATATATATATATATATATATATATATGTATGTATGTATATATATATATATATATATATATATATATATATATATATATATATATATATATCAGACCGATAACTCAAAAAATAATGAAGCGATCTTGATCAAATTTGGCGAGTACCTTCCTTTTGCAAGTGGCTTGGATAAGTTCGTTAGCCAAGAAAATCGGACCAGATTTTCGCGGAAAATTTTTTGTTTTCTTCCTAAAAAAATTCATATCTCCGTAAATAACAAAGTAAGGGCAACAAAATTTGGAACGCGTGTTTGAATTATATCCTCAAAACGTCAAGCTTGCAATTTTAAACGTCAAAATGGTCAATGTTTAGGCAAAGAATGTGAAACAAATACCAATTGTGAAAAGAAAATGTTGCAAGAAGAGTGTTTTGCAAACTCTTCAGTTTCAGATTCAACCGTCATTGTCCTTCATTTTACTAAAATATTGACAGAATATTAATTTCAAATAGACCCTTTCTCTGAAGCTTTGGCTGTCAGTTTAGTTAAGTTGATGCTTTTTTGGATATTTATTTGTAGGTTTAGTGAAGTTTATGGTTTAACGGTATATATTTTTTTTATCTAATTTTCGTAGAACAAATTTGTTAATGCATTTTTGCATTTTTTATCGAAATATGATGCGTTTATAAGAAAAAAATCTGGACGCAGTAAGTGCGTGTTGGTAGAGAATTTTCGGTAAATTTGCAGATTAGCTCCCGAACGCTTTTCAAAAACTGTTTTCAGAAACCTGCCTAGGGCCCTCCCTGGATCCACAAACCCAAAGAAAAATTTCTTTCACCCCCCAAGGAAGTTACGGGACCAGGAGTTAATAGGGGTGCTGGACGGGGTAGGTACTAAAAAGGACATATAAGCAGAAAATGCGAATAAAACGGGCTTGAAAGTTGTCTTTTTCACATCTTAAAGCCATATCTCCCTTAAACCCTGCCTCCCCCGCACAGCACCCCTATTCCCCCAGGTGCCGTAGCTTCCTTGGTGGGTATGAACAAGAAATTTTTCTTGTGGTTTATGCAACGAGGGTGGTTGTATGCATGCGAGGGGCGAAGGAGAATCCCCACGACGAAGTAGCCACCCTCAACCCCCCAACCCTACCGCAAGTCAAGGGGGGGGGGGGGGGGGGTTCCTGCGTCGTAGGCATTTTCCTTCCCCCCTCGTGTGCATACAACCACCCTCGTTGCATAAACCACAATAAAAACTTCTTGTTCATATCCTCAAGGAAGTTACGTGACCTGGGGGTGAATAGGGGTGCTGTGCGAGGTAGGCGAGGTTTAATGGGGATATGGGATATGGCTTCAAATAGACAGCTTTTAAGCACTTTTCTTTGCTTTTTCTGATCATATTTCCTTTTTACTACCTACCCCGCCCAGCACCCCTATTCACTCCCAGTCCCGTAACTTCCTTGGGAGGTGCGAACAAGAAATTTTTCTTGTGGTTTGTGCATTCAGGTGAGGTCCTAGTAATATTTCTGAAAACAATTTTTTGAAAAGCGTTCGGGAGCTAATCTGCAAATTTACCGAATTTTCATTAAATCCTTTAATTTTCACATACTCGATTTGTTATTAACGTAAGCTTTGTTGGTTAGGAAACCAACATTTAGGTTTATTTTCGGAAAATTTTTGTATATTTTAAAACCATAAGTAATTTTGATAAAATATAGTACATTGTTTCTACTACATACGCTATACCGATAATCAGATTGATGCCTGCTCGCATTTGCTATTAAAAACATTTTTATGGAAATTCACTTTCACAACACGTTTGCTGCATCCAGACTTGTGAAAAAATGTGTATATATATTCAAGCAATAAATTTATATCGATGAAATATGGTACATTGTTTCTACTATATTAGTGAATTTTTATTTTAAAAAAATCACTAATAGAGAGGTATCGATGGTGAGACTTTTCAAAATTTTTTTCAAACGAGCGCGAACTAGGACCCCTAGAACCCATATCCGGGGTTAGTTTCAATTTTTATATGTTTATATATATATATATATATATATATATATATATATATATATATATATATATATATATATATATATATATCCGTCTGATAACTAAAAAAATAATTAACCGATTTCAATGAAAATCGGACGGGGTTTTCCGAAAAAATGTTGAGTTTTCTTTCAACAAATTATTATATTATATTAATTACAGGTGCAAACATTTCATTTTCAACAGTTTGAAGTGATATAACGTTCTAATATATAGTGGTCATATTATATTTTTCAGTAAATTATTTATTCCTTGTGCAATTAAGAATATTTATATTTCTTTAAATCAGTTATTATTTAAAAAAAATCAAAGTACAAAATATTTAGTACAATCCCTTAGTACTTAGTAGATCCTCCTTTGGCATCAATTACATCTTCAACCCTTTTTGGCATGATCTGAATAAATTTTTTTTACATTTTCTTTCAATTCTTCATCATGATGCCAAACTTTAGTCTATACCTCTATGAAATTTTGCTTGGTTTTTGGTGATTTCTTTGGATATTTTCCATTTCAGAAGCTCCCAGGAATTCTCGATTGGGTTCATGTCTGGGGAGTTGCCCGGCCAAGGCAAATCTTTGATATGTGTCTTCTCTAAGAATGCTGTTACTGATTTAGCTTTGTGACAAGGAGCGAAATAATGCATAAAAGTGCATTCAGAAGGATTAGCAAACCATTCACTGGTCTGAAGTGACAGTTTTGTCTCCAATACTTTTTTGTACTGCTCCTGTTTCATCATGCCCTCCACTATGTAAAGGCGTCCTGTACCTCTTCCACTGTTAACTGACCAAACCATAATCTTCAGAGGAGGTTTGACAGTCTCGACGACACAGTCAGGGTGATATTTCTCATCCTGTCTTTGTCGAACAAATGATACTTTATCCATCATCATCTCAATGTGAGATTCGGCTGAGAAGCAAACCTTGAACAAAATGAAAATATAAAACACAATTGGACCACAATGATTAAAATATTACTGGAAGAACCAAAATTAAAGTAAAAACGGAATATTCACATTTTCCCAGTCTGCAACCGTCATGTGTCGATGTTGGTTAGCCCATGCCAAACGTTTAACCTTTATGGCCGGAGTCAGTTTTGGTTTCATTGCTGGTCTGCAGCCTTTGAATCCCATTTCTACAAGGCAACGCCTAGTTGTTCTGGTAGAAATGGTAATGTAGGCTTCATTTATAATTTTTGTCAACTCCTTTGTACACTTTCTCCTGTTATCCAGGCAAATGTTACGTATTTTTCGGATATCTCGAGGCGTAGTGATTCGCTTACGTCCACATTTTCCAGTTCTCTTGGTATATTTTTATCAACTTTTGCTTTTATTAGGTGCACCGTCATCACATTCACACCTGTAAGTTAAGCAATCTTTCTTTGGGAATGATTTGAATGCTTCAGTAATGCAGAAATTTCTGAAATCTTTTCTGGGGAAATATCTTTGGTTTTTTCCATTTTTCACAAAAAATCGAAATATTAATAATTGAGTGCACTATATTTGCACAGAACTACACTTTCAGAATGTTATTTCAAAAGTCCTACGCACAAAAAGCACAAGAAACGTATATGCGCTGTTCAGAACAATATAACCTAAAAATGCAATTTTCACATTTGACCACGAAGTCACAGATATAGATCTACAACTTCACTCTAATGTCATCAGTCAGTGTTACCACAGCAAAAGATGTCAAAGAGTATTTTCAGGATTATAATACAAATATATCTCGAAGAAGAAATAAATTTATAGGTGCATTAATAGTGTTTGAATGTAAATTAGTAAGGAAAATTACAGTGTAACTAATAATTTGGACACCCATTATATATATATATATATATATATATATATATATATATACATATATATATATATATATATATATATATATATATATATATATATACATATATATATATATATATATATATATATATATATATATATATATATATATATATATATATATATATATATATATGTGTATCGAAGCGATAAGTCAAAAAATAGTAAACAGATTTCAATCAAATTTCGAGTTCGTTAATCAGCCTTTATGCTCAAGTTTTGCCGGTAGAGAATCGGTGAAAACTTATTGAAAACTCTATATTTTTGTAAGTATCAGAGTGACTGGAATGAGACTTTACATGTGGCTAGGCATAGTGCAAATAAGCCGTTGTGAATTTTAAGTAATTTGGTACACAGTATTTAGAGTTTTTTCTAAATTAAAAATGAAATTGCAAAGACATGCGTTGAGACGACTTACTGGTTGAAGTTCAATGCCTAACAGACAGAGTACTTAACTGCCGCGCGTAGATTGATTTATACAACAGGTATAAACAATACATCAACGGTAACCAAACTAAATATATACCAGGCATAAAACCTAATACCCGAACCAACAATCGTGAAATATCGGCCGCTATTATGAAAAATAAGAGACGACATGCAATTAAAAAAGTGTCAAGTGATTGTTATTTAACTGGGGGATTCAGTCAATTATTAAAAGACACTATATTTGTAGCTTTGTGAACAACCTCAAATACAGTTTTAGCGCAGCATAGATAATGATTCTGTCGCATAATATAGTATAAATGTAAACCAAATCAAGCCAAGTCTTTATAAAAATGATTCGAAAATAGTTTCTTTTATATTTAAACTTAAACATAAGACGTCACATAAGACCGAACCAGTCGTCGAATGTGGTTCAATGGTAATTTACTAATTCTGTAATTAATTGTTAGGTATACTTTGAATATAATATGCCGGACATGAAGCCTATCTAATGTATCATGTAAACAAAACTTTACTTGACGTATGTCTAGATGGCTGAGAGGCATCGCTCTTGTCTCATAAGCATAAAGTTACGCGATCGAATCCAGCTAGATGAATGTATGTTTTTTTATGTTTAATTTTGACATTTTTAGAAATAATAATGCACAGATTCATCACCCCTGAACAATTAAGTGCAAGCTATGGCGACTTTGTAATGTTTATCATTTTGTTTATTTCTCAATAAGTATTCTGCCACATTTTGTTTCACCGAGTTTGGCAGGTATATTATCATAAATAGCAGTTCACGTAAAATGTTATTGTTCGTCATTAAATTAATTTGACGTTTGCAAGTGTTGCTGTCTTTAATTTCAATAGTCGACTTTGCGTAAAATCTTTTTTTGGGAGATTTCAGATAAAACGCAATATTAATTTTAAAGGCTTGTAAAACCATCTCTCTGTATAAAAACTGTAACAAGTGTGGCATTTTTGGAAAGGGGAGAGATTGAGCTTTTAAACCTAGGCTTAAAATTTAAGATTACAAATTAGCCCTATCCTTGAAAATACGTTTTGTCATTTCCGGTTACAGCGGAAGTGAGTGTAAAAAGACAGATACCTAGAAAAAAAACTTATAAAAATAACAAGAAGACTGGCGAAAACAGTATTTCGTTAGATCAACTATTTCAAAAGTTAGATAAGTTTATAAAGGGTCGAAATATACTGGGGCACCCGGTAGTTAATTAATATTATTTTTTTAGGTACTTATTATCGTTGACTTTTGCTAATAGCTCATACCATTATTACTGTGTAGACGTCAAAATCTACATAACAAGTAAAATGTCTGTTCACAATTGATGATATTGCGTGTATTTATTTTTGTATTTAACAAAAGCCACCCTTACATATGAAATCCTTTTATTTACTTTACTGCTAAAGGATTAACAATACAACGCCGACATCTTGATATGTTTGCATTACATACAAGTAGATACAAAGCACGTTCCAGCGGCCCCGTCTGTGTAACGCCTACTTGCCACGAGTTTAATAGAATGAGTTATTGCATTATGCGTATACATAATTCAACAGGGCTCGTCTCGGAGATAGAATAAAATATTTGGGCTCAAGAGACATGCATTTCACACCAGGAGAAAAAACATCAATTCATATTTCTCCTAACAAATTAGAATGTGTGAGACTTATAACAATGTTTTTTTTTCTTCAATTTACCGCTATCATTGAAAATCATATCAAATTCTAATAAAAAGTGTGGACGCAGCAAGTCCATTATGGTAGCGAACTTTGTAACGATTACGTTTCGTTACTGTTTTAATTATTCAAAATAAACCCGTTAGAGACTTAATAGCCGACAATCCAATATCTCTAAGGCAATTCAAGTTTTTAATTTCAAAATTATTTTCATGAAAAGTCGCTAAACCTTCAAGCACCGTAAACCCCTTTACTGCATTTCCAATTTGTACGTTAAAATTCAATTTATGTTTGCCATGGAACACTACCTCGCATTATTACTAAACAAATATTTCCAGGGACGAAATAAGCATTTAAAATATACGTTAGGAATATTCGAAAACAAAATCTTGTTAATCTGTAATAGTCCGGTGATGTAACCCAAGAAAGGCGGTTGGAAGCGTTGCCAATATTTGCCGGGAAAGCCACCGATTGGAGGTCTCGTTTGATCTCATTCAAAGAATGGAGGCTAGAAAGAGCTCGCGCACAGCCACCCACCGTCACAGTGATAATTTTTGCGTGCAGCGACCTAGCAGTTGCCGTACCCGACACATTAGCAGGGACTATCTGCTGGGCCTTCATAGAGTGAACACCCGTCAGTTTTCAGTGGCTATTAAATTATCTTAAAACGTGGTTGTAATGTTCTTTCTGTTATCTGCACTACTAGTAATTATTGTTATTGTGAGTGATTGTTCGGAGTAATTCAAGTGATTTTTGAGTTTAATTAAACATCGTGTTCAGCATAAAAACGCTAGCTGACTCGTCGCTCTTTGTTCCCAGCTCTTGACTTCTTGCCGTAATTACAAAGAATTACTGGTTATTATCGAAACTTGAGTCGATTGGCAGTGAATTTTACTGAAGCAAATTCACGTTTTAATCGCGATTCGCAAAGTTTTCATCAATCGAATTCAGAATACCGACATAGGTGTCAAAAGGTCTTGTAGTGTTGGAGTGATAACATCCACCGGCCCAGTAATCTCTGATGAGAAGTCCCAGTCGTTTTTCCCTAAGTTTTTCCGCTCTTATTGGAGTCTGGAATCTGTGTCAGGCCCTCATAATTGATCTCACCTGGAGAGCATCTTCACAGGGTCATCAGGTAACCTAATACCGGAAGGCTGGTGAGTCCAAACAAACCTTTTCTCTGACTCAGCAGAATTTTCATGCCGAAATTTAACATTTGAAGTTTTAATAACCTGAACTTTCAAAATCACGTAATCAAGTTTGAGCTTAAATAATGTCAGAGAGGTGCTGTCAGCACAACTATATATTTCCTGTTTAATCTCTAAGATTTTGTCAATTTTGTAAATTTAAATACATAGTTTTTATTTTGTAATTAGCAATATTTGCCTGTAAAATATCTAACCTATACATTCTCTTTAATATCTCATAGTTTTCATAATTAATATAGAAATTTCACGTAGGGAAAAACTAATAGATTTTCTTTCTTTGGAGCCTCACTCAAGAACTGGCCAGTTAGTTCACTAGAAAACCTAGTCATTGATTGACAGATGTCAAGTAACTTACCTAATCATTTGTGTTTGTTTTTGAGCAATACCCTAGGTAATTAACAGTAACAGTTTAGTAATATGCAACTATCTTTATCCTATTGTTTTAGTACATGTATGGAAATTAAAAATTTTTGCTCATTAAATTCTTGCTACTTATCTGATTGTTATTTGTGTGCAATTAAGGTTTATCTGAGATTTACCAACCATCTTTATTAGTGAATTTTCTTTAAAAAAATTCACTAATGAGGAGATCCCGACTTTTGAATTTTGAAAAAATTTCTTTAAATGAGCGCTAATTAGGCCCTCCAGAAAACATATCCGGGGTCAGTTTCAATTTTTATATGTTTATATATATATATATATATATATATATATATATATATATATATATATATATATATATATATATATATATATATATATATATATATATATATATATATATATATATATTATATATATATATATGTATCACACCGATAACTCAAAAAATAATGGGCCGATTTTGATTAAATTTAGTGAGAAAATTTCTTTTGCAAATGGCTTGGATGAGTTCGTTAGCCAGCAAAATCTGGCCAGGTTTTCCCGGAAAATTTTGTGTTTTCTTTCGAAAAAAATTTATATCTCCGGAATTAACAAAGTAAGGGCAACCAAATTTGGCACGCAGGTTTACATCCTTATAGGTAAGTGATCTACCAAAATTGAGCTATGTAGATCAAAATACAAAAAAGTTATAGGCATTTAAAGAAAAATAAATTGGGGTTTTCCTCAAAACGTCAAAGTGGCGATTTAAAATGTCAAAATTGGCAACATTTAGGCAAATAACTTGAATCTAATACGGGCTATAGAAATAAAATGTCTGAAGAATGATGTTTTACAAACCCTAAGGTCTTAGTTTCAATCGTCATTGTCCTTCATTTTACTAAAATATTCCCAGAAAATTTATTTCAAATAGACCCTGTCTCTGATGCTTGGCAGTAGCCTTAGCTATAGAGTTTATCGTTTAATGGTATATAGTTTTTGTAGAATTTTCGTAAAAAATCAATAAAGCTCAATATATCCGTTATTATATAAGATATGCAAAAATTTTGTATATATTAATTATAGGGTGTCTTGAGCTACATCTTAAAATAATATTTCTACAATCACAAGATGGCCCATAAGTCGTTGGTGATACAAATTTCCATTTTTTTTAATCAAACACGCCTTATGTTACTGCATTTTTGCATTTTCCATCGAAATATAATGCATGTTTGTAAGAAAAGAAATTCTGGACGCAGCAAGTGCGTTATGGTAGCGAATTTTGATCAAATGTTTCATATTTGAACAGCTCAATTTGCTATTAACCTATAAGGTTGACCAAGAAACGTGTTTTTTCGGGAACACTTTAAGTTTACTTTTGGAAATTTTTGTACATTTTCACACAATAAAGTTATTTTGATAAAACAAGGCACATTGTTTTTACTATATAGGTTATACTGGTAACCAAATTTGATGCCTGCTTTCTTAAAAAAAACACACATATTTGTTATTAAAAACATTTTTATGAAAATTCACTGCCATAACGCACTTGCTGCGTCCAGACTTTTTTCATTTTGTTTGCTATTAAAAATTTAATCTATACGAATAAACATATATTTTGTTATATTAAAATATCTGTTTAATTGAGGAGAAACTCCTCCTCAACTTCTTTCTTTTGGCATCAGCTCAAATAATTATTCTTACTAACTATTATCTAGATATCTAAATTTCAATATAACGTGGCACTAGTCTGAAGAGGCCACAAATATAGGACTCTGGGAAGTGCGAAGCAAACAAAGGAAGAGAACGTGAGTATCAAACTACATCCAGATCTGTCAATCTCCTAAAAGTGCTGCTAATCTTAATAAATTTGATAATCAGATAGATACCTACTTTAGGGTAGGGTGTTATAGACAATTGTGACCTCACCATTGAGCAGATCTATATACACCTGAGGTCAATCACAATATACCACGGTTCTTGTACCTTAAGCCTTTCTTTGAAGGAGGTAACAACTTTCAATAAAATAGTTTAAATACCAAATATGTCTTTTTGAATGAAATACAGGAAATTTGGTAGATATAACCCTTATAGTAGGCAATAAAGAAGCTTACAGCCTCGTAAAGATAGGGTAAGCAGAACCATTCATGGGACCAGAACCGGTCCTGAGCGTGACGAAGAGCACTGCTAGGGGATCCATTAAGTCCTGGGTCAGAAACGAACATAAGGTGTACTGGGCAGACTGTCCAGGGCTCAGACATGGGAAGTCAGTAATTGATGAACACAGTTCAAATAGAACTGTCTAGCTCGTAATCTTAGCAGAAGACAGCTCAGGAACGTAACAGGACTATTGACGGGACACATGGCCGTCAAGAAACACCTGCATAAAATGTGGCGGTTCGAGGAGGAACTTGCATGCTGGCTCTGCGGCGAGAGGGAGAAATCAGCGCAGAACATTTTGTGCGAGTGTAAAGCTCTGGACCGCAAAATACCACTGATCTACGGACAGCCTAGACAGGAGACAGATCAATTTAATACTTCACCCTACCAATTGCTGTGCAGACTAGTGGTTGTGGAATGGGTGAAGTAGAAAAGACAAAGGGCATGCACAATAAGCCAAAGGCTTCGGTGCTAATCGGGGCGGCAAAGACGCGGACGACCCCTAAAGGAGAAAAAAAAACCTTATAGTAGGCACCATTAACTATATTTTATTAAAGGTTCAAACAAATACAAAACTTTTCAGAAAAAAAAAACATTTAGTCTTATTATTACGTAAGCTATTCACATATTCAGTTGCGCCACTGGAAAAAACTCCCTGGCGTATCTTTATTATTAAGAAAGAAAATTTATATAATTACATGCTTGAATTAGTTTGTTGACCAGGAAACTCGGAACAGTTTTTTGGGGGAATTTTAGGGTTATCTACGTAACATTTTTACACGGAACGTTGCTAGCAATTTCTTTCACGATAATTCGCTCTTTTTTTTAAGAAAACTGGCTAATGTAATGTGACGAGGTATTGACTTGCAGGCCGTTTCCCAGGAATCTCCGCACGGCGTGGGCAGTTGCAAATGTTACTGCCTTCTGCATAACCTTATAAAGATGCTCTTCAAGGCCCAGCCTCTTAATGTTCTCTCGACTATTCTTAGGAACCACACCAGTTGACGACATGACTATTGGAATCACTCGGGCACTATATGCCCTTCACTTTCTCTTTAATTGCATTTTGAGGTCTCTGTACTTAATGATCTTCTCGTTGTACTTTATCTCTAGATTAATAGTATTTGGAATGGCGGCATTAGTTAGCGTCACTTGGTTGCAGCACCTATCTACTATTATTATATCTGGTCTGTTGTGGGCAACTCATTGGTCTGTGAGTAAGGTCCGATCCCAGCACAACCTGTATCCCGAGTTCTCCAGAACAGGCTTAGGAGTGTATCTATAGTCGGGCACCTAACTAAGATTTAAAAGTCACAGTTTTAGAGCCAGTTTTTGATTTAGTATATTAGCAACTGCGTCGTGCTTCTCTTTATACTCTGTTGCGGAAAAGGCTTGACATCCTCCGGTGACGTGCTGAATAGTCTCTAATGACTGACACCCAAATCTACATTGGTCATCTTGGACCGACTTATCTCCAACTATATACTTCAGGTAGTTCCTTGTTGGGATGACCTGATATCGTATGGCCGGCAAAAAAAAAACCCTCATCTCTGAAAACTTTTGCCCGGACACCAACCAGTAGTTCGACGCCGTTTTGTCCACATGTGCCTGGGAAGTTTCATTCAGATGTCGACCATGGAGAGGCTTTTGCATCCAAGGTTGCAGCTTGTCCTGATCAGTTCGATTTTATTTTTATTATTATTATTTTTTTTATTACCTTTATTGCTTAAAATTATACAGCATGTCTAAGACTTCTGAATATTAACATAATCTTATACATAGTTGCATCGAAAACTGCTTGACAACACTCCAAATTCAACAACCTTAAAATTTTGACATTCCAAAAAATTTCTTTCCTGTTCCATTTCGTTCTTCTAATGTTTCACCTGATACATCCATTTACAATTAATACTAATCACTCCATGATACGTTTCCAACTGCAAGCCTTTCTCAACTACCCATATTTTTGCCGAAATTGTAAATTTTGTACGAGACCAAAAATGACATTTTAATTTGACATACTTAAAATTAACTTGGTTTTTATTTTAGCGTAGTTCAGAAGTGAGCGCCTGCTGATGGAAATATGTACGCAGGGTCACTATCTGCTGGTCTAACTGTTTACCAATATCCAACACTCCTCTTCCACCTGGGTGTCTAGGTGGGGTAACTCGCTCGATAGCACTACGGGGTTGATGTTTTTGAATATTGTTAGGAGTGTTCGCACCTTGCGTTGTAGATTTTCGATGTCCGTTTTACTCCAGTTCACAATCCCAAATGAGTAGCTAAGTGCAGAACATGCATGTGTATTCAGAGCTTAAATCACGTTCTTGCTGTTAAGATGTGATCGTACCACCTGCTTGACTCATTTCGTAAACTCATTTGTCTGATCGTTCTTCATTACCAAGTAGTTTGTTTTTTGTGCTTGCTGTATTTCCAGGTATTTAGAACACAATTTCACATCCACCTAGGCAATTTGCTGGCCGTTCTGCATTTCATATACACCTGGTTGTATTTTCTCTTTGCCTTCACATAAGGTGCAACCTTTGTAAAGCCCAAATCAAAGGTGGAGGTTTCATTTTTATACATGGAAGATTTCTGAGTTGAGGGGGGCAGTTGTCTGTCTATTTTCGCTCCCAAGAATCTATGGGGTCGAACTGTGTCGTGTGTAGTTCTCTTGCAGTTCTTATGGTCGGTCTTCTGGATAGTAGTCTGTTTCTGCACTATTTAACCGTGTCCTGGTGTATGGGAAGTAGAGGGTTACCTTGTATACGTTTATATTCTCGGATAAAAGCTACCTTGCGCCGGAGATCTGGAGGAGGTATATGACTCAGTATTGTCAATATCTCTGGAAAACTTCCACGATTTTAAGCGGTTGTTCCAGGTGGTTCTTTGTGGGGACCACCGGCTTAAAATCATCCCTATACAAGCAGATGGTTTAGCCTTATTTGCTCACCACCGTTGCTTTTTATACTGAAGCCATATCTGATGGAGTTCAGGCGGTTTGATAGTGGATTCAATGCAAGTCATAAATACCATGTACTTAGCGAGTCGCCTTGAAATATGCCTCTTCTAATTGGTATCATGCATGTTACGATGTTATCACCGATTTGTACCCGTACGTGAATCTTTCATCTCCAGGTAAACATTGTGTGTTCAAGGAACCTCAGGATGTAAGTATCGATCTTGTAGATCTACAGCACACTTATAAGCCATTCGTGTGGAATTGAATCAAATGCCTTTTTGTAATCCACGTTGGCAGCAAAAATATTTCTTCGTCCATTGTAAGCTTATTGCACACAACAGAATTAATTATTAGCTGTCCTTTGCATCCTATAGATCTTTTGACTACCCTTTTTGCTGCCTCGCATTTATGTTGTTTCGTTCGCAGTGCGCATATAACCGTTTCTCATGGCAGGATGTGATCAACTTATATAGGGTCGGAAGACAAGTTATTGGTCGGTATCTGCCGGGGTCTGCGAAACGATGCTGGTTCTTTGGCAGAAGATACGTGTCTCCTTCTGTGAAAAACAATGACATTTTCTTTGGGTCAAGTATAACATAATTTGATAACATCGTCAATAGATGATGTGTACACCCAAATTTCTTAAGCCAAAAGTTTTGAACGCCATCAGATCCGGGTGCCTTCCAATTATAGAGCTCTTTATAACCTCTGAGACTTTATCTGTGGTAAACGGCTCATGATGCATTTGTTCATAGGTCTGCGAAGCTAGGTGTTCTTCGTTAACCCACCTGGCGCCAAAATTGCAGGAGGCTGGTGTGGCTAGTTGACTTTGCCAGAACTCTTTAGTTTGTTCCTTATTTAGAAAACTATGGGTGGCTGCATTCCTAGCTGAATTAGACTGACGGTAGAAAGTCGTGTCAGAGCGTTCAAATATTGTATTGTCGCACTTCCTATATCTCCTCAGTCGTTCTGCATATACAGAAAGCTTCTGTTTCATGTCCAAAAATTCTTGTGCAGTGTGGTTGACTGGATCCTGTACTGATTGTTGTCGAACTTGGCCTATTATTTTCTCTACCCGTTTCTGCAGTTTTGTTGTCTGTACTCCCCCTAATATGTTGCGTCAATTGTCTAATTATTATTATGACTACCGGCTTTAGCCTGAAGGGCTTTCACACTCCCTCAGACGGGAACATTCAGCCAGCCCAGGGATTTCAGATACCAAAGGAACTGAGTTCAGATGGAGCCCTTTCCAAGTTATCGGACCCTGAATGAGAACGCGACACATCCTCATTTCCCAAGAATCTCCGCACACCATCGACAGTTGCAAGCCTTTTGCATAACCTTATAAAGATGCTCTCCAAGGCCCAGTGTCCTAATCATGCTTGGAGTCTTAGGAACCACAACAGTTGACGATATGGCTATTGGAATCACTCGGACACGATCTACACTCCACTGTCTCTTTACTTGTGTCTCGAGGCCTCTGTACTTATTAATCTTCTCGTTCTTTATTACTCTCCAAATTGTTAGTATTAATATTATTGCGTCAGTTGCCATTATTTTACGAAGTGTTTCCACGTCACTTATAAAGCTGTTTGTCCACGGGGGCACTCTTTGACGCGAGTCTCTGTGATTGGACCTTGGATCAAAAATTTTAATGCCAAAAGTTTTAATTGCTGCCGTTACTGGACAGTAAATCAGCGTATCCATGTACTCCAATGTGTTTATCTATAGAAGGTGCGATGGTAAAATGATTATGTACAACAGTTTCAATATAATTGCCAGGCTGATTTCTGTGGACAATTTTGCCAAATGAATTTCTCATTTTCTTGCGTATCCTCGATGTGTTCTTCTTGCTCAGTATGTACAGGTTGCAGATTACTACCATCATTATTTTCCTTAAACGCTATGTTAGTAATTTCATATTCAACTTCCTGTCTGATGGTATTCAGTCTCGTTTGTGGAATAAGGTTATTCGTAAGTATGACACGAAACTTATCCGTTATTCTCTGAGTCACCTGTATCTGTGGGTACATTCTGAGAAATTCGATGTGAAGTTGCTGCCTATATCCGGTTGTCTGTTGTCCGAGTTTTGTTACTTTGTAGCAAATGCGCATAATTATTTCATTCATATCCATAATTCATTTCATGCGCCGTCTTAGTAATCCCATCTAGGTGAGCGCTGGGTGATTTTCCTGCGCAGCATCCTTAGTAGGTGGACATCTTGGTCTTACTAGGCTCCTCTGCTGCTAATTTAGGGCTGTAATTTCTTGCATGAGAGGGGCTTGCCTCATCAGCACCCCGCCACCGACATCCCGCATGCTGTCATGTCCATCGCCGGCTCCCGACATGCCCTGACAAACCCCAGGCAGCGGCATTTTTCCAAAGCTTTGGTTTTGCTCCATTTCCATCCGTGTGCCACCAATTAACCCTGGTGAGCCAGGTAGGGATGAAGAAAGGCGTAAGGTAATATGGTTAAGGAAACAGAGGGCAAATAGGACACGGACAGCTGGCGTCGCTGGCTGTACCGTCTACGTCGTTACGAGTAGCGGTGACTACATTGCTGGAAGCAGTAGACCCACAGGCTAGGCAGGTCTGTGACTCTAGACAGGGGTCCTTACAGGGTGCTACCGTCCGCGCCAGACAGACCCTGGTTTATTAATGATTATTATTATTGTACTTATTATTATTATTATTATTATTATTATTATTATTATTATTATTATTATTATTATTATTATTATTATTATTATTATTATTATTATTATTATTATTATTATTATTATTATTATTATTATTATTATTATTATTATTATTATTATTATTATTATTATTATTACGGAATCTAAACCAGCTGCGCTTATATATGTGAGTATGGAGATACTCAGGTTGGTGCCAATGAATCGCGTGGTTCTAACCAGCGGAGTCACCGGAGAACTAACGTTGCTTGCACGGCCAACTGACACAGTCTGCTCTAGCGTATTGCACTGCCAACTCTGCTTCGTCCTCTGACTCTCTGCTCTGTTCCTCGCTAGTCTTTTTCTGTTCTCCTCTAAAACTCAAAACGCTCTTTGTATTGAAGGGAGTACCCACATACACACATATAGCTAGTATCGTCTCAGCTTCCGGCGAGACATATTGCTCTTTGACCGTTAAAAATTAAAGTTGCTTACGAGTCCTTTGTAACGGACTTCTTTGTCGCAATTTTAATGACGATATTCTGATTATAAATAATTTCTGTTATGCATATAAGTTCTTATAATTAAAAAGATATTTTGACGACACATTTTACGCTGCTAGATATCATTAAAGCAATGTAACTTATGTATGAGACAGAGCGGCGTTTACCCTGTATCAAATTTTCATAAATACTGCTCATCGTATTTAAACCACAATGTTTTGCACACATTTAAATCCAAAGGAAGCAAGACCAGTAGAGTTTAAAAGCAAATGCAAACAGTTGTTAATGCATATCCTTGGTGTCCTAAAAATGTAAGCCGACCTAAAAAGTCAAGCGTAACAAAGTGGCCACCTGTATATCATGTTTAATATAAGTCCATTAAAATTTAATTAGGTTTGGATTGTAACCCATTACGTGCACCATTTAGAAATCAGAACTACCCACACTTCACATAAACCAATTCAGTGAATCCCATCGAATGTTAAAACATCGGGAGATGACCAAGGCATAAAAACCATCATGTAAAGGTGACTGTCCTATGTCGGAGTTTTATAAATGTTTGAAGAGGGCAAAGCTGTGTTTTCTTGCATTATTTATGACTAGCATTCACAGCCATCGAGAGTTTCAGCCTCCGAGGCTGTGTGTCGCTCGGTTAACCAGTAAATCTGTGGATTTATTTTCGGATACAAAGAAAAAAATATATATACTGTATTACAGGAGCGTGGTTTTAAAGCAATCGGGCTATTTATATACTGTATATATTTTAAGGGTCGAATCAATATGGTCAATGTACTTAGGAGTACATGCAAACATGGCACGCACTCACATTGATAGTAAAAAAGTCTTACTAAATGCAGATGTAAAAACTACATCTCTGGATTTACAAGTGTTGCTTTATTTCTCCGTAATCGGTTCTCTGTTTGTCAGCATCACCGGACAAGACAAAATTGCAAAATTGCAATTATTGATACGCAGTCATGAAAAAAAAATCTCGTTGTGGTATTTTGATCAAAACAAACATTCCTTAGAAGAAAATACATATTGTTACGTTTTCTCCGGGTTCTGGATAAGTGAGACTTTAAATTTTAACAAAACAACTTTATTTACACTCTAAATATGGATACAATAAAATTTCTAGAATGTCTCTCTCACAAAACACTTCATTTACTGGCCTTACAATTACTACTCTCAACAAAAGTCACTAATCTGGTACTACAGTCACTACTCTCTTAACACTTTACACTGCTTCTTCAAGTCACTACCGCATTCTCTTACTGAACTGAACTCGGGCTGGCTTGCTTTCGCTTTTATATACTCGCCGTACCTTCCCCTCCTTTCTAGAGCATTCCATTCCAGAACGTTCCAGGACCTTCTTTTACTAGAAGGTTCTGTGAATATAGATCGGTCCCGTGTGTATACAGGGGGATGTATATACAGGATGATCCAAATGTGGTCACCACTCCTATGTTACACAAGAGGTGTTTCTCGAACTATAAGATCTCTCTGCGTATACAGGGTGTAAGGGTTCTCTGCGTATACAGGGTGCATATACAGGGTGTTCGGAATGTGCAGACCTCAGTTATCCGTTCCGACGGGGTACAAGTTGGTAACTTCGTTATTTCTGGTCCTAGAGGGTTGAGACTTCGCCTGAGGGGGGTCACCCCAGGCACCCCCAGGGGGGCGGGGAGGCGGTGTTGCCAGATTGTGCAAAAATTCCCAGATGTTGGGGAAATTCTGGAGATGTGGCAACACCGCACCTACGTCTATTGAAGTGCTTTGTAACACTGCCCCCCTCCTTAAGACTGTTCGTCCCGAACAGTATTTACCGGCCGCCAACTTGGGGATTCGTTGCCCCGATAGGGACTCAACCTCTCTATGTGAACAACTTTGGGTTTAGTTCTTGGAGACAGCTGGATTCTGTAGACTAGGTCGTTAATTTTCTTAGTCACCAAGTATGGCCCTTCCCATGGTTTCTGAAGTTTGGGACTGAGGCCCTTTCTCCTTGTTGGTTGGTACAGCCACACTGCATCACCTTCCTTGAATGTATGGGGTGTTGCTCTGCGATCCAAGCGCATCTTCATCCGGTCACTGCTTAAGAGGAGCCTATCTCTGACACATCTGTGTATAGTGCGCAGTTTTCCTTCTAGGTCGGCGACATACTCAGGTAACGTAGCTAGGTCCGCTATGTCCTCGTTCGGTGATGGTCTCGTCATGTCGATTGGTAACCGCATCTCTCTGCCGGTCAACATCATGGATGGAGTGTAGCCGGTAGATTCATGCTGAGAGCTTCTGTAAGCTAGGAGGAACAGAGGTATCAGCTTGTCCCAGGTTCTCTGATTCTCGTCGACAAACATAGCAAGATACTGATTGATGGTCCTGTTATGCCGTTCTACCATGCCGTCTGATTGAGGGTGGAGTGGCGTTGTTCTCGTTTTCTTTATGCCTAGCAAGTCCATTAGGCTCTTCCAGACCTCTGATTCGAAATTTCGGCCCTGGTCGGTGTGAATCTCCAAGGGTAGGCCATGCCGTGATATGACATTTTCCATCAGGGCTTCTGCTACGGTCGTTGCCTCTTGGTTGGGGATCGGCGCAACTTCAGGCCATTTCGAGAAGTAGTCCATCGCCACCATTATGTATCTGTTCCCAGACTCTGTGATGGGAAAAGGTCCTGCGATGTCTACGGCAACTCTCTCCCACGGTGTACCTGAGATGTACTGCATCATTTTTCCTCTGGATCGGGTCTTTGGTCCTTTCTTTGAAGCACATTGGTCACACCTTTTGCACCATTCTTCCACGCTCCTTCGGCAGTTTATCCAATAGAAGCGGTCTCTCACTCTGGCAAGAGTCCTGTTGACACCAAAGTGGCCTCCACTTCTACTATTGTGTAACTCTTGAAGAACACTGTCTATGCACTCACTTGGCACAACGGTCTGGTATATACAGTCTCTACCATCGGCAGTTTCCCATTTTCGAGTGATCATGTCATTCTTTAGACACAATGAGTCCCATTGTAGCCAGTAGCCTTTAACCTCCGCCCCAAACCGGGACACATCATGCCACTCAGGTCTTTTCCCTTTTTGTAGCCATTCTCTAATATTTTTCAAGTCTGGATCTGTCTTCTGTGCGTCTCTGATGTATTCAAGATTTACGTCTAGATCGGTATTATTCTCCTTTTTCGTCACCAGTTGTTTGATCTGATGAGTTACTTTATCGATCTCTTTGTTCTCTTGTCGCTCGCAAAATTTACATTCATGCACTGAACATGGTCTTCTTGACAGGCTGTCTGCATTGGCGTGACTTCTTCCTCTTCGATGTTCAATCCGGAAGTCGTAGTTCTGCAGTTTCTCTATCCATCGGGCTATCTGTCCTTCGGGATTTCGAAAGTTCAGAAGCCATTGCAGAGCAGAGTGATCTGACCTCACGCGGAATGTTCTTCCGTACAGGAAGCTGTGGAAATGTTCGATGGATCTTACAACTGCCAGCAGTTCTTTCCGGGTTACACAGTAATTTCTTTCTGCTTTTCCGAACGTTTTGCTGAAGTAGCCTATCACAACTTCTTCTCCGGCTTGGAGCTGTGAGAGTACTGCCCCAATGCCATACTGGGAAGCATCGGTGTCCAGTATAAACAGTCCTTCGTCCTGAGGATAAGCCAGCACAGGAGCAGTGAGAAGACGATGTTTGAGCTCTCTAAAAGACTCTTGGCAATCTGGTGACCAGATGAACTCGGCCTTATTTTCAGTCAGGCTATGCAGAGGTTTCGCAATGCTGCTGAAGTACTTTACAAAGCGTCGGTAGTAGCTGCAAAGTCCCAGAAAACTTCTGACCTCATGTTTGTTCTTCGGCACAGGCCAGTCTCTTACTGCCTTTATTTTCTCTGGATCAGTTTCTATCCCTTTCTCAGAAACGACATGTCCGAGGAAACTCACTTTCTTCTGGAAGAGGACGCATTTCTTGGGATTGAGTTGCAGATTGGCACCTCTCAGCCTGGAGAAAACCTGCTTCAGATTCGACAGGTGTTCATCGAAAGTCCTTCCAATCACCATGACATCGTCGAGATACACCAGGCATGTTTCCCATGTAAGTCCTCTCAGCACTAATTCCATTAGTCGCTCGAAGGTGGCAGGAGCATTACATAAGCCGAATGGCATGACCTTGAATTGGTACAACCCATTCCCGGTTGAAAAAGCAGTCTTCTCCTTATCGTCTTTATGGAGTTCTACTTGCCAGTAGCCACTTTTCAGGTCTAATGTAGAGAACCACTTTGATCCGGCCAAAGTGTTCAAAGTGTCGTCGATCCGGGGCAGGGGATAACTGTCTTTCTTGGTGACATCATTCAGCTTCCTATAGTCCACGCAAAATCTCATAGTGCCGTCTTTCTTGGTGACCAAAACTACTGGGGACGACCAAGGACTATTAGACTCCTCAATCACACCATCTTCCAGCATTTCGTTAACCATCGCCTTGATTTCTGATTGCTTGGCAAAAGGCAGTCTTCTCGGCGGCTGTCTAATTGGTCTTGCGTCGCCAGTACTAATTCTGTGTTGCACTAGACTCGTACGACCTGTAATTTTATCTTGAGCGAAAATATCGGCCTCCTCCAATACGAACTTCAGGGCCATTTCCATCTCCATGTCGTTCAATTGGCCCCAAGAATTCTTGAACCGCTCTACCATTTCTACTGGCAGTCTTCTGTCTAATGCCGTGGGCGTCACCTTTCTTGACAACGTCACTCGGTCAATGGGCTCGCAAGTGGCGATAACCTCACCTTTCTTCAATGTGACCCTGTTAGTTTGCACGTTAGCCACTCTTATGGGTATTGTCCTCTTCGGGTCTACTAAGCATCGTGCGACGAGGGCACCATCATGTCTATCTTTTAGTGGCTCCGCTATGAGAGCAGACATACCATCAAGTTTCTTCTCTAGTCTGGCTCTGACAATCTTCTCACTGTTACCAGGAATCCGTGTATCCTCGTCGACAATAAGTCTCACCCTGGGATTAGCTTCGCCTGCTGTTGGAGATAAATACAACTCTTCGTTACCGATTTTCAAGATCTTATTCTGGAAGTCTACTGACAGGACATCGAAATCTTCCATTAAATCCAGGCCCAGAATAAATTCGTCGACGATTTCTGCGACGACAGCCCTTAACTGTAGCTCAGTACTGCCCAGCCTAATGAAAACAGTGGCCTCTCCATGCACAGGTATCCTATCTCCTTTTGCCGTCTCCAACACAGGCTGTTTGTTGGTCGTGAGTGCCGACCTGTTTGGCAACATGTCTGGACGTACAACGGATCTAGTAGCACCAGTATCGATGGTGAAACTGCATTGTCTTCCGTCTATGCTGCCAGGTATAATGAGGCTCTCGCGGTAGCGTCGGATAGTGGAAACCCTGACCTTGGGGCCTTGGGTCTCGCATGCCACGTGTCGCCCACCTACACTGGCGTCAGGTCGTTTTCCCTGATGGCGCTCACTGTTGGTATATTCTTGTCTTCTGCGAGCCACCTGTTGGGTTTGTGAGCACTGCCTACTTATGTGCCCTTTCCTACCACACTTGTAGCATTCTATGTCTGACCAATCTGCTTTCGTCCTACGTGCTCCAACCGTTGCAGTGAGCTTGCTTATGGCTTCCTTCATCAACTTGATTTCTCGCCTTAGTTCCTCTGTCGTGTCTGCATGGTCCTCTATCTCCTTCACTTCGCGCAGCCTGTTGCGGCGAGGTTGAGATGCATTGGGTGGAGCGAACAACAGGCAGCAACTGCTCTAATTCTCTCGCTTCGAGGTAAAGCCCTAGAAATCCTCCAGAACATCCCGGAGTCGAAACAGCAAAACTACTTAACAGTGATACAGGCCCTAGATTTGAGATATGGTAACAAGTACATGAGCCAGGTCTACCAGACACAACTAAAGTCAAGGGTCCAGAAGCCAAATGAGACGCTGCAAGAATTTAGTGCCGAAGTGGAGAAACTTGTGCGACTGGCATATCCCCAAGCCCCAGAAGAATTTGTCAACCAGATAACCTTCCGAGCCTTAAAGCTTGTTGCATTTCATTATTAAGTACCCCATCGATGAAGGTCTGGACGGTTATCTGGTTGACAAATTCTTCTGGGGCTTGGGGATATGCCAGTCGCACAAGTTTCTCCACTTCGGCACTAAATTCTTGCAGCGTCTCATTTGGCTTCTGGACCCTTGACTTTAGTTGTGTCTGGTAGACCTGGCTCATGTACTTGTTACCATATCTCAAATCTAGGGCCTGTATCACTGTTAAGTAGTTTTGCTGTTTCGACTCCGGGATGTTCTGGAGGATTTCTAGGGCTTTACCTCGAAGCGAGAGAATTAGAGCAGTTGCTGCCTGTTGTTCGCTCCACCCATTGCTGAGAGCTGCCGCTTCAAACTGCCTCCTGTACATGGGCCACGATGTTTCTCCGTCAAAAGTCGGCGGCTTCAAGGTTCCATGAGGCTGCTGCACGATTGGCATATTTTCTTCCGGACGATTTTGAACTGGGGACATTCCAATAACTCCTCTTGGTGGAGTTCTATCAGTCTGGCCCATCACCTGTTCTGTCAGTTCTCTATGTCTGACTTCTGTGCCTTTCATCATTATCTTCATTTGTTCTTTCAACCCTTCCACTTCTTCCCATCGTTTATTCAAATCCTCTGTTACATTTTCTACTTTCTTGTCCACATTTTCTACTTTCTTATCCACATTTTCTACTTTCTTGTCCACATTTTCTATTTGTTCGTTGATCTGTTCAATTTCTTCTTTTACATCGACTCTCATATTGTGGAACATACTTCGGAGCTCTTCTTTATCTTCTTGTCGCCTCTGTTCGTCTTCTTCGCGTTGTCTTTTCAGTAAGTCCATCAACTCTTTGATTTCGGCCATCTTGTCGTAGTCAGTCGATCTGGTGTTTACCATTTACAGCTAGCTTGCTTGTTCACTTCTTCACTCACTTATCCCACACTTCTGACACAAAATTGTTACGTTTTCTCCGGGTTCTGGATAAGTGAGACTTTAAATTTTAACAAAACAACTTTATTTACACTCTAAATATGGATACAATAAAATTTCTAGAATGTCTCTCTCACAAAACACTTCATTTACTGGCCTTACAATTACTACTCTCAACAAAAGTCACTAATCTGGTACTACAGTCACTACTCTCTTAACACTTTACACTGCTTCTTCAAGTCACTACCGCATTCTCTTACTGAACTGAACTCGGGCTGGCTTGCTTTCGCTTTTATATACTCGCCGTACCTTCCCCTCCTTTCTAGAGCATTCCATTCCAGAACGTTCCAGGACCTTCTTTTACTAGAAGGTTCTGTGAATATAGATCGGTCCCGTGTGTATACAGGGGGATGTATATACAGGATGATCCAAATGTGGTCACCACTCCTATGTTACACAAGAGGTGTTTCTCGAACTATAAGATCTCTCTGCGTATACAGGGTGTAAGGGTTCTCTGCGTATACAGGGTGCATATACAGGGTGTTCGGAATGTGCAGACCTCAGTTATCCGTTCCGACGGGGTACAAGTTGGTAACTTCGTTATTTCTGGTCCTAGAGGGTTGAGACTTCGCCTGAGGGGGGTCACCCCAGGCACCCCCAGGGGGGCGGGGAGGCGGTGTTGCCAGATTGTGCAAAAATTCCCAGATGTTGGGGAAATTCTGGAGATGTGGCAACACCGCACCTACGTCTATTGAAGTGCTTTGTAACAATATAAACGTCTGGACGCATCAAGTGCGTTATAGTAGTTAATTTTGATAGAAATGATCTGGCACCAAATATTTTATTATAATTTTTTTTCCTTGTAACACAGAAATCTAAATTTTGTTGTATAGTTTACTTTTATATAGTAAACGTACTTACCGAATTTGGTTATCATATCTTTTTTATTTTTTGAAATAAAATTTTTTTTTGAAAGATAACCCCAAAATTTTCCCGGAAAACCTGGTCCGATTTTCCTAGCTAACCAACCCATCGAATCCACTTACAAAAGGAAGGTACCTGCTAAATTTGATTAAAATCGGGCCATTATTTTTTGAGTTATCGGTATGATACATATACACATATATATATATATATATATATATATATATATATATATATATATATATATATATATATATATATATATATATATATATATATATATATATATATATATATATATATATATATATATATATATATATATATATATATATATATATATATATATATTTGACCACGCCCGAGGTTGCTTAACTTCGTTGACCGCACGAGATTCAGTTTTTCGAACGTGCTATAGCTGTTCGCTTGAAATGATTACTTATCCAAGGTTTATATATTCTTTATTGATTTTTAGGTTTCGATTTTAAATAAAAAATTAACTTGTTTCCAAACTTTGCAATATCTATATAATTTTTAACAGGCCTGATTGCGTACGTACTGTTCCTGTGTAAAAGAATTTTACATAACTTATTTTAAAGGTTAGGGTCGTGGACAACTCACTCATTTCGCAATATGATCAAGAAAAGCAATGACTTAATTCACAAGCTTTTCATATAAGCTAATAATTTTTTATCGAGAAACAAGGTATTCTCTCCTTAACCTGAAATAAAAATAAATTGAGATGAGATATGACGCTACATAAACCGCGCGATTTGCAGGAAGAATACAAAAAACAGAACAAACCAATAGCAATTTAATTTCTGACCACGTGACTAAGAATTGTGCTGTTGGTCATTTCAGAATGCCACATCTATTGATAAATCTCCTTAGACTAAATTTACAGAAAATGATATAATTGTAAAAGTTTTATTCAACTTATAAAGTTTTTATGTAGTTATTGTTTGGATCACAACTCAAAATCAAGCTTAAATTCTTTAGCTGCCCATTTTACCATATATCTTGCTGAATAACATATCAATTCTAGAAATAAATATTGCCGTTAATTTTCCTAACAAGGGAAACTTTCCAACTTTGTGTAATAAAATTTTAAAACTGACAACTCTGGCTGTTTCAGATTGTGTAGCTTTCCAACATTCAAAGAAAACAAACTAAGACATGTGTTATGTCAACCCCTCCCACACACATTACACAACGCCTTAATAAACTTTTAGAAGCGCGTCGTAGCTTTTAAATTTCTTTAAGTTAGGATAACTTAAATTTCTGTTGGGAGAAACTCCTCAAGATTAATATGTGAGACGATATTTGAAGGTTCTATATATGTGAAAAATTTCATTCCACTCACTTTAGTAATGAAAAAAGTATAGCGTTTTCAATTTTTCCCCGATTTTTCACCGGAAAAACTTGAGCATTAAGGCTGATTAACAAACTCGACCTCGGTTTTCGCCCAAACATGATTTTTTCCAAGCTTGATTGAAACCAGTTTAGTATTTTTAGTTATCGCTCGGACACATACATACATACATACATACACACACACACACACATATATATATATATATATATATATATATATATATATATATATATATATATATATATATATATATATATATATATATATATATATATATATACATACATACATACATACAAGCCAACAACACACTCTTTAAAACACCCCATACAAAGCCTAAAACAAACATATTTCGCTTACTCTTTGGGGTATGCAATGTCTATGCACTGTATGGCAGGGAGAAACTAAATTTTACAGATAGATATGTATCAGAGAAAATGAGGCAAAGGCATGGCAATGGTGAAATTAGTTTATAAGGAGCAAAAGTTATATCAGAGACAGAATGCACTGCAGGAAGTGATATAACGTATATAATGTATATATGTGTATGGACTCTAAACCAAGAGAATGTAAATATGTTGTATTTATTATTGTTGTTTACTAGCTGTAATGTAATTGAAGATGATATTTATTAAAATAGTTTTAAGGATATTAAGATGTCAAAATTTGAGTGATAAATTTTAAAATTTCATGTAACCTAGAGATAAGATCAGCTGTTTTTATTTAGGACAAATATCAAGCTGACAAATAAAATTATAGTATAGGTTAACAGATAAGAACCACATGCTGACAGAAAATGTAAAATATAGGTTAACTAATCTGTCAGGCCAACAACAATGATAAATTATGTATCCGTAGCAATAATGAAGGGGATTGGGATTGTAGCAATTTGTTATGACTTTTGATTTGGAAGAAGACCAAAAACAGTTTTTTTAGGTAGTTACGCTGGTGACGTAAAAAAAAATAATAAACAGATAGGAAAATTTTGATTAAATTATTAGATGGGAATTTTTGGTAGTAAAAAAAATAGTTTGAAAATTTAGATAAGAGAGATTTAAAAAGAAATTTAGTAGCAAGAGGGAATATAGAAAGTTTAGACAACAAGAAGTAAAAATCTATAGGGGTCGCTGATCAGACAATCCAACTCAGCTACAGGAAAGGCAGCAAAGGCAATAGTTTGAGTGTGTAATGTAAAAATAAAAAACATACCTTTATTGTTAGATATCTCCAGCTTCAAAAATAAAAAAGGAGTAATAAAACTCGCTAAAACTAAATAAATCAAACAAAAATAAAAAAGTCTAATCGTACAAATTGTCATTTTGGTTTTGTACGGTAAATTGAAGGCATTTGCAGGGGCAGGGGACTATGTCTTGGGTTCAACTTATAGTCAGCGTACCCAGCTTGTGGAATTCTGTGTCTATTGACTAAGCGCCACAATACGGTGTAATAAATCATACAAACACCAAACAGGTGTCGGTACCGTTCGATTTCTTTTATTTCCTTTTTATAAGAAGTGCGTCAAATTCAAATAGATAAAAGTAATACGTAAGTTTTAGGTTTTCTGTCATCTATTTTAGTTTAATAAATATTTAAGTTCTGTGAGCATATAAGGACTTTTGCTTTATTTTCTTTTATATATATATATATATATATATATATATATATATATATATATATATATATATATATATATATATATATATATATATATATTATTGCATAAGTATTTTAAGCAAAGATCATAGGGTAATATATTTCAAAATTAAAAATTTAATCATACTTTTGGAAATAATAATAAAAATTTTGATAGGAATTAAACCCACTAGCTAAATAAGCTCCCTGTTTTAAGAGTAAGTATAATCCATGCTATCAATTTGTTTATGTCACATGTAGCAATAAAAGGCATTCAGTACACCAGGGTGTAAGTCACATATATTTATATTTTACAAGCATAATTTACAACATTTCACAAAACTTAAAAGATAAAATACTTAGAAATATTCACCATACAAAAAGCACTAAACATATTTAAATTAGGTACCATATCAAGTATCTCAATATACCTAATAATAATATAAAACCTAAAATAAAACCTTTCTCAATTTCAACTAACAACCCAATCGTGGGTAAGTAACCTAAAATTTTCATAGATTACCTATCATTATTAAAATATATATAAATCATAAATGATTTGACGTGCCGCTGATTTTTTTACTTTTTTTTAAAAGCCGCATCAAATCGCCAGTTTTTAGAATAAAAGTTAAGATGAGGAATGCTTTAGCAATGGCAGGAATTTACCGGATTGCATCTACTGCTTTGTATTGCATCTCGTGTTGCAAAGCAAGAACACAACTGCAGCACTTCTTGCGTGTCCACAGTAAAGATTAGATTTGAATTGTGTTCACTTGTACATGAAGTTTATAAGGATAAAACGTGCTATTGCTAGAAGAACACTAACCTATTTTATTTTACTTTAGGCACAAGAATCGTGAAATGGTCTGCTTGCTTTCATTGGCATCGCTTAGAAGTAGCAAAGCGTGGACTTAAAGTGATGCAAGAGCGTTCTTTAAAATTTTACAAGTTTTATTTTATTTTCGCTCTAAGAAAGATGTATAGAAAAGAAGAATCAGAATATTTGCCATTGAACTTAAAATAAGTGAACGCATAAGTTACAAAATTAGCATGTTATTGCCGATACAACGGCTATTACGTACGTACGCGATAAAAATAATCTGCTGGACTGGAAAAAGACGCAACTCAACTCACAAAGATTTTAACAATATTCTAGTAAAAATACTATCCCAAAAATTAATAGTCAAAAATATTTTGCGCGTAATAGGTTTTCATAACGAAGTCGTTGTTAGTTCTTATTTGCACGGAGAGCGGAAGAATAATTATGCAATAAACTATTATTTTCATTATTATTATCAACTTTAGCCTAAAGAGCTTCCACACTCCCTCAAAGGGGAACACTCACTCATCACAGGTATCTTAGATACCAAAAGAACTGAGCTAAGATAATAAGCCCTTTCCAAGTTATCGGGCCCTCAATGATAATGGGACACATCCTCATTTCCCAAAAATCTCCGTATGGTGTGGGCAGTTGCGACTATTATCGTCTTGTGTATAAACTTATAAAAGTGCTTTCCAAGGCTCAGTCTCTTGATTTTCGCTCGAAGACTCTCAGGAACCGCACCAGTTAACTACATGACTATCGAAATCACTCGGATACTATATGCCCTCTACTGTTTCTTTACTTGCATGTCGAGGTCTCGGTATCTAATGATCTTCTCGTTGTACTTTATCTTTATATTATTGGTATTCGGAGAAGCCACATCCATCAGCGTCATTTTTTTGCAGGACCTATCCAGTAATATTATTATATCTGGCATGTTGTGGGAAACTTGTTGGTCTGTGTGCACGATCCGATCCCTGTACAACCTGTATGCTGAGTTCGCTAGAACAAGGTCAGGAGTGTATCTATAGACCTTACTAAAATTTAAAAGTCCCAGTTTTAGTGCCAATTCTTGATGACAGCAAAACGAATAAATATGTGAAATGGTAACAATATTATTGTACTTAGCCTAGTTAATTATATTTCAAAAAACGGCATAATGGTTGGGAGCCACCGGTGAAGTAATGTATAAAAAAATATAGAAGTGCATGACCTAACGTACGATCGGAAAATTAATTCGGGCAATGGGCTAATGGATTATTATCCGCAGCAAAAATAATCATGAACAACAACAACAGTTCTTCGTGGAGTATTTTCGCAACTGCGTGATGTCTCTCTTGCAGCAAACGCTTAACATCCTCTGGTGACGTACTGGATGGTCTCTGATGATTGACACCCAAAGCTACATTTGTCATCTTCGACCGAGTTATCTCCAACTATATACTTCGAGTAGTTTCTTGTTGTGGTGACTTGATATTGTATGGCCAGCAAAACCCCATCTGTCCCTGGAAAGATCTGTCCAGACAACAACAAATAGTTCGACGTAAATTTGTCGACATCTGCCTGAGAAGTCATTCAGATGTCGGCCATGGAGAGGCTTCTGCATTCAAGATTCCAGCTTGTCCTAATCAGTCCGATTGGTGACTTTGTTTTTTACTGTATTTTAACTGTAGCGGTGTTTAATCATCTGCCTCGCATATGACACGGCGTAGTTCAGAAGCAACCGCCCTCTGATGAAAATATGTACGTAGGTTCAATAACTGCTGGTCTAACTGTTTACCAATATCAAACACTCCTCTCCCACCTTGATATCTAGGTAGGGTTTCTCTCTCGATCACACTGCGGAGGTGATGCTATTTGGACTTTGTTAGGAATGTTTGCACCTCCCGTTGTAGGTTTTTGATTTCCGTTTTGTTCCAGTGTACAATGCCAAATGAATAACCAAGCACAAAAAATGCATATGTATCAAGAGCTTTAGTCAGGTTCTTGCTGTTGAGATGTGCTCGCCTCACCTGCTTTACTCGTTCCGTAGACTCATATGTCAGATGGCTATTAATTTCTGAGTCGTTTATTTTCCTGGCTCGCTGTATTCCGTAACACTAATCTACATCTGTCGAGTCAATTTGTTGGCCGTTCTGCACTTCATATATACACCTGGTTGTATCTTGCTTCTGACTACACTAAAGGTGCGGCATTTCTCAAGCCCAAACTGGATGTCAGTATCTCTGGAATCCCTTCCAGGGAGTTGTTTCAGGTGATTATTTGAGGAAGCGGTCAGCCTAAAACTATTCATATACAGCAGATGATTTAGCCTCATTTGTTCTCTGCCATTTCTGTTTATAACGAAGCCATATCTGGTGGAGTTCAGCCGGTTTGATAGTGAATTAATGGAAGGCTAAACCACAATGGGCTTAGCGAGTCGATTTGAAATATACCTCTTCTAATTGGTATCGTCCTGGTTACGATGTTGTTACCCGTTTGTACCCGTGACTGAATTTTTGTTCTCAGGTAGACATTGTATGTTCAGGGAACCTCAGGATGTAAGTATCGATCTTGTGAATCTTCATCACACTTATAAGTCATTCGTGTGGAACCAAACCAAATGCCTTTTTGGAATCCACGTAGGGGGCAAAGAGATATCTTCGTCCATTGTAAGCTTGATTTTACACAACCGCCTCAATTATTATCTGTTCCTTGCATCCCATAAATCCTCCGGCAGATCCTTTTTGCTGGCTCGCAAATATGTTGTTTCGTTCGCAGTGCACATATATCCGTTTCTCAAGGCAGGTTGTGATCAACTTATACAGGGTCCAAAGACAATAGTGGTCGGCATCTGCCAGGGTATTCAGAATACTGTTGGTCCTTTTGCAGAAAATATTATTGTCACCGCCAATAGATGATGTGTACACCCAAATTTCTTCAACCAAAAGTCTTAGACACCATTAGGCCCGGGTGCCTTCCAAATTTCCAAATACAAAGCTCTTTAATAACCTCGGATACTTCATCTGTGGCACACAGCTCATGATGCATCTGTGCATATCTCTGACAAGCCCGGTGTTCCTTGTGAACCCAGCTGGGGCCAATATTGCAGTAGGCTGGTGTGGCTAGTTGCTTTTTCCAGAACTCTTCATTTTGTTCCTTATTTGGAGAAGTATCGGTGGCTGCATTCGTAGCTGATCTAAGCTGACAGTAGAAAATCCCTTCGGAGCTTTCAAACATTGTATTATGACACTTCCTATTGTTGCTCGCTTTATATCTCCTCAAGCGTTCTGCAAATACAGAAAGCTTCTATTTAAGGGTTCCCAAACATTCTTGTGCAGTGTAGCTGACTGTATATTATGCAGAGTGTTGTCGAACTTCGCCTATTGTTTCCTCTACTCGTTTCTGCAATTTTCTTTTCTGTACTCACGTCAGTTGTCTAATTATTATTACTACCGACCTTCGCCTGCAGGGCTTTCACACTAAAAGGGGAACATTCACTCAGCCCAGCTATTTCAGATACCAAAGGGACTAAATTCAGATGGAGCCCTTTCCAAATTATCGGGCCCTGAACAGCAACGCGACACATCCTCATTTCCCAGAAATCTCCGCACGGCGTGGGCAGTTGCAAGCATTACCGCCTTTTTCATAACCTTGCAAAGATGTTCTCCAAGGCCCAGTCTCTTAATGTTCTCTCAAAGACTCTTAGGAACCACACCAGTTGAACGCGTGTCTATAGGGATCATCGGACACTATCTACCCTACACTGTCTCTTTACTACTTGTATCTCGTGGTCTCTGTACTTAATGATCTTGTACTTTATCTTTAGATTATTATTATAATTATTATTATTAGTTATAAGAGAAACAATTATGACATTATTTATTTTTTATTATTGTTTTAGTGAATTTTCTTACAAAACATTCAGTAATGAGGAGATCCCGACTTTTGAATTTTGAAAAAATTTCTTCAAATGAGCGCTTATTAGGACCCCTGGAACCCATATATATATATATATATATATATATATATATATATATATATATATATATATATATATATATATATATATATATATATATATATATATATATATATATATATATATATATATATATATATATATATATATATATATATATATATATATATATATATATATATATATATATATATATATATATATATGTATATATATATATATATATATATATATATATATATATATATATATATATATATATATATATATATATATATATATATATATATATATACAGGTTCGTTAGCCAGGAAAATCGGACCAGGCTTTACCGGAAATGTGGTGTTTCCTTTATAAAAACAAATCATATCTCCGGAAATAACAAAGTGAGGGCAACCAAGTTTGGTACGCTTATTTGTATTATAAAGGGTAAACCATGTACCAAAATTTTGGTCTCTAAGTTTAAGGACAAAAAAGTTACGGGCAGCTAAAAAAGATTTTGGAGTTTTCCTCAGAACGTCACTCCCAATTTAAAACGTCAAAATTGGCAATCTTTAGGCAAATAACGTGAAACAAATGCGGATTGTGAAAAGAAAATGTTGCGAGAAAATTGTTCTGCGAATCCTTAAGTTTCAGATTCAACCGTCATTACTCTTCATTTTACTAAAATGCTTACAGAAAATTCATTTCAAACAGACCCTTTCTCTGATGTTTTGGCTGTCGGTTTAGTTAAGTTGATCTTTTCACTGTAGGTTTAGTGAGGTTTATGGTTTAACGGTCTATAATTTTTAGTTAACTTTGGTAGAACAAATTCGTTGCTGCATTCTAGCATTTTTTATCAAAATATGATGCATGTTTGTAAGAAAAAAATCCGGCCGCAGTAAGTGGGTTTTGATAGCAAATTTTCATAAAATCCTTCAAATTTCAATAACTGAATTTGCTATTAACGTAAGTTTTGTTGATTAGGAAGCCAACATTTAACTTTATTTTCGGAAAACTTTTGTATGAACGCAGCAAGGGCGTTTTGGTAGCGAATTTTCGTTAAATGTTTCAAATTTCAATAACTCAATTTGTTATTAACCTAAGGTTCATTGGCTAGGAGGGCAGTTTTCTCGGAAACATTTGAAGTTTATTTTCGGAAAATTGTTGTTAATTTTCAAATAATGATTTTGATAAAATATGGTACATTGTTCCTACTATATAGGCTATACCGGTAACCAAATTGATGCCTGCTCTCATCAGATCGATATATTTGTAATTAAAAACATTTTTATGAAATTTCACTTCCATACCGCACTTGCTGCGTCTAGAGTTTTATTTATAATAATAAAACGCGTTTGTGTTATCAGCAAGGAATAAAAATGTAAATTTTGGTGTGGTCTTACAAACTTAAAAGTCTTAAACTTAAAACTAGGGTGGCCATTTGAAAGATGATCGATGACATCACATCTCAGATTTGAAACGAAGTCTATAATATAAAAAAAACATACCTAAACTTGAAATACTAATAGACGTGGTGAAGAATTTTTTTAAAGGAGCTATATTTAATCAACCGAATTTGTTTCCAGTTACAAGCTCGCACTTTTACACTCTAATGGAATAATTTACCTGCTATTGTCCTACGCAGTACATTTTATAAAATCTAAGAGCTGGTTGCTAGATAGGGATCCAAGAATCCTTTATCTCAAAGATTGAGTCAACCTGAAGTTTCTTAAGAACGCAAAAAATATATTTTACACAAAATAATTATTTAATCTAACTACACACCCATATTTTGTATTCGAGAGCTGGGCTTCTTCGAATCAGACAACGTGAAAAGTCTGTAACTGTAAAATTCCTAGAGGCAGGCTTCCGCTATCATTTTGATATAATAAATAAACATGAGAAATAAGTAGGTCAACATAGAACAGAAAATAATGATAAAGAACAAAATATAGCACAGCGTGTGTTAGAGAAGCATGGAGCATATTGATTGAAAATGCTACTCGCTGGATCCGGTGCAGGCTGCACACTGGGTCAACAACTGATTCCAGGCCGTGCGTTTCCCGGAGCAAACTTACATTTCTTAGTGCTGGCTCATATTAACGCCGAAAAACGCTATGACTTAAAACTCAATGTCTAACGTATTACACGTTTGGCAACTTATATATTTCCATTAAATCATTTATTGGTACATTATTACAATATACTCCTAGTCAAAAAGGGCTTTCGCGCTTGAATTAACCGCTAGAGGCGCTAGTGTAGGGTAAGGTCTCTGGAAATGTCAGTCAAATTTCACAACGTTTACTTTTTTGGTCTTTTTTATGGCAGATTTTTACTAATTGTTCATTATTGTTGTAAAGATTGTGCCATTACTGAATAATTATGGCAGACATACGGTACTGCTAAATGAATGTTAGTACTTTAAAAGAAGAGCTAAGGAAGAGGTACCAAATTAAACGGACCTAAAGAACAGCTAAATCAAAGGTTAGTACCTGTGTGTTTGCAACCTGCTCGGATAGCCAGGCGGTCCTCCAGGCAGTCTGCGCGGCCAGAATCAGGTCACCACTGGTTTAGGTGTGCGCTGACGCCCTCAGAGGACTAGCCAGGACAAAGGAGGTGCAACTGGTGTGGGTTCCGGGACACTGTGGCGTAACGGGGAATGAGGTGGAGAATAATCTCGCAAGACTCGGTTCCCGGCGGCCGTTCTGTGGCCCGGAGCCTGCGATAGGCATAAGTAGGAAGACAGTCTCTGTCGCCTTAGACAGATGGACCGAGGAAGCAATGGAGAGGCACTGGGGGTCGGTTGGTGGCTGCAGGCAGGCGAGGGACTTCGTGGAGGGGCCGGACAAAGATAAAGCTGTCTGGCTACTCGAAAGGAGTCGACCTACGCTTCGCCGCATCCTTGGGGTGCTGACTGGCCACTGCGTCCTTAGAAGACACCTCACATTGATAGGTGTAGAGAGGGATCCCATTTGCCAGGAATGCGGCGAGGATAAAGAAACGTCCTACCAATACCTGTGTGAATGCGAGGCTTTTGGGAGTCTTCGAGCAGAATTGTTCGGATTGAGGACTCTGCAGAGGAATCAGGTAAGTACCGTCCAATTGAAGACCGTCCCGGCCTTCATCTCGAGGTCGAGGCGGTTTGGCGACGGAACTGAGGAAGAGTAGAGCATGGTTGCTGGGTTGCTGAGGTTGTCAAAAAGGGCCCATTGTGGCCTACTTGCTTGGCGTTGGCCTCCCCACCATTGCTACTACTACTACAACGTATTTATTTGTCAAAACTATGTATTGTAGAGTTTTGATCTTCGTTTTTCTGTTCACAGGTTTGAAGACTATAATAGAAATAATACGAATTAAAAACAATACTTGGAACTGAATGCACTAACGCCAGAGATTATAGAGTCCAACAAGAATGTGTTGACAATTTGGGATGTTGTCAGGCACAAGAAGGCGGGCATTTCGAACATTAGATAAGATAAGACTAAACTATGTACTTCCTTATAGGCTTCACTTGTGTAAGGTGTTACTGATAATAAAAATGTTTTTACTCACTTTGTTTTACTCCTACAAAAAAAAGGTGTTTCTGAATAGAGAATCGGGTTAGCTTTGAAAAGATTTATCACACTACCCACCATCCAATTTCAAAATTTCGAAGAGGTGGCTACCCCTTGAAGTGATATAAGGATAGGGGTGACATTTTTATATCATACAGTAAGTTTATTAAAATAAAAATCCACCTGTTTTTGAATTTTCTTTAATAATGGCCACTTTCAATTTTATTGAATTTATGCGTTACTTCATAGGCACAGGGTATATACTTACCTACCAATTCCTTTTTTAACTAGTTTTTTATAGGCATGATAAATCTTAGTGAATAAAGGGATATATCAAAGATAATTTTAAAATTAGTTAGATTGATAATAAATCTGTAGAGATTAACAGATTGTTTTTATCTAATAAAAGTACTAAGTAAAGGAATTGCAAAGTATGCCATCTGTCAAAATTTGGATAAGAAACGGTAAAGGTATAAATAAAAGTTCCTATGTTCTTTTATTTTTACTTCTATTTTTGATGTTAAGGCTCCCATAACTTCGTATAATGTTTATTTAATTACAATCAAAAGAACATTGCGAGATGGATGATAGGGTCGCCATCTAGGTAAATTGTCAGGCCTGGCTCATTTTTTTCCCTAACAGCCTTACATACATATGAAACACCTACCAGTACTTTAAGTATATTGGCTGATTTGTAGTTAGAATAGGTGGCTTGTGAAACTGGATTTTGAGGTTTCTCAATTTTTGTTTATGTACAATCTATAATAACTGTGCATGTATTAATCTTCCTTTGAAACATTACATTTTCATCAATAGTTTCCTTCGGTACCCATACATTCAAATCCTTGAACTTGCAGTAAAGATAATTAATCCAAGTTATGAAGTGCTTATTCACAGAATTTTTACTTTTTCAAAATGAAAAGATAGCTCTGTATAAGACATATTTCTTAGAAGTTTGACGAGTGTTAAATAAAAATTCATTACAAGGTCTCAATGTATGTTATCCTCAAGCTGGCTGCCATGATGGATAGTATTTAAATTGTTCACTTCGTATCCAAAAAAGTTGAAAACAAATATAAAATGATTGTAGCTGTCAAAGCTAGCGTAAAATCAGATTTATCTTCAAGATTTTCAATATGACACATGTTTAATTTACTTTTTCTATTGCTCCCATCAAAAATGATGATGGCTCCTCCTTGTACAAAAAATTCCGGAGGCAAAATACCCCTCCATTTGGATCTCCGGGAGAGGGGTATACAGGGGGTGCCAACATCAAGATTTAACATATCCTTGCAAATATATGTGGACTAAATTCTAACCTGAACTCCGTCCACCATTTTTTCCAGGCTAACTGGCCCCAACTCCTCTTCCTCACCGAAACCCAAATCAGTGCCAAAACAGCCAATAATCACCTTAATTTTCCGGGGTATAAGCTCACTACTTCCTTTAGATCGCATGGAGGCGTGTGCGCATACGTCCGTAGCAATCTACCAGACTCCCCAATTTAGAAGCTGGAAGAAAAGACATACTATGGATAAAACACTCTCTCAGGGCTGCAACTAAATTCATCTGTTGCATTTGCCGGTCACCTTCTGACAACAACTTTGTACAGCTCTTTGACTACCTTTCTGAAAAAACCGATTATCTGATTTCTGAATATCCTTCCTCCGAGGTCACTATTCTTGGTAACTTCAATGTCCATAATAATGAATGGCTAGGATCTTCAAAAACCGATCCACAAGGGAGAGCAGCAGATGCCTTTGCAGTCAGCAATTCTTTAGCCAATATGGTTCAGCAACCTACTTACTTTCCTCGTAACCCAACATACAGCTCAAATCCCTTGGATCTCCTTCTTACTACACAACCTGAATGCTATAAAATATCAGTCACCGCCCCTCTTGGCCGCCTCAGACCACGGCATGGTCACTGCTTCCTGCGCAATGCAACCCGAGGTCACACAGTCATCACAACCACGTATCGTTTGGCACTACAACTTCGCAAACTGGGACGAAATGCGGGATTACTTTTCCTCATTTCCATGGGCATCTGTCTGCTTCTCTCATACTGGCCTCTCTGATATCTCACAAAACGTCACCGAAATTATCCAAGCTGGCATGAAATTATTTATTCCACGTACACAGAAAACCTCTTCAGCCCCTCAAAAGCCATAGTTCACTAAATCCTGTGACAAGGCCAGACTTGAAAAGGCCAAAGCTCACAAAACGCTTCTACACAATCCCAGTCAAGAAAACCGTCAAGCATTTAACGACGCAAGAAACCGCTATGTCCGCATTCTTTCTGAGGCAAAAAACTCATTTAATAACTACATCAAAAACAAAGTCCTATTAAGCTCCAACGGCGGCAAACTCTTCTGGACTCTTGATAAACCTATTGGGAATAATTTCTGCAAAAGCACGTTCCCACCTCTTGTCTCAGGGAATGAAATTTTTTCTACCGCCCTGGGCAAGGCTGAACTTTTTGCTTCGTTGTTCGCCAGCAATTCTACTCTCAACCCACCTCCAAATGTTCAACCACCAACATTCCCCAATGTCGCGCATAAAATGACGGATATCATGTTCAAAACTAAAAAGGTACGAAAAGGTTCTCTTAATACCAGGAAAGCCTCTGGCCTTGACGAGATTCCAGCAATTGCTCTCAAAAAATGCGCACCAGAACTTGCTCCTGTTCTGACTCGTCTATTTCAGATATCTTACAATAAAGGCATATTCCCTAGTAACTGGAAAACTGCTCGAGTACAACCCATCCCCAAGAAAGGATCCAAAGCGCTTCCTAGCAACTACAGGCCTATTTCTCTCCTTTCACTCGTCTCTAAAGTGATGGAAAAGTATATAAACACCGAATTACTAAAGTTTCTGAAAAAACACAGTCTAATCCACGACAGGCAGTATCGATTTCGTCAGCGCAGATAGACTGCAGACCTCCTTTCTTTTGTCACCCATTCTTGGAACACGTCTATGAAACTACACGGTGAATCCAGATTGGCGCGCTAGACATATCCAAAGCATTCGACCAGGTCTCGCCCGCACCGCTGCTTAATAAACTTCCAGCCTATGGCCTACCACCAACACTTTGTACCTGGACAGCAAATTTTCTCTCCAACAGGAGCATTTCGGTTGTTGTGGATGGCCATTCCTCTAAACTGTATCCAATTAATGCAGGAGTTCCTCAAGGTTCAGTTTTAGCCCCTACTTTGTTTCTTCTCCACATTAATGACCTCCTCTCTAGCACATCCAACCCACTTCACAGTTACGCGGACGACAGCACCCTCCACTCAAATATACAATATTCTAAGCCTGTCTCTTTAGCCCAATTAGATGAGGATCGCAGACTCATGGAGAGTTCTGTCTCCGTGGATCTCCAAAAAATATTAGACTGGGGAAGTAGAAATCTTGTACAATTCAACCCCACCAAATCTCAGTCTTGCTTTCTTCCTCATAAGAGATACACCAGCCCTAGACCCATCACAATGAACAACCAAGTTATTCAAAGTAATGAGTCCTTTTCTCTTGTTGGCATTTCTCTGGATCGAAATATTAATTGGCACCAACATGTCACATCAATTGCAGAAGCGGCTGCTAAGAAATTAGGTTTCCTCTTCCGGGCTCGCAAATACTTTTCACCAGCTAATCTCTATACCTTATATACTTCACAAATAAGGCCAAACCTCGAATACTGCTCCCACATCTGGGGTGCAGCTGTCGCTTCTCACTCGCTATCCTGGACTCCATTCAAACGAGATCTATACGTCTCATAGGTGACCCTACCCTCACCCAAAGGCTGCCATCCCTTGCCCACCGACGTGCCGTTGGTGACCTCTTTCTATTTTATAGATATCTGCACAGGCACTGCTCAGAGCGGCTTTCCTCCATAGTTCCCCCACCTGCTGCCCCCAACAGATCTACCAGGGGAACAGAGCGAATGCACCCTTTTACTGTCCACGTCACCAGACATAGAACTTCTTGTTATGCCCGCTCTTTTGTCCCGAGGACTTCCAAGTTGTGTAATTCCTTGCCGGCACATATGTTTCCTTCTCCTCCGAGCCTCCAAACATTCAAGTCCAGAATTAACAAGTTGCCTCTTTCCTCCCTGTCAACACCCACGGTACGATAGTATTTAGGCTGTAAGCCCTCGCGGTGTGTTGTTGAAATAATAAAAAAAATTAAGCTTTTTACATCACATTTACACAGAGAGCATTGTACTGATGCATCTTTACTTGAGTTCTCAATATCTATTTCGTCACATGTTTCTTCAAAAGTCTGGAATTGAAAATGTTGTAGGTAATTATGCAATCTCACTCAAATATTTTTACAAGCACAAATAACAGCCATACTAATGAGACAACTTGTAATAAATTTATAATAATAACAATATTACTTGCAACACATTCTTCAGATTTACATTGATCTCTATTTGAACAAAGTGTTGCAGTTGCAATCTCTTTTTTTAAGTTGATGAGCTCTTTCCGAATGTTTTTTGGTTAATTTCCTTTACATCTTTGATTTAACGGTGCCACGAAAATCAACTAAGCACTGCTGTTAGCTTTAGCAAAGGAGTAGCTAAAATATTCAACAAAATAATAACAGATAAGGAATTTAGTGAATAACTTGCCCAGTGTACTTTATGATAAATGTCTAATTGTTTCAAAGTTAGGTCAGATCGTGTTTAAGCAAGCATAAACATAATAAAAAATATTAACGATCAGGAGTATTACTTACGATTTTCTGTAGCTGGTTCCTTGGGTGACGCCTAATTGTCGGGACTAAACACGCAGATGTTTTGAGGGGGTATATTTATCCTCGCGAATCGCTACCAACCACTGTTTAAGGCGATTTTTATCTTTCTGAAACTTATGTACTCCTGATTTTTCGGAACAAAACGGGAATGCGCAACACTGAGGCATTGTTTTGAATTATTTAAAATAACAAGTAACACCCTACTAGTCTGGTTCCACGCTAACAAAAGCTTTTGACAGCGACAAGTGGCAGTACTCGCGCTCGCGACTGACATGACCTTACCCGCCAATGGTGCGAGCTGGTGACCACAAAAACGATAGCCCTCATTAAATTTATGTTCCTAGTCAATGAAATCTATAATGTGAAGTCATAAATTCATGTATATAGAAACAAACATATTCTCTGGCGTTGTTCGTAAACATCTTGAAAGCGTCAGTTGGCAGCTGGTTTCGGCATGTAATCTATGCTTCATTTTCGTTTGTGAGAGAACATAATTCTTTACAAGCTCGAGGAGCCTTCAACTCACTCTCTTTTTAACAACATTTCAACAAATATTCGTTACTTGCTAGAAGAATAAGGCAGCACGCTCATGTGAGCTATCCTGTTTTGAGAAAACCATCGTTTTGGGCAACGCCATCGTATTGGGCAGCACTATCGTTCTGGGCGCCCCATCAACACAATGCCCTGCAGAAGCACCTGTAGCAGCAACATATCTTCAACCCAGGAGAGTATGTACTGAGGATTTACCAACCCTGAGTGGCCTTTGTAATAGCGTCAAGCCATGAGAATATATCCAGAGGTTTTGCTAGCCCTGAGTAGCCTTCTTGTAAATAGTTAATTCCAGGTGCACCAGAATACACATCATAATTAGGTACACTGCTAGTCTGTAACCTATATTTAAATTCATTCAATTTATTTATAGCTGTTTCCATCTATCACAATAAACTGCATATAGTCATCTTGGCTTTATATCAAATGATTATCCGTTAGAGAGATAACACGTTCATTGTGTTTCAAAGACCGATCTTTTTTCCCAGTTTTTCTGCTTTTGTTAATTTTTGCTTATCTCTTAATTTTTTGCGCAAAATGGTATTAAGCTAACCACTGATAGTTGCATAAAAACATTTTTATTAAAATTCACTTCCATAACGCACTTGCTGCGTCCAGACTTTTGAATTTTATTTCATAACTATAATTAAAATTTAACTTGCTTTGCTCTACAGCCTTATGTTCCGAAATCTGCGTTATGAATAAACGCTACCAGAATTCCATTTCTGTATTACCCTGCCATTTCAGTCTGCAGTAGCATTCCCAATCCGGAGAATGCAGCCTCTGTAGATCCTCTAGTTCTTGAATGTGGGTAGCTTCAGACAAGATACAGTGTGCGAATGTGAAACAAATTAGTGAAAGGCACACAACTTTTACAAAGCCTGAGTGTAAAATGCCTTGGTTGCATAATTTACGTCCATGGCCAGGTTTTACAGTAGAAAGCATGTGCGAGATAACATGTTCGTGTGCTTTATCTAGCATAAGTATAAGGTTTATGAGGCTTACAAGCAGTAAAAGAACAGAGCATTGCACACGGATTAGCAACAAGATATTTTCAGCTAGACAAGCTGTTTTTAAATGCATGCGAAAAAATTAGGCTCTGATGAAATGGTGAAAAGTTTGGGCGTCTTTTCTATGAACGTTTTATACGTACACACATTAAATGTCGCGCACCTTGAAGAAACTCTGAACGCAGCAAGTGCGTTATGGTAGTAAATTTTCATAAAAATATTTTTAACAGTAAATATATTTTTTTTAAGAAAGCAGGCATCAAATATGATTACCAGAATTATCTATATATTAGAAACAATCTGCCATGTTTCATCAAAATAACTTTATTGTTTGAAAATATAAGAAAATTTCCGAAAGTAAACTTAAATTGTCCCGGAAAAAACTGGTTTTCTGGTCAACCTTAGGTTAATAGCAAATTGATTCAAAATTTGAAGCATTTAATGAAAATTCTCTACCATAACGCACTTTCTGCGACCCGAATTTCTTTTCTTACAAAGATGTAGTATATTTCGATGGAAAATGCAAAAATTCAATAACATAGGGCGTGTTCGATTAAAAAAAATCGCTAAAAAAAGGAAAATTTGAATCACCAACGACTTATGGGCCACCCTGTAATTGTGGAAATATTTTTTAAGATGTAGCTCAAGACACCTATTATTAATGTATACCACTTTTTTTCGTAACTTGCATAATAACGGATATATTGCGCTTTAATGATTTTTTACGAAAATTCGACAAAAATGATATACCATTAAACGGTAAACTCTATAGCCAACACTACTGCTAAAGCATCAGACAAAGGGTCTATTTGAAATGAATTTTCTGGGAATATTTAGTAAATTGAAGGACAATGACGATTGAAACTAAGAGTTCAGGCTTTTTAAAACATTATTCCTGAGACATTTTCCTTAAGTAGATCATATTAGTTTCAGGTTCATTGCCTAAATATTAACAATTTTGAGGTTTTAAATCGCAACTTTGACGTTTTGAGGAAAACCCAAATTTATTTTTTCTTTAAATACCTGTAACTTTTTTGTCCTTCAACCTGCAGAGCTAAGTTTTGGTAGGTAGCTTACCTGTAATGATATAAACGCGTGTACCTAATTTCGTTGCCCTTGCTTAGTTAATTTTGGAGATATATTTTTTTTCGAATTAGAACTCAAAATTTTCCCGGAAAACCTCGTCAGATTTTTCTGACTAACGAACTTGTCCAAGCCATTTACCAAACGAAGGTACGCGCCAAATTTTACCAAAATCTCCCCATTATTTTTTGAGTTATCGGTGTGATACATATATATATATATATATATAGATATATATATATATATATATATATATATATATATATATATATATATATATATATATATATATATATATATATATATATATATAAACATGTAAAAAGTGAAACTGACCCCGGATATGGGTTCTAAGGGTCCTAGTTCGCGCTCATTTGCAAAAAATTTTTCAAAATTCAAAAGTCGGAATCTCCCCATTAGTGATTTTTTTCTACGAAAATTCACTAAAAGGATACGGTTAAGGTTCTTATTGTTTTTCCGCAAATCGAAATATACTGGCTTTCCAAAAAAATCCGAAAACTTGGTACGAGTCGGACCAATTACAGTGAAATTTTCTATACGACTCTGTTTTGTCTCTGATAATAAATGATAATATGGACAAAAAATTTTAACAGGTGTACACATTTAAATTTTTCTTTTTCATACACAAATTATCTTCTTACATTTACTTTTTCCTTAGATTGAGTCAGTATTTTGTAGCGATTTGTGCTCAATTTATTAACCAAAATAAACCTGAAATGTTTTTTACAAGTTTTTGCACAGAAAACGTGTTGTATTAGCTTAACTGACAGTTTTCTTAGTGTCAATGTTTTATTTGATACATTTCTGTAATTTTCTGTTGTTTTTTCGATCTTCTTTTAAAGGAACGGTAGGAATTTGTGGTAGGTGACGTGATTTATTTTACTACATACATGTTATACAGAATAATTATTTATTATGATAGTAATGAAACATTCTTTGGGGTGCAAAGCAACTCTACATTTTTCGCAAACAAAATAAGAATTGTTGTGGCAAACTCCGCAGCGAGTCTGCTCATTCTGGTAAATGATCAAATAGTCTAACCTATCATATCGCAAGTTGTGTACATTTTTCGATTGTTTAGTTGGACCTCTCTTTGTAGTTTTTCTATGAGATTCCAATAATCCAGTTGCAATACTTCTAAACGACCACTGACCAAGTTCATTACCATCTTTTTGGCTAAGTTGCCAAGCATTCTGAACTGTCACGTTGAGATAGTGGGTGATTTGTGGGAAGTACCACTTTTTTCTTCGTACTGGTATACGGGTTAAACTTATGTTTTGGTCAGATATATCGACACCCTCCATATTCTCGTTGTATAATTGGATCACTTTTGGTAGATCAAGGAAAATACGTTTTTCTTCCACTCGTGCATATCGCTTACCTTTATTTGGGGAAAGTACAGCAAAGACATTTGAGGCATCACATGCTACAGTGTTGTCATTCCATTAAGATACTATTATAGACCGGTTCCTTAATTTATAACAAATTGAGCCTTTTGCACGTTTTTTAACCCTTTCGAAGCTGGCATATCATTACATTTAGGTATCCTATTGTCCCTTGTAGTACACATACCTTTGCTACTCATTTCTCCTAACTCCACAAGCAATGAACGTCAAGTAAAGAAGTTGTCGAAGAATAAGTAATACCTCTGATTTTGAATTGCCTGAGGAACTGCAGCATATCGCAAAACCACACTTGCTCCTACTCCTAAATCCTTATATTTTTCCACGATGACTGTGGAATATCCTTGGTATGGATCAAGCCAAGCAATATTACCTGATTTAGTTGCGCCTACCCACAGCTTGGGTGGGCTGCAAATACAACAAGTAGTAAGGAAGGGAGTAGTGACCATCTGGCAGCTGCGTCGAGTGATAGGGAGGACTTGGCGACTTAATCCTCGGATCCTTTATTGGATTTACACTGCGATGGTTAGGCCGAGAATCCTCTATGGGGCGTTGGTCTGGTGGTGTGGTGGAAACCAAACAGCTACCAAGAAGCTGGCCAAACTCCAAAGGCTGGCAATGCTAGGTATCACAGGCGCTATGAGGACGACACCCTCAGCCGCGCTAGAGGTCTTGCTGATGCTACCTCCGCTTCCCATCTATATCACAAGGGAGGCTATGGCGTCGCATCTTAGAATGCAAGACTCTGGAAACTGGTACGGAGAGGGAGCTATAATAGGACATAAATGAGTCGCCAAGGAGGTGGAAAAGGAAATTCCGATTTCCACCATCCAGGTATGGAATGCATAGGACGATATTGGGTTGACTAGGCCATATACCCTTAGAATCCCCAGTAGGGATCAGTGAAGGGAAAATGAGTTGCATTCCAGCCCTCAAGCCTGGTCTGTTCTACGGACGGATCGCGACTGGAGGATCAACAATCCCCCGGGGCAGGAATATACATCCATAGCCTGGGGGCGCGCGAGAGTTATGCTCTGGGCGCATATACCACGGCATTCGAGACGGAAGTGTACGCTATCCTGTCTGTAGCCAATAGGCAATATGTGAGGATGAACCCCGAGACATGTGTATACATCTGATCGGATAGCCAGGTGGTCATCCGGGCAGCCTGCGCGGCCAGAGTTAGGTCAACACTGGTTAAGGAGATCGCTTATGCCCTTAAAGGACTAGCCAGGGAAAAGGAGGTGCAACTTATGTGGGCTTCGGGACCCTGTGACGTAGCGAGGAATGAGGTGGCGAATGATCTCGCAAGACTTGGTTCCCGGCAGCCGGTCTGTGGCCTGGAACCTGCGATACGCATACGTAGGAAGACGGTCTCTGTCGCCCTAGACAGGTGAACTGAGGAGGCCATGGAGAGGCGCTGGGGGTTGGCTGGTGGCTGTCGGAAGGCGAGGGACTTCGTGAAGGGGCCGGACAGAGACCAGACTGTTTGGCGACTCGGTAGGACTCGACCGGCGCTCCGCCGCATCCTCGGGGTGCTTTGCTCTTAAAAGACACCTCACATTGATAGGTTTCGAGAGGAAAACCATTTGCCAGGAATGCGGCGAGAATGAAGAGGCGTCTTACCACCTGTGTTAATGTAAGGCTTTTGGGAGTCTTCGAACAGATTTGTTCGGTTAGATGACTCTGCAGAGGAACCAGGTAAGACTGTCTAATGGAAGGCCGTCACGGCCTTCATTTTGAGGTCGAGGCGGTTTGGCGACGGAACCGAGGAAGTGTAGAGCATGGTTGCTGGGTTGCTGAGGTTGGCAAAAAGAGCCCATTGTGACCTACTTACCTGGCGTTAGCCTCCTCACCACTGCTACTACTACTACCTACAACTTGTATCCCCCAACGTATGGGGTTGTCACGGATGAAGTGTTCACAACTATGACGCCTATAGGAAACTATCGCTTTGTCGATGCTGTGGAATTATTTAACAGGACAAAGTTCTTAAATGCCTGATTCAAGGTATCAAAAATTGGTCTCACTTCGGCAAATTTGTCATTATTGTTTAGGGTAGTATTGTCTACATCTGCATTCGCCAGAAAATTGTCTACAAAACAAAAATCAATGAAAAAGATCGGCGATTTTTAACGACAGCAATTATGAGGGGCGGCCATTATGCAAACTTGAACGGGTTGAAGACAATTTTTCTGGCAAATGCAGATGTAGTGTTGCATGGCCCCTGGCACAATGGATAAAGTTGTGACCTGTTGAACCTTTCTGTCTAGTTTCGAGTTCAATTTTTTAAGAATTGTTCAAACTTATCACCTGAGGATGACCTCTTAGAGTGTGGAAACGCGTCGGGGGTTAAGTTTAAAATAAATTTGGTATCTGGAGGAGGAGCCTTTCATTCAATGTTTAATCATGTCAATCCCAAATGTGTAACGTTCAGAAATGAAAGTTATAAACAGCTGTCAAGTGGTTATCTTTGAATATTTTCTTTAACCCTTTTGTAAGAAAATGATAGAAAGGAAGTACAGCGAAATTTTTGGGCTGCTCATCGGGTTCAGGCCTCAATGTCGTAATGTTACTTGTCGATATTTTATTCCTATGCTTAGTAACTAACCAGTACACAATATCTGGACAGAAACCGTAATCAACAAATCGTAATATCTATAATTTTGTTCATCTCTGAATTGTATATCTTACCGCTCAAAGGAAAACTGAGTAATCTCCGAACAAGAAAGCCCAAACTTGAGATTTTGTGACCGAAAGGATGATTTGAATCTGATGGTACGAAGCGATTTGTAAACGTTTCTTTCCTATAATTGTCAAATTGTAACCTATTAAAATTTTTGATGACAAGCGTAACAAGGAAGGATAGTTCGTCGTTGTTCTCCATTTCGTAAGTAAACTTGATTGAAGGGAACCTGCTGTTGAACTTATTAACAAAGTTATTGATGGTATCTTATAACACAGATTAGCCCTACTGTTGGGGTGGCAGTATAGCTTAAAATAAATACCCTGTGTGTTAATTAAAGAATTACTGAATAACATTTAGCTTGGCCACTCAGTCGGGGCACAAATGTAATATAAAACGTGGGGCATGGGCTTTAGCACTTGCACTCGGTGGGTTTAAAAATGCACGAATAAAAGTCGGGAGTAAAAATAAAATCGGTTTATTAAAAATTGTTGAACTTATATAAATCTGGTTGCTTCCAGTTAAGCAGATTTAAATAAAGAAAAATATAAATTGATACTTGAAGTTGTTCAGATTTAAATACACAATATAAAGTGATTAATTACGTTGAATTGAAATATAAAACTGTTGAAATGAATTGTGGGGTATAACACTATGTTTTAAAGAAGAGAAGCCCAGGATCTTGGAGGTGCCTCATTGTGTAAATGTATTTTCCTGGGGGGACAGCTTCGTGACTTGGCACACATGGTTGATGTTCGGTGTTACTGAAGCTCCTCCAGGATGATGGTATCTCAAAACAGCGTCCAGACGAACGGTTACAGACCAGCGGATTACTTACCAGCCGGTCCCTGACTAGCGGGTCCTTGACTAGCTGGTCCCTGACCAGCGGGGTGGCTATAAATTTTAGGTGAATTAGTGTTGGCTTAAGGCTTTATGATCCACATGAGGCGGCTGGTAGCAAGTTGCGTTTAAGTACAAAACTTATCTGTGTGTTAATAACCAAAATAAAATAACATAAATGAAATAAAATTTCTCTTTGATAGTACAATTACTACAGCACAATAGCAAGCAATCATTTAATCAACGCTACCACAAGCCACCATTCAACAGTATATAATTTATAATGAAGAGAGCATTTATTGAAAGTGAATTCAAAGTGGTATATACTAGGAAGCAATCACATCTTAATCTCAATTCAAGAAATTCACAAGCAACTAGAAAATAAGCGGGTATTGTAAGTATAACTTACCCATTTAGGCATGTTGCCTTTTCCAATTAAAAATTAACCATACGATAGCATGTCTCAGCTTGATTCAATAAGAGAGAAGAGAGCGTGTCACTTTTTATCTTGACATATCGTCGAGTTGTCACGTTTGTCGGCGTATTCTTATTGAGTTATAATGCAGTAGAGCAACTGACCACGAACTGTGTACGCTGTGCCAATGATTGTGACGTCACTAGTGCGACTGATTCAGTAGCGCTATAGTTCGTTATAAGTGGTGACACGTGGGATATGTTACACATATGTTAAACACATGTGACATGTTTCTTTACTGAGGTCAAATATGGCAAAAATATCATCGACACATCTCAAGCGTACTCTCGGAAAATACTCCACCGCCCCAGCAAAGTCACACAAATCGGCTCACGAAGAGTTGGGCAACGAAGTGGTTCCCTCCCTCTGCCGAAAAAACTTTCCGCCGAATCGAAAGAAAATCTCAGACATACATAGTGAAGTTAACTTAATATAATCCTCCACATATTGAAAAAACTCTGGACGCAGCAAGTGCGTTATGGTTGTTGTTGTTTGTTCCCTCAGGGCTCGTCCGCGGCCTTGCCGCCCCGATAGCACCGCAACCCTTGGTTGATTGTGCATACCCTTAGTCTTACTCCACCCATTCCAAAATCACTGTGCCTTGAACTAGTCTGCACAGCGATTGGTAGGGTGAAGTTTTATATTGCTCTGTCTCCGGTCTAGAGTGACCGTAGATCAGTTGTCTTTTCCGGTCCAGAGCTATACACTCGCACAAGATGTGCTGGGCTGATTCCTCCCCCTCGCCGCATAGTCTGCATGCGAGGTCCCCTTCGAACCGCCCCATTTTATGTAGGTGTTTCTTGACGGCCATGTGTCCCGTCAAGAGACCTGTTGTGTTTCTGAGCTGTCCTCTGCTAAGGTTTAGCAGCTCCACAGCTCTCTTTGAACTGGGTCCGTCAATTATTGACTTCCCATGTCTGAGCCCTGGACAGTCCGCTCAGTACAACTTGTGTTGGTTTCTGACCCAGGACTTAATGGCTCCCCTGGCAGTGCTCTTTGACACGCCCAGAGCCGGTTCTGGTCCCATAAATGGTTCTGCTGACCCTCTCTTCGCGAGACTGTCAGCTTCTTCATTGCCTTTGACCCCGAGTGACCCGGCACCCAGATGAGGGTCACCTCATTCTGCCCAGCCAGGTCGCTCGTCTCGTCTCGGCATTCACTCACCAGCCAGGAATTTACCCGTGGGCTACTTAGTGCCTTAAGGGCTGCCTGGCTGTCTGTGGCTATGAGAATCCGCTTGTTGGTGTAGCCCCTCCTCTTGTTCTCCCGCACACAGTGCAGGATGGCGTACATCTCGGCCTGAAACACTGTTGCATGGGCTCCGAGGGAAATACTGTGACTTACCCTCGGTCCTTCTGAGTAAACACCTGCCCCCGTCCCACGCTCCCCGCCAGATCCGTCCGTGAACCAGACGAGCGCGTCCCGTGGTATGCCCGGCTTCTCCTCCCGCCATGCCCCGCGATCAGGGATTTCCACTGTGAAGTTGTTTTCCCTGCACATTCGCGGACTCGCGAAGTCTGACCTCATTTCAAGCATGGGTTCCTTCACGATCTCCTGAATTTTGCAGTGGCCTCTGAAGCCTGGGTTGATCTTCAGTCTACCATTGCAGGCTAGTCTGTATAGTTCTAGCCTGGCATCTCCCATAATAACTAAGTGTAGGGGGGGGGGTAGATCCAGCAACACCTCCATGGCGGCTGTTGGGGTTGAAGACATGGCCCCTGTGATGCCTAGGCAAGCCATCCTTTGGATCTTGCCTAGTTTTTGTTTGGCACTGGATTGTGTCACCTTAGGCCACCAGACCAGTGCCGCATATGTTAACGATGGTCTGACCACCCTTGTGTACAGCCAGTGGGCCATACTAGGTCTTAGTCCCCACGTTTTTCCATATAGCCGCCTAGTGACGGCTAAGGTCATGACTGCCTTACGCAGTATTTTTCCAATGTGACTATTCCAGGTTAGCTTAGAGTCCAATACGACCCCAAGATATTTTACCTCCCTGGCCATTGGAACGCTCCTACCGTATAGAGTGAGAGTTCTGTGGCTTTCACACTTCCTCCTCCTCGTAAACGGCACGACGGTTGCTTTCTCGGGGCTCACCCCGAGCCCTTGATCAACCGTCCACCCTTCCACCACTTTCAGTGCAGTCTGCATACGCTCCCACACTGCCTGTGTGACCTTTCCTCGGACTATGATGACAATGTCGTCCGCATAGCCCTGTACCTCATACCCCCCTCCCGAGAGCCTCCCCAGCAGGCCGTCCACGACTAGACACCAGAGCAAGGGAGACAGAACGCTCCCCTGCGGACACCCCGCCGCGACCCCCGCCAGCAGAGTCCCTCCCGCGAGTGAGGTGAACACCGCCCTGTCCCTGAGCATGGAACCGATTCACCTGCAGCAGGTCTCCTCTATTCCACGCTCCCGGGCAGCTGCCAGAACCGATCCGAACGAGGTGTTGCTAAAGGCCCCCTCTATGTCTAGGAAGGCCCCCAGCGCCACCTCCTTGTTCTCCAGCGTATTCTCCAGTTTCAGCACCAGTTGGTGCAGTGCTGTTTCTGTTGAGAATCCTGCTCTGTATGCATATTGTCCGCAGTGTAGAGGATATGCTTCCAGTACACCGCCCCTAATGTGCCGGTCGAGCAGTTTTTCCACTGTTTTCAGCAAGAAGGACATGAGACTTATTAGCCTCAGGGACTTTGCCTGGTCTGTTGGACGCCCAGGTTTAGGAATAAATACAACCCTGGCCAGTCTCCATGCCCTCGGAATGTACCCCAGAGCCAGGCTGGCCCTCATAATGAGGGTAAGCACCGGCGCCAGTATATCTATCCCCTGTTGGAGCATGATGGGCATTATTCCATCAAATCCCGGCGATTTGTATGGCTTAAAGCTGTTAATGGCCCATCTGATTTTGCTCCAGGTAACCACCTCTTTAGCGACTGTCCAGTCTACTCTAGATGCCCGCCTATAAGGCGCCTCTATTTCTGAGTGTTCCCAGTCCGGAGGTGATTGGTTTATTATGTTACAGCCGGGGAAGTGCGTCTGGAGTAAAATTTCCATAGTTTCCTCCCCCGAGCTTGTAAAGCCTCCCGTGGGTGTTCTAAGGGAGCCTATGTTAATCTGAGGGCCCTTAGACAGGATCTTGTGTAGTCGAGCACTCTAGGACGTGTTTTCCACTTCTTCGCAGTGCCTCCTCCACGACTCCTTCTTGGCGTCCCTCAGTCTTTTGTTATAGGTCGATAGGGCCTGTCTATATTCATCCCATGCTCCCGACCTTTTGGCCGCGTTAAACAGCTTACGAACCTGCGTCCTCCTTTGCCTGAGGTCCTCGTTCCACCATAAGTGCGTTATGGTAGTGAATTTTCATAAAAATGTTTTTAATTGCAAATATGTGTGTTTCCTTTTTAAGAAAGCCGGCATCAATTTTGGTTACCAGTATAACCTATATAGTAAAAACAATGTGCCATGTTTCATAAAAATAACTTTATTGTGTGAAAATGTACAAAAATTTCCAAAAGTAAACTTAAAGTGTTCCCGGAAAAACTCGTTTCTTGGTCAACCTTATAGGTTAATAGCAAATTGAGCTATTCAAATTTGAAGCATTTAATGAAAATTCGCTACCATAACGCACTTGCTGCGTCCCGAATTTCTTTTCTTACAAACATGCATCGCTGAAAAATTCAAAAATGCAATAACATAAGGCGTGTTTAATTAAAAAAAAAAAGAAAATTTGTATCACCAACGACTTATGGGCCATCCTGTGATTGTAGAAATATTTTTTTAAGATGTAGCTCAAGACACCCTATAATTAATATATACAAATTTTCTTCATATCTTGTATAATAACGGATATATTGAGCTTTATTGATTTTTTACGAAAATTCGACAAAAATTATATACCATTAAACGATAAACTCTAAAGCTAAGGCTACTGCCAAGCATCAGAGAAAGGGTCTATTTGAAATGAATTTTCTGGAAACATTTTAGTAAAATGAAGGACAATGACGGTTGAAACTAAGACTTCAGAGTTTGTAAAAGATCCTTCTTGAGACATTTGATTTCCATATCCCGTATTAGATTCAAGTTCTTTGCCTAAATGTTGTCGATTTTGACGTTTTAAATCGCAACTTTGACGTTTTGAGGAAAACCCCAATTTTTTTTTTTTTAAATGCCTATAACTTTTTTGTCTTTTGACTTACATAGCTAAATTTTGGTAGCTGGCTTACCTATAAGGATATTAACTAGCGTACCAAATTTGGTTGCCCTTACTTTGTTAATTCCGGAGAAATAAATTTTTTTCGAAAGAAAACACAAAATTTTCCGGGAAAACCTGGGCAGATTTTCCTGGCTAACGAACTTGTCCAAGCCATTTGCAAAGGAAATTTTTCCACCAAATTTAATCAAAATCGGCCTATTATTTTTTGAGTTATCGGTGTGATACATATATATATATATATATATATATATATATATATATATATATATATATATATATATATATATATATATATATATATATATATATATATATATATATATATATATATATATATATATATATATATATATATATATATATATATATATATATATATATATATATATATATATATATATATATATATATATATATATATATATATATAAACATATAAAAATTGAAACGGACCCCGGATATGTGTTCTAGGGGGCCTAGTTCGCGGTCATTTGAAGACATTTTTTCAAAATTCAAAAGTCGGGATCTCCTCATTAGTGAATTTTTTTTAAGAAAATTCACTAATAAAAAGCAAGAACAATCAAGTTTCAATCAAGACTTTGTTTTTCATGAACTATTTTATATAAAAAATTGCTTTGAACCGCGACGCATATAAATTTAGCTAAGCACAATTATATACTGTAGTATTTATTTTACAGCAAATTTCGTTCTCGTTATAGCGTAGCTTAGTTTGTGTCCATAAAAAACACCTAATTTGATTGTTCTGCTCAGTTCATACGGATTCTTCTTTGTTTTAAATCCTTATTAGCATACCTCATGCATTTAAATTTCTTTGTCCTTAACTTTCAGAACGAGAAACGAATCAGAACAAGAAGGCTCCAAAAGAAAATGCTGAATGAGCTTTAAGATAAAGCCGTGTCTCTGTATACCTTACTTCGGCTTATTGAATAGACGGTATTAGCTACGCCTGGGTTCACACATGTGCACTCTGCTGCACTTCACTTCCTTGTCACTTCCTTACAGACAGCAAATTTCATTAGAAGTTAGTGCGCTTCAAGTCCTGTTTAGAAATATTTCAAAGGAAGTTGTATTTGTCGCTGACTTTGTTAGTCACTTCTTAATTTTCTGAGTTATCTTACTTGGGGTTATTGGTGCAACAAGTTTATGTATATACAATAAGATTCAAAATGATTTGTCCTTTTTGAAGAGGCAATAAAATTAGGTGTATAATTTGCAAAAATTGATGACAACAGTCGACAAAGGAAGTTTTGGAGATATTTTGACAGTTGTTTGATAATTGTGGAAAGGAAGCATCGAAATATACAGCATCGCATATTTTGTGTTGAAAAGGTTATTAAAAATTTTTCCATGATTATTATTTTATCGTCAATTTAATGTTTGAAGTTGAAGGGTAATTTCATACTGGTTGCAAAAGTGTCGAAATAGTGCGTCAACAACAACCCACGAGGGCTTATAGCCTAAATACTACCGTGCTGTGGGTGTCGACAAGGAGGAAAGAGGCAACTTGTTAATTCTGGACTTGAAGGTTTGGAGGTTCGGAGGAGAAGGAAAAATATGCGCCGGCAAGGAATTACACAAGTCCTCGGGACAAAAGAGCGGGCGTAACAAGATGTTCTATGTCTGGTGACCTGGACAGTAAAAGGGTGCATTCGCTCTGTTCCCTGGTAGATCGGTTGGGAGCAGCAGGTAGAGAAACTATGGAAGAAAGCTCCTCTGAGCAGTGCCGGGGCAGCTATCTATAAAAGAGAGAGAGGTCACCAACGGCACGTCGGTGGGCAAGGGATGTCAGCCATTGGGTAAGGGTAGGGTCACCGATGAGAAGTACAGCTCTCTTCTGAATGGAGTCCAGGATAGCGAGTGTAGAAGCGGCAGCGGCACCCCAGATGTGGGAGCAGTATTCGAGGTTCGGCCTAATTTGTGAAGTATATAAGGTATAAAGATTAGCTTGTGAAAAGTATTTGCGAGCCCGGAAGAGGAAACCCAATTTCTTAGCAGCCGCTTCTGCAATTGATGTGACATGTTAGTGTGTGACATGTTGGTGTCAATTGAGATTTCGATCCACAGAAATGCCGACAAGTGAAAAGGACTAATTACTTTGAAAAACTTGGTTGTTCGTTGTGATGGGACTAGGGCTGGTGTATCTCTTATGAGGTAAAAAGCAAGTATTAAGAGAGGAGAACATCTTTCGTACCTTTTTAGTTTGAAAATGATATGCGTCATTTTATGCGCGGCATCGGCCACTTTTGGTGGCTAAACATTTGGAGGTGGGTTGAGAGCATCATTGCCGGCGAAAAACGTCCAGGACGGTAGAAACAATTTCATCCCCTGAAACAAGAGGTGGAAACTTAATCTTGCAGAAATTATTCCCAATAAATTTAGCAAGAGTCCAGAATGGTTTGCTGCCGTTGGAGCCTGAGAGGACTTTGTTTTTGCTGTGGTTATTAAATGAGTTTTTTGCCTCAGAAAGAATGCGGACATAGCGGTTTCTTGCGTCATTAAATCCTTGACGGTTTTCTTGACTGGGATTGTGTAGAAGCGTTTTGTGGGCTTTGGCCTTTTCAAGTCTGGCCTTGTCACAGGATTTAGAGAACCAGGGCTTTTTAGCAGCTGAAGTGGTTTTCTGTGTACGTGGAATAAATAATTCCATGTCAGCTTGGATAATTTCGGTGACCTTTTGTGAAATATCAGACGGGTCAGAATGAGAGAAGCAGCCCATGGAAATGAGGAAAAGTAGTCCCGCATTTCGCTCCAGTTCGCGGAGTTGTAGTGCCCAACGATACGTGGGTGGAATGACTGTGTGACCTCGGGTTGCATTGCACAGGAAGCAGTGACCATGCCGTGGTCTAAGCGACCAAGTGGGGCGGTGACTGATGTCTTATAGCATTCAGGTTTTGTAGTAAGAACTATATGCAAGGGATTTGATCTGTGTGTTGAGATGCGATGAAAGTAAGTAGGTTGCTGAGCCATATTGGCTAAAAGATTGCTGACTGCAAAGCCCTCCGCTGCTCTCCCTTATGGATCCTAGAAATTCCTTATAATGGACATTGAAGTCAACCAGAATGGTGACCTCAGAGTAAGGATATTCAGAACTCAGATGGTCTGGAAGAAAACCTACAATTTTCCATGAAAAACTGGTACCATTTTCCTAACTAACAAACTTAAGCAAGTCACTTAAAAAGTAAGGTATTCATTCAAATTCGGCTTATTATTTTCTGAGTTATCGGTGATATATATATATATATATATATATATATATATATATATATATATATATATATATATATATATATATATATATATATATATATATATATATATATATATATATATATATATATATATATATATATATATATATATATATATATATATATATATATATATACATATATACATAAGAAAATGTGCTCTAGGGCTCCCGTTTGCGATTCGCGCTCATGTACACATTTTTTCAAAATGCAGAAGACGCGATCTCCTTCTGTTAGAGATTTTTTTAAATGAAAACTCACTAAAAACCCTATACCAAAATGACTAAGGACACAAAAGAAAAGCCACAGAGTTAAAATATAATATTTAGTGAAGGTTCACTAAAATCCTGATGTAAGATTGAATTACTTCACCAGATTTGTAGTTACTCTTTTAGGAACTGAAAAATTTAAGTTTAATATTCAGTATTAACGCATCCATATCTACCTGTTCCACCATAGAGTAATTTTTATTTTAGATTGACATTTTAACATACGTCAGTTAAACCCTGGCACTGGAAATCATACTGTCTAATTCCAAAAAAATCAGCAGCCCAGAATAGGAAATTCCGAGCTTAGTGCATTGCTTTTTTTTTTGTTCCCTCAGGGCTCGTCCGCGGCCTTGCCGCCCCGATAGCACCGCAACCCTTGGTTGATTGTGCATACCCTTAGTCTTACTCCACCCATTCCAAGATCACTGTGCCTTGAACTAGTCTGCACAGCGATTGGTAGGGTGAAGTTTTATATTGCTCTGTCTCCGGTCTAGAGTGACCGTAGATCAGTTGTCTTTTCCGGTCCAGAGCTATACACTCACACAAGATGTGCTGGGCTGATTCCTCCCCCTCGCCGCAGAGTCTGCATGCGAGGTCCCCTTCGAACCGCCCCATTTTATGCAGGTGTTTCTTAACGGCCATGTGTCCCGTCAAGAGACCTGTTGTGTTTCTGAGCTGTCCTCTGCTAAGGTTTAGCAGCTCCACAGCTCTCTTTGAACTGGGTCCGTCAATTATTGACTTCCCATGTCTGAGCCCTGGACAGTCCGCCCAGTACACCTTGTGTTGGTTTCTGACCCAGGACTTAATGGCTCCCCTGGCAGTGCTCTTTGACACGCCCAGAGCCGGTTCTGGTCCCATCAATGGTTCTGCTGACCCTCTCTTCGCGAGACTGTCAGCTTCTTCATTGCCTTTAACCCCCGAGTGACCCGGCACCCAGATGAGGGTCACCTCATTCTGCCCAGCCAGGTCGCTCGTCTCGTCTCGGCACTCACTCACCAGCCAGGAATTTACCCGTGGGCTACTTAGTGCCTTAAGGGCTGCCTGGCTGTCTGTGGCTATGAGGATCCGCTTGTTGGTGTAGCCCTTCCTCTTGTTCTCCCGCACACAGTTGAGGATGGCGTACATCTCGGCCTGAAACACCGTTGCATGGGCTCCGAGGGAAATACTATGACTTACCCTCGGTCCTTCCGAGTAAACACCTGCCCCCGTCCCACGCTCCCCGCCAGATTCGTCCGTGAACCAGACGAGCGCGTCCCGTGGCATGCCCGGCGTCTCCTCCCGCCATGCCTCGCGATCAGGGATTTCCACTGTAAAGTTGTTTTGCCTGCACATTCGCGGGCTCGCGAAGTCTGACCTCATTTCAAGCATGGGCTCCTTCACGATCTCCTGAATTTTGCAGTGGCCCCTGAAGCCTGGGTTGATCTTTAGTCTACCATTGCAGGCTAGTCTGTATAGTCCTAGCCTGGCCTCTCCCATAATAACTAAGTGTAGGGGGGGTAGATCCAGCAACACCTCCATGGCGGCTGTTGGGCTTGAAGAGATGGCCCCTGTGATGCCTAGGCAAGCCATTCTTAGTGCATTGCTGGGTGTATTATTGCTGAATAGATGCATTCAGGTACCACGACGAATAATGTATTAGGAATATAAAAGAGATAGTCAAAATTTGTGGATATCTGAGGCTATTTCTAGAAACAAGTTCGAATATATATATATATATATATATATATATATATATATATATATATATATATATATATATATATATATATATATATATATATATATATATATAGATGTAAATATTCATCCTACCGATAATACTACAATAGATGCAAGTGACAAATTCGCTAAGGTTCGGCACTTGCTTGGACATCTGACTAGAAAGTTCTCAGAGCACAGTTTATGCGAAGAATGAAGCCATGGCAATGCGTTGATGAAGCCATGGTAACATATTTTGGTCTCCATGGATGCAAACAGCTTATACATGGCAAGCCTATTCAAGACGGATATAAGCTGTGGGTAGGTGCATTAAGATTAGGATATGTGAACAGGTTTGAGCCATCTGCAGTGCTAGATAATGCCTATACTTTGAGGAAAAAAATTCCTGATGCACGGATGCATTTATTTTTTGATAATTTCTTTTCGACCGTACCACTATTACAACTTTTATCTGATAAAAATTTAAAAGCTACAGGGACTCTGCGGGAAAACCGCATACCAAAAATCCTCTAGTAGATCCTAAGATAATGAAAAAATAAAAAAGGTTAAAATGTCGATTTCAAAAAAGCTGACAAGAAAACATTCATCATTGTGAAGTTCCACAACAACAGTATTCTCACATTATGTTTAAACTCAGCAGGAGTAAATCCGATAGACTTTGTGAAGAGGTTTTCTCAAAAGTAGAGGAAGAGTATAGTAATAGTAATAGTTTATTGTGACAATAATACAAAGCGCCTTACAAATAAGTATTCTACTTGTGCTTGAAAACAGCGCAATTTAGTCAGTTTTCACCCAAACGTTGATATTACAAATTTCTTGACAGTGACACTTTCTAATTTGGGAGACTTCAAATTTTGATCAATAGACAGGTAATTTTTTTAAATTTCTTAGTAATATCAAATTTATTTCTTTTTATAGTTATTTCCAGGTAACTCAACAGCATTTAGTGAATTTATATAACGCACATATGGGGGGCGTTGACAGTTGTGCCCAGAATTTGAGCCTTTACAGAATATCAATCAGGGGCAAAAACCGGTTCTTTCCTCCAATAATGCAGCGTATTGACATGGCAGTACATAATGCTTGACAGTTACACCGACAACGGGGTGGAGAACTTGATCAGCCAGAATTTAGAGGAAGACTAGCTACTACAATTTTAGCCCAAAACAAGAAATCAACAACTTCAAAAGGGCACATATCACGTGATGAAGAAATTGATATTCGTTTTGATCACACTGACCATTTAGTGATACCTCAAAATAAATAAACTCGATGCGCCTGCTGTCATCAAAGAGCAACTACTAGATGTATAAAGTGTAATAAAGGGTTGCATGTGAAATATTTTGTTATATACCATACATCAAATAATATCTAAGGTAAATTTGACATAACTTGGATACCTGCTGTTTATGCCCACCGTACTACATTTAGTACGGATCAGAATTTGTATTATTTTCAATTTTTTTTTTCTAAAATGTGTTTACTTATAGCCTAAAAGTATCAAAGTTAGTAAAAAATTCTTATGAATCATTGCCACTTTTGTATGGGTATATCTGAGTTTAAAAGGATCCTATTAACAAGCCACATTAGCTTCACGAAAGAAAGCTTGGGACCAAGTGACTGATGAACTTAACTCTGTTTGTAATTAGAACAATCCAGTATTACAACATTTACGTGTCTTACTAAATTTGTTACACACGATTATGTAACTTCCATTCGGATATTATTGTCATATTCTTAATACATATTTTTATCTCTCCCACAAGGGAGAGCCGCTGAGGCGTTTGCAGTCAGCAATTCTTTAGCCAATATGGTTCAGCAACCTACTTACTTTCTTCGTATCGCAGCTCAAATCCCTTGGATCTCCTTCTTACTACAAAACCTGAATGCTATAAGATATCAGTCACCGCCCCCCTTGGTCGCTCAGACCACGGCATGGTCACTGCTTCCTGCGCAATGCCACCGGAGGTCACACAGTCATCACACCCACGTATCGTTTGGCACTAAAACTCCGCAAACTGGGACGAAATGCGGGATTACTTTTCCCCATTTCCATGGGCGTCTGTCTGCTTCTCTCATCCTGACCCCTCTGATATCTCACAAAACGTCACCGAAATTATCCAAGCTGGCATGGAATTATTTATTCCACGTACATAGAAAACCTCTTCAGCCACTCAAAAGCCCTGTTTATCTAAATCATGTGACAAAGCCAGACTTGAAAAGGTCAAAGCTCACAAAACACTTCTACACAATCTCAGTCAAGAAAATCGTCAAGCATTTAACGACGCAAGAAACCGATATGTCCGCATTCTTTCTCAGGCAAAAAACTCGTTTAATAACCACATCAAAAACTTAAGCTCCAACGGCGGCAAACCCTTCTGGACCCTTGCTAAATCGATTGGGAACAATTTCTACAAAAGCACGTTCCCACCTCTTGTCTCAGGGGATGAAATTGTTTCTACCACCCTGGGCAAGGCTGAACTTTTTTCTTCGGTGTTCGCCGGAAATTCTACTCTCAACCCACCTCCGAATGTTCAACCACCAACAGTCCCCAATGTCGCGCGTAAAATGACGGATATCATTTTCAAAACTAAAAAGGTACGAAAGATGCTCTCTTCTCTTAATACCAGGAAAGCCTCTGGCCTTGACGAGATCCCAGCAATTGTTCTCAAAAAATGCGCATCAGAACTTGCTCCTGTCCTTGGTTTCAGATATCTTACAATGAACGCATATTCCCTAGTAACTGGAAAACTGCTCGAGTACAACCCATCCCCAAGAAAGGATCCAAAGCGCTTCCTAGCAACTAAGACCTATTTCTCTCCTTTCAGTCGTCTCTAAAGCGGTGGAAAAGTATATAAACACCAAATTACCAAAACTTCTTGAAAAACACAGTCTCATCCACGACAGGCAGTATGGATTCCGTCAGCGCAGATCGACTGCCGACCTCCTTTCCTTTGTCACCCAATCTTGGAACAAGTATATGGAACTACACGGTGAATCTCAGATTGTTGCTCTAGACATATCCAAAGCATTCGACCAGGTCTGGCACGCAGCGCTGCTTAATAAACTTCCGGCATATGGCCTACCACCAAAACTTTGTACCTGGACAGCAAATTTCCTCTCCAACAGGAGCATTTCTGTTGTTGTGAATGGCCATTCCTCTAAACTGTATCCAACTAATGCAGGAGTTCCTCAAGGTTCAGCTTTAGCCGCTACTTTGTTTCTTTTCCACATCAATGATTTCCTCTCTAGCACATCCAACCTAGTTCACAGTTACGCAGACGACAGCACCCTTCACTCAAATTTACAATATTCTAAGCCCGTCTCTTTAGCCCAATTAGATGAGGATCGCAGACTCATGGAGGGTTCTGTCTCCGTGGATCTCCACAAAATATTAGACTGGGGAAGTAGAAATCTTGTGCAATTCAACCCCACCAAATCTCAGTTTTGCTTTCTTTCTCATAAGAGATACACCAGCCCTAGACCCATCACAATCAACAACCAAGTTATTCAAAGTAATGAGTCCTTTTGTCTTGTTGGCATTTATGTGGATCGAAATCTTAATTGGCAGCAACATGTCACATCAATTGCAGAAGCGGCTGCTAAGAAATTAGGTTTCCTCTTCCGGGCTCGCAAATACTTTACACCAGCTAATCTCTATACCTTATATACTTCACAAATAAGGCCAAACCTCAAATACTGCTCCCACATCTGGGGTGCAGCTGCCGCTCGCTATCCTGGACTAAATTCAAAAGCGTTATCCTGGACTCAATTCAAAAGAGAGCTATACGTCTCATCGGTGACCCTACCCTCACCCAAAGGCTACTACCTCTTGCCCACCGTCGTGCCGTTGGTGACCTCTCTCTCTCTCTCTCTCTCTCTCTCTCTCTCTCTCTCTCTCTCTCTCTCTCTTTTATAGATATCTAGATATCTGCACGGGCACTGCTCAGAGGAGCTAGTTCCCCCACCTGCTGCCGCCAACAGATCTACCAGGGGACCAAAGCGAATGCATCCTTTTACTGTCCAGGTCACCAGACATAGAATATCTTGTTATGCCCGCTCTTTTGTCCCGAGGACTTCCAAGTTGTGGAATTCCTTGCCGGCACATGTTTTTCCTTCTCCTCCGAACCTCCAAAACTTCAAGTCCAGAATTAACAAGTTGCCTCTTTCCTACTTGTCAACACCCACGGTACTATAGTATTTAGGCTGTAAGCCCTCGTGGTGTGTCGTTGAAATAAAAAAAATACTGTCCTTATCTAATATTGGTATTATTTTGTGAGGTCATGGTCGCACATCCAACAAAATGATCAAAGATCGCCTATAGTTAAACAAGTTGGTACTGTGTCCTACGTTAATTTAAAATAAAAACTCCGTAGGTTTTTCATAAAACCTTTTAAAAAGTTATAAAATGTGAATAAACTAAAATATCGACAGCAGTGTCCTTAGGAATTTGTGAAAAATTTGTCAATGTAAATATAACGTTTATATTTTATTCATGAACTTTTTGTATCAGATCTTATTGACGACAACATCTCTGATTCTCCGCCTCTCAAAGCGAAAAACGATTTTTGATGACACATAGAACAGGTTCGCATTTATATATGAACAAACCTCTAGAGATGGAAAGAAGATGCCCGAAGTTGAGTAGAAAATGTAATAAATAATCGAGATGTCAAAGAGGCATGTTCCAAGCATCATACAAGTTGACACCTTCAATATCGTGAGGCAACTGCTCTTTGGTTTTCCTACAGTTTCCGAGTGAAGCAAGGTCATGACTACTAATGTAATCTGACCTGATTTTCTATACGGTGTCGAGAAAAGCGGTCCGTCTTGAGTAAACACGTCACATAGAACTGGGCGCAATTCCGAGGTAAATAGTTGTGAAAGCCGCCTTTAGACGTCTCGATGCTGACTAAAACGTGATACTGCACCTTTCTTATGAGTAGAATTCTATTCCTTTCGCTATTTCAGCCTCTGAATGTTCAATATATGTTTGCGGTAAACTCCAGTGTTGCAATAAATACAGTGTGTTTCAAGAATCAGGAATTAAGGTTTTAGAGAAATGATGAAATTCATCAAGTTAAAGTCTGTAACGCTAGTTTTTAGCTAAACGTTCTCCTACAGACCCTAAACTTTTAGTGAATTAAAAAAAAAATTAAATCATGAGGAGATCCCCGCTTTTGAATTTTGAAAAAATGCCTTGAAATGACCGCGAACTAGACCCCCTAAAACCCATATCCAGGATCAGTTTCAATTTTAATATGTTTAATATTTTTTGGAGATCCGCAGAGACAGAACACTCCATGAGTCTGCGATCCTCATCTAATTGGGCTAAAGAGGCAGGCTTAAAATATTGTATATTTGAGTGAAGGGTGCTGTCGTCCGCGTAACTGTGAACTGGGTTGGATGTGCTAAAGCTGAACCTTGAGTGAATCCTGCATTAATTGGATACAGTTTAGAGTAATGGCCATCCACGACAACATAAATGCTCCGGTTGGGGAGGAAATTTGCTGTCCAGGTATAGTGTTTTGGTGGTAGGCCATAGGCCCGAAATTTATTTAGCAGCGCTGCGTGCCAGACCTGGTCGAGTGCTTTGGATATGTCTAGAGCAACAATCTGGGATTCACCGTGTGGTTCCGAGAATGATTGACAAAGGAAAGGAGGTCTGCAGTTGATCTGCGCTAACGGAATTCATACTGCTTGTCCTGGATTGGACTGCGTTTTTCAAGAAATTTTAGTAATTCGGTGTTTATATACTTTTCCATCACTTTAGAGACCACTGGAAGGAGAGAAATAGGCCTGTAGTTTCTAGGAAGCGCTTTGGATCATTTTTTAGGGACGGGTTGTACACGAGCAGTTTTCCAGTTACTAGGAAATTTGCATCTATTGTAAGATGTCTGAAACAGACGAGTCAGGACAGGAGCAGGTTCTGGTGCGCATTTCTTTTTAAACAATTTCTGGGATCTCGTCAAGGCCAGAGGCTTTCCTGGCGTTAAGAGAAGGGAGCAACTTTCGTACCTTTTTAGTTTTGAAAATGATATCTGCCATTTTATGCGCGATATTGTGGACTGTTGCTGGTTTAACGTTTGGAGGTGGGTTGAGCGTAGAATTGCCGGCGAACAACGAGGCAAAAGGCCTTCCCCAGGGCGGTAGCATCAATTTCATCCGCTGAAACAAGAGAACGTGCTCTTGCAAAAATCATACCCAATAGATTTAGCAAGAGTCCAGAAGGGTGTGCTGCGGTTGGAGCTTGAGAGGACTTTATTTTTGATGTGGTTATTAAACGAGTTTTTTGCCTCACAAAGAATGCGGACATAGCGCTTTCTTGCGTTGTTAAATTCTTGACGGTTTTCTTGACTGGGATTGTGTAGAAGCGTTTTGTGAGCTTTGGCTTTTTAAATCAGGCCTTGTCACAGGATTTACAGAACCAGGGCTTTTGACTGGTTTAAGAGGTTTTCTGTGTAGGTGGAATATTTAATTCCATGCCGGATTGGATAATTTCGGTGACGTTTTGTGAGATATCAGAGAGGTCTGGATGAGAGAAGCAGACAGACGCCCATGGAAATGAGGAAATGTAATCTCGAATTTCGTCAGAGTGCGCGGAGTTGTAGTGCCAAACGATACGTGGGTGTGATGACTGTGTGATCTCGGGTTGCATTGCGCAGGAAGCAGTGACCATGCCGTGGTCTGAGCGACCAAGTGGGGTGGTGACTGATGTCTTATAGCATTCAGGTTTTGTAGTAAGAAGGAGATCCAAGGGATTTGAGCTGTGTGTTGGAATTCGGGGAAAGTAAGTAGGTTGCTGAACCATATTGGCTAAAGAATTGCTGACTGAAAAGGCCTCCACTGCTCTCCCTTGTGGATCGGTTTTTGAAAATCCTAGCCATTTCTTATTATAAACATTGAAGTCACCAAGGATAGTGGCATACGAGGAAAGATTTTCAGAAATCATATGCTCGGTTTTTTCAGAAATGTATTGGAAGAGCGTACAAAGTTGTTGTCAGAAGGTGACCGGTAAATGCAACAGATAAATTTCGTTGCAGCCCTGAGAGACAGTTTCAGCCAAAGTATGTCTTTTATTCCAGCTTCTAAATTGGCGGGTCTGGTGGAGGGTAGATTGCTACGGACGTATGCGCACACACCTCCATGCAATATGAAGGAAGTAAGGAGCTCATACCCCGGGAAATTATGGTGATTAGTGGCTGTTTTGGCACTGATTTGGGTTTCGGTGAGGAAGAGGATTTGGGACCTTTTAGCGTGGAGAAAATGGTGGACGCATTTCAGGTTAGAATTTAGGCCACATATATTCGAGAGATATGTTAAATCTTGATGCCGGCGCCTCCTGCACACCCCTCTCCTTGAGATCCGAATATATGGGTATTTTATCTCCGGAATATTTTGTACAAGGAGCAGCCATCATCATTTTTGTTTATAAGACAAACTCACTTTTACACCAGAACTGGAAACTTCCATAGGGACGTTGATATAAGGGGTGGTACCTCCTCGGGCGTAAAAGAATCCTTTACTATCACGTAAAGGAAAAGTCCACTACCACCTGCCAAATGGCTGTGGAAGTAATTAAAGTTGATCAGTCTAGTTTCAATGGAAACTTTAATCTTGTTGAGACTTTGATTGCTGGATATTTTTTTGTGCCACATTTGACCACATTCATCTCTTTTGCTTTCTATACCTAAAAAAAAACTTGCCAAAAAGTGATTCGTATCTAATCAGATTTACGTTCTGCAGTTAGCTGAAAAACTTCTTATATTGTGCTACCAGAATTTTTTACATTCTATTACATTCCACTATAAATAGATAAAATAATGCTGCAAATTGAGTCATAACTTCCACATTGTCTAACGTTTTATTCTCTTCAGAAAGACATTTTCACGGAGTGAATTTAGTACCCCAGACTTGACCACAAAGAAAATATTTGTAGTCATGTACCCATAAACGTTCAAAACATTTTATTACTCGGGTTTTATTGAAAAAATTTCAATTTTCATCATATAACCCTGATCTTACTCAAAAACTATTCTAAGCGTCCCTTTGTCGGCTGATAACTGGATAACAATTTTGAAAATGATATCTCAATTCGTTCGAAAGTTATTGTCCCTATTAACAGAAGTACATGCCGACAGACGGACAGACCGACGGACAGACAAAAAAATGTTCGTTCCATAATCAAGCCTTCTATATGTTTTGAGACTTTTTACGCCGTTTTAGCGAAAAAGAATTCGAAATTTTTGTCAACAATATTCCATCTCCACACATTCCAACACTAATTTAATTTCAGCACAGAATACCAGAGGTGTGACGAAATTAAAATTTTTCTAGTAAATAAACCCTAAAATGTTATATTACTCGAGTTTTCAAGAACAAATGTCAATGTTCACCCAATCACCTCCACATTCGTTCTCTTCCCCCTAAAACGGTTTTACCCAAAAACAATCCGAAGCGTTCGTTTGTCGAGTACTAATTTTATACCGAATTTGAAGACGATATATCAATTCGTTTTAAAGTTATCGTGGCTACAAACAGACAGACATACAGACCGACAGAATGGCAGACCTACAGAGAAAAAAATCGTTCCCAAGTCATGTTTTATATACGTTTTGATACTTTTTACAACGTTTAAGCGCAAAAATTTTTAAAATTTTTGTCGCCGATGAGATACTTCCACACGTGACGACGTGGAAGTTAAACTAAATGACCTTAAAGATGGTTCACACACCAAACTAAACACGAAACGTGGTTTTGATTAGTGATGGGTCGTTATTTAACTGTCAGTTATTTTTAACTGTTACCGAGCCGTAACGGTAATCACCAGTTATGGACTTATAAAAATAGCAGCTTAAAAAATAACGCTTTTTACACTAAACTAGAATTCGGAGTCGTGACTGTTTCAGTTTCACTGCAACTAGGTTCGATGAATAAACATCGGTTTTCATCGGCAACTGTTATTTAACCATTTAACGGGATGAATAGCCTTGAGATTGGGAATGCTAAATATGTATGGGTATACAGTATAGAGCGGACTGTACTTCATAACATTATTATTTATATTAGTGTGCTCGCTCTCGCTCACAGCTTTAGGGACGTAGGATCTTCGGTACAATAAAACGGTTTAACTTTAATTTTAACTTTAACGGGTTGTTGATGGGGATACGGCATACGGACACTACTACACAGAGTTATTCTGTTAAACTGAGAAGCTGTTATTTTTGAAACAGTTGAGTTTCCCACTAGTATGTAAAGCCAAATATTTAATAATAAAAAATGTTGGGTGAAAAGATGAATTTCTGTAAAAACGTGTTATTACTTTCACTATAGACAACGCAAAATAGGGTTATTTCACGTGAAATTAAAGTACTTATTTATTTAAATTTATATACATTACCTAAGAAAACAGTTAACACGTCATTTTCGTTTGTCTGATAATAGTTATCAAATTGATAAAAAAAATATAATGATACAACATTTTTTAATATCTATATACATTTAAAAATAAAAAATTAAATGAGTATATATATATATATATATATATATATATATATATATATATATATATATATATATATATATATATATATATATATATATATATAGGGTGATTCTATGGCGAAAAATAAGGGGTGTCTTTTTATTAAGTTTTTCTTGAAACCCCTTCTCCTCCAAGTTACAGCCCTTTGAAATTTTTGAAACTAATTTTAAAACAACGAATATTAAAATAAGTAAATAAACAATTAATACTATATATCTTCCAATTTTTTTTTAACTCAAACTCAATTTTTTATACTGTTGGCTGTTGTTTGCACAGTTTTTAAAAGTGGACTGATAAAGATGACCAGTGAACCGAAAATGTAACTAGAGATAAAGATTTTTCTAAGAAAGAATAAAAGCATAATGTAATAACAAACCATAATATGTACAGAATAAAGGCAAATTTCTTTACCGAAATTTTATGAGCTGCGTTATGTTATGGAGTTCTTAGAATCACTCCCTGTGTAGCAATAAAAGTTCTAACGTCTAACGTCCCAAGACGTGATAAATAAGGATATTTATCGATTCTTGATGTGGCATTGACATTTACGTAAAGACCCCTCATAAAATAAATTTGTTAGAAATGACTAGTTTATAATTCCTAAAACATCTAAGTAAATACTCATATAAGACTCCTTTCTGATTTCTAAAAGTTTCACTTCAGAGTGGCAAAAGATTTACGACACGCTTATTATAATTTCTTAACCCTTTGTTTCCTTTTCATATCGACAAAATTTGAGATTTATACACTACGAGAAATAACGGGGTAAAAATACAATGCATTTATACTAGTGTGCTCGCTCTCGCTCACAGCTTTGGGAATGTAGGATACTATCGATCGACTATCCAGTTTAAAATGACAGATAAATAACTGAAGCCGCTATTTTCAAAGGTTATTATTAAATAACGTTAACGGCTTCAGCTGTTAACAGAAAATAACTGTTTTTCCCATCACTAGTTTTGATCAAAAGCAATCACCGATTTTTCTTAAACATATTCTCCGCGCGTAATAACATTTATATAGGCTCATTTTAAACATATTTTGAGATCAGTTTGTAAAGGAAGTCAACAGAAAACCGTCGAACTCTTGATTACACTTGATTAAGACAAACAAAAAGTATTTTGTAGATTTTAATATCAAAGTTGCCAATCAAAACCTGCTACATCGCAGAATTAAGACTCGGGAAAGCTGAGGGGAAGTAAATATTTACTTACGCCGAATTAATTGTTATCGAAGAACTTGTTCCCCAACTTTTCTAAGTTATTTACATTCACCCTCGCTGAGAGTTTGTTGAATTGCTTTTTACGCAGGTAAATTAGGTTTCAATATACAGCGAAATTAATTCGTTATACTATAGGGTTCAGATAATTCAATTCTTTCTTTGTCTGTGCATAAAGATCGTTACCTTATCTTGATGCATTGGATTTTTTAAATAACGTAGCAGAAATTGAAAACGTCCTACAACACAGCATTGAGAATACGTATTTTAAATAACGATACAAATACAAAAAGGGTACAAATACCGAGTTTTATCGCCGTTTAATGATTACTTCCACAACGTAACAACATGTGGGGGTATCGTATCGGTAACAAAGATTTCTATTTTAAAGAATTTCTGTAGAAAAAAATCACTAATGCAGAGATCCAGACTTTTGAATTTTGAAAAATTTTTTGCAAATGACGCGAACTAGGGCCCCTAGAACCCATATCCGGGGTCAGTTTCAATTTTTATATGTTTATATATATATATATATATATATATATATATATATATATATATATATATATATATATATATATATATATATATATATATATCACACCGATAACTCAAAAAATTATGATCCGATTTTGATAACATTTGGCGTGTACCTTTCTTTTGTAAGAGGCTTGGATAAGTTCGTTAGTCAGGAAAGTCGGACCAGGTTTTCCGAAAAAATTTTGAGTTTTCATTCGAAAAAAAAAAATGTATCTCAAAAAATAAAAAAGTTATGATAACCAAATTTAGTGGGTAGGTTTACGATATAAAAGGTCAACTAAACGCAAAAATTCAGATTTCTATGTTACAGGAAAAGAAAGTTATAATAAAATATTTGGTGCCAGATCATTTCTATGAAAATTCACTACCATAACGCACTTGCTGCGCCTTTGAGGTTTTTCTCGCTTAAACATCGTAAAAGTATCAAAATATTATAAAACGTGATTTGGGAATGAAATTTTTTTTGTCTGTCGGCCGACGCTCATTCGGTCCGTCGGTCCGTCGGTCCGTCGGTACGTCGGTCCGTCGGTCCGTCAAACCGTCGGTCTGTCGGTGTGTCGATCTTCTCGTCTGTCGATCTGTCGGTCAATCGGTCTGTCGATCTCTCGGTCTGTATGTATGTCTGTTTGTAGCCACGATAACTCTGACGAATTGTGGTATCGTCTTTAAATTTGGTATACAGTTAACACTCTACAAACGAACGGTTCGGATTGTTTTTTGATGAAAAAGGGAATAAGGGATGAATGGGGGTGATTTGGTAGAAATCGACATTTTTTCGTTAAACCGCGAGTAAAATAGTAGTAGTAATATTTCTTAGAAAACGTTTTATTCCATTAAAAATCCGGTATTCTGCGCTGAAATTAAATTAGAGGTTGAATGTGTAGGGGTGAAATATTGTTGACAACAATTTCGAATTTTTTTTTTGCTAAAATAGCGTAAAAAGTATCAAAAGATATATAAAACTTGATTCTGAAACGAAATATTTTTTGTCTGTAGGTCTACTGGTGTGTCGGTCGGTCGGTCTGCGGGTCGGTTCATCTGTCGGTCTGTCGGTCTGTCGGTATGTCGGTCTGTCGGTATGTCGGTCTGTTTGCATGTACGTCTGTTTGTTAATAGGCGCAATAACTTTCGGACGAATTAAGATACAATCTTCAAACTTGGTATCCAGTTAGCACCCGACAAAGGAACGCTTCGAAATGTCTTCGGGTAAGATCGCTTCAGGGAGTAGGCGATAAATAAGGGGTGCTTAGGTTCAAATTGAAATTTTTTCAATTAAGCTCGAGTAACATAACGTTTCAAAAATTTATGAGTACAGGAATGCAAATATTTTCTTTGTGGTCAAGTCATGGGCCCCAGGTTCATTCCACGAGTATGTCTTTCTGAAGAGAATAAATTATGATTCAATTTGCAGCACTATTTTCTGGCTGAAATAAGGTCGATATATTACTTCCACATCGTCCGTTTTATGTATGCATTTGACTAATCTCTGACGAGTAGAGACTACCGCTGTTTGAACTTCAGCCGTAGAAATGCTATTAACAGCAACTTGTATCATTTCCATCATATTTTCCCTAGTTGTTGGTCGAGATTGATATACCAAATCTTTCACTCCCCCCATAAATAAAAATCTAAGCAAGTCAAATCAGGTAATCTGGGTGGCCATGGAAATAAGCTTCCTCTTCCTATCCACCGGTTTGGAAATTGAACATTAATATATTCGTGTACACTTTGCGCGAAGTGTGCTGGACACCCGTCATGTTTCAATCACATTATTAATCTTGTTTCTAGAAATTTTTAAGCTTTAAGTTAAAAAATTTAAATACAGATCTCCGTTAAGTGGTCTGTCAAAGAAATATGTCCAATAATTTTCCCTTCAGCTATACTACACCATACGTTTAGAGTCTATCGATTTTGCCGATCTAATTATCTCATTCAATGGGGATTACTGTCCGACCAATAGTGCATATTTTGGAGATTTACTTTTCCACAATTTGAAAATGTTGCTTCATCTGTCCATAGCATTTGTGATAGAAATCGTGGTGTTTCTTCTAGCATGCTCAGCATCCAATGGCAGTAATTCAGTCTGTGGTCACAATCAGCTTCATTTAGCGCCTGATGCCGCACCATGTGATATGGGTGCATATTATGGTCTTTTAAAATATTGTATACAGATGTTTTATTCATTTTTAATCCTACGAGCTCTGACTTCTCTCCTGGTGCGTCTTACAGATCCAGTTTTTCGTATATATCTTGCAATGCTACTAAACACCTCTCTTGAGTAATGTCTTCTTTGGGGGTACCCTAAAGCATATTCTCGTGATGCGACAACAGGATTCCAAAAATATTGAAAATGAATTTCAAGCATATCAAATGCTTCCTCGTTAGAATAAGACATCCTAAAAACGTAAAACACCAACTATTGATAAAAAAAACACAGAAACACTACAAATAATTAATAAGATCAGTAATAAATTGAACAGAAGATTTTGATGTTTATAAAACAAATTGTTTCAATTTCCTTACATTCGTTGACAACAGATGGACTAAATTGATTGAAGTACAAAACTGTATATGGATTTCACATACGCATTTACAAGGGTTTAAATGATTTTAGACAATGGTTGTATTTATTATTATATTATGATAAAGATATTATGTAGGGAATGAATTTTCAAAATAAATACTGAGCATTTTCTCTAAACGCCTAATGTAAAATGTTTCGTTTTCATAATATCAATTAATTTTTTCATTACTTCTCCATTACTTCTGTATCATAATTTTATAATAAATTAAGAAATTTATTGAATTTTAAAGTGATTATATAAATGCTATTGGTAAGTACGTTAATTTGTATAATGATTGTAATGAAATTCATTCCGTGTCCGTGTCCACTTGGCACACATGGTATTCTAATTTAGAGTAGATACCTTCTAGGATATAATCAAATAGTATTTATCGTATTTGTTTTAGTGCGTAGGGTGTACAGATGTAAAACATTCAAAACTCTGATGCCGGTACATGGCACATTATGTTCTGAGCATCGATGAACCTGCTTGCGGTTCTCTGTGCCGGCATGCGCGAGTCGCAGTTACGTGATTTAGCCCAATCACAATCACTGACGAGGTAACTGTCACGTTTGACAGTGTCAAAATTTCCTATTTACGCAAGGGAGTGTTTTGTGTTCCCGCATTAACCATACACAGTTTATTTTCAAATTGCCTCTACTCGTCAGAGAATAGTTAAATGTATACATAAAAAATTCTGGACGCAGCAAGTGCGTTATGGTAGTGAATTTTCATAAAAATGTTTTTAAAAACAAATATGTGTGTTTTTTAAGAAAGCAGGCATCAGATTTGGTTACCAGTATAAACTATATAGTAAAAACAATGTGCCATGTTTCATCAAAATAACTTTATTGTGTGAAAATGTACAAAAATTTCCAAAAGTAAACTTAAAGTGTTCCCGAAAAAACACGTTTCTTGGTCAACCTTATAGGTTAATAGCAAATTGAGCTATTCAAATATGAAACATTTGATCAAAATTCGCTACCGTAACGCACTTACTGCGTCCAGAATTTCTTTTCTTACAAACATGCATTATATTTCGATGGAAAATGCAATAACTTAAGGCGTGTTTGATTTAAAAAAAAGGAAATTTGTATCACCAACGACTTATGGGCCATCCTGTGATTGTAGAAATATTATTTTAAGATGTAGCTCAAGACACCCTATAATTAATATATACAATTTTTTTTCATATCTTATATAATAACGGATATATTGAGCTTTATTGATTTTTTACGAAAATTCGACAAAAATTATATACCATTAAACGATACACTCTATAGCTAAGGCTACTGCCAAGCATCAGAGAGAGGGTCTATTTGAAATGAATTTTCTGCAAACATTTTAGTAAAATGAAGAACAATGACGGTTGAAACTAAGACTTTAGGGTTTGTAAAACATTCTTCTTGAGACATTTTATTTCTATAGCCCGTATTAGATTCAAGTTATTTGCCTAAATGTTGCCAATTTTGACATTTTAAATCGCCACTTTGACGTTTTGAGGAAAACCCCAATTTATTTCTTTAAATGCCTATAACTTTTTTGTCTTTTGACCCACATAGCTAAATTTTGGTGAGGAACTTACCTATAATGATGTAAACATGTGTACCAAATTTGGTTGCCCTTACTTTGTGAATTCTGGAGATATAATTTTTTTTTGAAAGACAACACAAAATTTTCCGGGAAAACCTGGGCAGATTTTCCTGGCTAACGAACTTATCCAAGCCATTTGCAAAAGGAATTTTTTCACCAAATTTAATCAAAATCGGTCCATTATTTTTTGAGTTATCGGTGTGATACATATATATATATATATATATATAAATATATATATATATATATATATATATATATATATATAAATATATATATATATATAAACATATAAAAATTGAAACTGACCCCGGATATGTTTTCTGTGGGGGCTAATTAGCGCTCATTTGAAGAAATTTTTTCAAAATTCAAAAGTCGGGATCTCCTCATTAGTGAATTTTTTTAAGAAAATTCACTAAAACGGACAGCAGTTTGAACATTTGTAAATAATAAGATGTTAGTTAAATTTTAGGTTTTTTAAATTGATATAGTTTCGGTTTCATAATATAATCACTTAATTTACGAATACAACCTTAAAATCGATTCTTGGCTCCTGTATCTTAGTTTTATGATAAGGTAATAAATTTATTTCATATTAAAGTGATTAATTGTTATTGGTAACTATGTTAATTTGTATAACGATGCCTGAAAACAATTATTCTATAGAGATTTTGCTATATTTATATCCAATTTTGAGAAATGGCATAATAAACACCAAAATACATAAAATTCGAGTTTTCTCTGAAACGAAAAAACATATTCGTTTTGGGTTTTTACTGAGTTCTTTCTAACTTCGTCCACTTTTTGACAGTTATATTATAATACTATTCTGCTATTTGAAAATCTTCATAATATTTAATAAAACTAGACTCCCCTAGTCTAACGCCCTCTATATTTTGTGCATGTGTGACTGTGGATTTACAATACTAATACGTGGAATCTCCTATGAAATATCTTTCCAACAAGCTAAAATTCATGAAATTAGGTCTACTGGTTATCAAGTTATAGGCATTTGTTTATTAAAAATTCCTCGCCCCTCACCTCCGTCACTGGTCTATAGGGATTTTTTTTTAACAAAAGCTGTAGATAAGTAAACGTTGATTATAAATTACCTAAAACCAGCTTATGTTATGCGTCAAGATTTTTGGGAAATTAAAATTTTTTGGTAAGTCATGACAATTTCGCCACCTAGCGGCAGATTTAGAAAGCTGAAAATAATTTACAACATTTTCTAATGGCCACTTTACTTATGCTAATTTTTTTCCGAAAGCTGCAGCTGTGACGGTTTTCAAAATATAGTCGGTCCGTGCCCTTATTTGAACACTCTGTATAATTTGAGCACCCTGTATATAATTATTTATATATTTATCTGTCACACGGATAGCTCAACAGTAATGGGCTTATTTTGATAAAATTTGGTGAGTACCTTTCTTTTGCAAGTAGCTTGGATATTTTCGTTACCCAGGAAAATATGACTCGTTTTCCCCGGAAAATTCTGTTTTCTTTTGGAAAATTTGTATATCTCCGGTAATAACAGAGCTATTGTAAACAAATTTAGTGCGCTGGTTTTTATCATTAAAAATAAGGCGAAGTACTAACATTTGGATCCCTACGCTAAAGAAAAAAAGTTATGGACATTATAGTTTTTCTTCTTAAAACGTCAAACATCTCAATTGAAAACGTCAAAATTGACATGTTCTAAATAAAGAACTTGTAACTAACATTACGGGCCATGTAGCAGAAATTTTGTAAGAAGTGTGTTCTATAAAGCCTTAAGTTTCAGCTTCAGCCACCATTATCCTTCATTTTACTTAAATATTTGCAGAAAATGAATTTCAAATAGATCCTTTTTCTGGCGCTTTGGCTGTGGTTTCAATTATAGGGTTATAATTCATGAAGAAAAACTTTATACCTACATCTTGTTAAGCATATTGCGCGCATGGAGCAGTGTGATATTTGGCATAGTTAAAGTTTATATAAAGAATGAGAGCAGAAATTTAAGATGTATGTATAATATGTGTTGCTAATAGATTAAACAATGCTTTGTTCTAATTAGACGAGCGTCTCGCGACAGTAAAAGCTTGGAAGAATTTTTAGTGAATTTTCAATAAGAAAATTCACTAAAAGAGAGGTATCGATGGTAAGACTTTTGGAAACATTTTTCAAATGAGCGCGAATTAGGGCCTCGAGAACCCATATCCGGGGTCAGTTTAAATTTTATATATACATATATATATATATATATATATATATATATATATATATATATATATATATATATATATATATATATGTATCCAGCCGCTAACTCAAAAAATACTTGACAAATTTCGACCAAATTTGAGAATTACCTTCATTTTGTTAATGGCTCGGATGAGTTCGTAGATGGGCGCCATGCGTCTAATTTTTTTAGAAAAAAATGTAAAGAAAATTTTTAAAACGCAATATTTTTTGAAATATTAAAGTGTTTCGAATGCAAATTTGCACGTATATAGGAGACGTTACAATATAGCTGTTAACCAAGTTTTAAATTAAGCGGCATACGAGGACTGGAGTTATTAAAAAATCAAAATTATAAATGAATAAACAGTCTAAGATATCAGTTCAAATTTGATACTGCATTTCCCACGTTCAATGTTGATAAGGGTGATTAGACTGTGAATGCGTCATTTTAAGTAGATTATTCAAAGAGAAACAGTCACCTGACAATTAAATAAAAAGGAGCCGCGTTATCAGATATAATAAAATTTCTTTTGATTCCTAAAATGTAAAACATAGGGTTATAATACCTATTGGTACTTATTGATGACAAATAAAAGTTCGTCAAAAAATTAATCCATCCAATAAATGTGGCTCAATATTTATAAATGTTGAGTTACCAATAATTTCTCATTCGGTAACTGTCAACGCGAAACGGGAGGCGCCGAAACATGAAACACTCAACGTGTGATTTATATTTATTAAAACTGAAATGTTTTGTTATATTACAGAATATACCAAATAGAAGTTTCGCTTCAATGAGATGGTTTAAAACTAGAAGTTTAGTACTAACTTCCGACGCTTCAGCGCCAGTAGCATTATAATCCAGGAATGTATTTACTTTTAAATATCAATCTTACCTCAAAACAATCGAAGATTCGTTATTATTGTTTATGGTTTTATTTTGCAAAGCATCCTTACATAGAGTGTTAGCGACTAGCCACGTTTGTCGTTATAAAGCTCTTTATTATTATATGTCTACATATTATGTTAGAGTTGTTATTAAAAAGTGTTCTTTTGATTTGGTCCTAAAGTTTCTGACACAATTGTTGATCAAAGGTAAGTTCTCATTATTTGTGCTCTTTAATATTTTTAATAACCTGGTAAGTGAAACAAATACTAACTTATTCTTATCGGTTCCAGTATCACAAAAATTTTGAGACACAGCAAGTGCGTTAGAGTAGTGAATTTTCATAAGAATTGTACACTGTTAGTAAGATATTCTATTAAAACAAATTATTTAAATTTAAGTGGACATTTGAGATCAGGTTTAGAGTCCTAGTTAGCGATTATTTGAAAAAAAAAATGTTTTATATGGAGCTACTAAATTCAAATTTGGTCTTAGATATAAAATGTAAATACTGCAAGTGTCTTTAAAAAAATTGTGTTACAAATTTCATTAAAGTTACTAAAGTTTTTCAGAAAACAATTAATTATTTACAAAGGGAATGTACCTGACAAATTATAAATATGTATTTTTCCTTATTAATTGTTTGGATGGTTTTGTTTTAGTCAACCCATCCCGTTTTTGCAAACAATAAACAACAAAAAAGGTTTTTAAAACAAAATGAAGCTCAATATGTTATTTTTCTTGAATTTATGACCCACGTGCGTTTAGATAGGTGTTACTAAAGTTCAAGATTGAAGATTCTGGATTATTGGGAAATTTATTGAGCTATCGGATTTGAAATATTTTCTCGAAAATTTTGTATCATAACATAAAAAACCGTTTTTGTTGCTTATTGTTTGCAAAAACTGGATGGGTTGACTAAAACAAAACCATTTAAGCAATTAATATGGAAAAATACCTGTCATATTTATAATTCGACAGGTACATTCCCTTTGTAAATAATTATTTTTTTCTTATTTCTGAAAAACCTTTGTAACTTTAATGAAATTTGTAACACAATTTTTTGAAGACACTTGCAGTACTTACATCTTAGTGAATTTTTGAATTTTTATTATAAAAAATTCACTAGAAGAGAGGTATCGATGGTGAGACTTGGCAAACATTTTTTCAAATGAGCGCGAACTAGGACCTCTAGAACCCATATCCGGGGTCAGTTTCGATTTTTATATGTATATATATATATATATATATATATATATATATATATATATATATATATATATATATATATATATATATATATATATATATATATATATATATATATATATATATATATATATCCGTCTGATAACTCAAAAAATAATTAAACGATTTCAATGAAACTCGGCAAGTGCCTTTCTTTTATTAATGGCTTGGACAAGTTCGTTAGCCAGGAAAATCGGACGAGGTTTTCGGCTAAATTTTGAGTTTCCTTCCAAAAAAAATTTTTTCTCCGAAAATAATAACAAAGCTGCTTCAATGAAATTTACTATGTATGTTTCCTTTAAAGAGGCGTTACTACGTACCAAAATTTATCTTTCAAAGTTTTTACAAAATTGAGTTATTCAAATTTGAAATTTTATTTTAAAACAATTTTTTTTCCAAAATTACAACGCGTTCTTAATGAAATTTGGTGGATATCTTGCACTAGGCAAGACCTAAGTACACATCAAAACTAAACTTTCTAAGTTTATAGAAAATTGAGTTATTCAAATTGGAAGCATTTAAGAAAAATTCACTACCATAACGCACTTGCTGTGTCCCGAGCCTTTTTAGTGAATTTTCTTAAAAAAAATTCACTAATGAGGAGATCCCGACTTTTGAATTTTGAAAAAATTTCTTCAAATGAGCGCTAATTAGGCCCCCCAGGAAACATATCCGGGGTCAGTTTCAATTTTTATATGTTATATATATATATATATATATATATATATATATATATATATATATATATATATATATATATATATATATATATATATATATATATATATGTATATATATATATATATATATATATATATATATATATATATATATATATATATATATATATATATATATTTATATATATATATGTATCACACCGATAACTCAAAAAATAATGGGCCGATTTTGATTAAATTTGGTGAAAAAATTCCTTTTGCAAATGGCTTGGATAAGTTCGTTAGCCAGGAAAATCTGCCCAGGTTTTCCCGGAAAATTTTGTGTTTTCTTTCGAAAAAAAATTATATCTCCGGAATTAACAAAGTAAGGGCAACCAAATTTGGTACGCAGGTTCATATCCTTATAAGTAAGTTACCTACCAAAATTTAGCTATGTAAGTCAAAAGACAAAGTTATAGGCATTTAAAGAAAATTAAATTGGGGTTTTCCTCAAAACGTCAAAGTGGCGATTTAAAATGTCAAAATTGGCAACATTTAGGCAAATAACTTGAATCTAATACGGGCTATAGAAATAAAATATCTCAAGAAGGATGTTTTACAAACCCTAAAGTCTTAGTTTCAACCGTCATTGTCCTTCATTTTACTAAAATATTTGCAGAAAATTCATTTCAAATAGACCCTTTCTCTGATGCTTGGCAGTAGCCTTAGCTATAGAGTTTATCGTTTAATGGTATATAATTTTTGTCGAATTTTCGTAAAAAATCAATAAAGCTCAATATATCCGTTATTATATAAGATATGAAAAAAAAATTGTATATATTAATTATAGGGTGTCTCGAGCTACATCTTAAAATAATATTTCTACAATCACAGGATGGCCCATAAGTCGTTGGTGATACAAATTTCCTTTTTTTTATCAAACACGCCCTATGTTATTGCATTTTTGTATTTTCCATCGAAATATAATGCATGTTTGTAAGAAAAGAAATTCTGGACGCAGCAAGTGCGTTATGGTAGCGAATTTTGATCAAATGTTTCATATTTGAACAGCTCAATTTGCTATTAGCCTATAAGGTTAACCAAGGAACGTGTTTTTTCGGGAACACTTTAAGTTTACTTTTGGAAATTTTTGTACATTTTCACACAATAAAGTTATTTTGATGAAACATGGCACATTGTTTTTACTATATAGGTTATACTGGTAACCAAATTTGATGCCTGCTTTCTTAAAAAAACACACATACCTATTTGTTATTAAAAACATTTTCTGAAAATTCACTACCATAACGCACTTGCTGCGTCCAGAGTTTTTTTATAATTGGACAGGTACATTCCCTTTGTAAATCATTTCTTTTTTCTAAAAAACGTTCGTAACTTTAATGAAATTTGTAACAAAATTTTTTTAAAGGCACTTGCAGTACTTGCATATTGTATCTAAGACCAAATTTTAATTTAGTAGCTCCATATAGAATATATATATTTCTTAATAATCGCTAGCTGGGACTCTAAAACCGATCTCCAAGGTCCATTTAAATTTAAATAAATAGTTTTAATAGTATATCTTACTAACAGTGTACACTTGTTATGAAAATTCACTACCATAACGTACTTGTTGCGTCTAGAGTTTTTTATTGATGTAATGTCGAAGCAGCAATGAAATGCAGAGAACCAGTGAACACGAACATTCGTGGCTAAGACAACAGGGCGATATCGCATTTAAATTGTGATGATGACGAGAATATCCATGACTACCTGTAAAATACGTTTTCAAGTTCCATAAACTTCAAATTGTAATAAACACACTATCTTTTCCTATTTCTCACTCCGTATAATTCTTCTGCACTCAAATTTTATGCAAAAACGTAAGTTTTGTACACACCTAGAATGAGTTTTGTTCTGATATTCATTATTAGATGCTTTTATTAAAGGTTATTTTTTGTTCTAGATATGGTACAGAGGATACTAAATGGCATCCAAAAACACAGCTCTTTCGCAAGCTGTGTTATTTGTCTATATTTTTAGCATATCGCTCGATGTTTTCAAAAAGCTTTTTGTCAAAAAATCGCTTTTGTCTATTTATACGACAGAATCAATACCGCCTCCTTAATTAAAGAGACATTCCATTCACAACCATTGTGTACAAACCTTTATGTTTTGGGACACAAGCTGATGAATGGCCCGTGAACGAGATGGAAAGTTTTGGAACTCCACGAATGGAAATTTGTTTGATTAATTAACCATTTCTGAGCAGATATTTATGACTCAAGTGAGTTGGGGAACTTTGTTGTTATTCGTTATACAAATCCATTTATATTTTGGGTGACGGGTTAATGAAGATACTTCAGTAAATAGGATAAAAGAAAAAGAAGGAAATGGGGTCGCATCAGAAAAAAAGGGGTCGAGATTTTATAAGAACATATCAAAAAAGTTGAAACAATTTATAAAAATTGTTTCGTAGATTGCTTAAGTAATATTATTTAAGCCATCTACAAAACAGTCAGCCATTTTATTTTTAAGGTATATATATATATATATATATATATATATATATATATATATATATATATATATATATATATATATATATATATATATATATATATATATAGGGTGTCTGGAAATGATAAGCAAAAAGTTCAGGGAACTATGCTACTCAAAAATTTGTGCCACAAGTTTCTGTAGCAATTTTTTAAACTCAAAAATAGCGGATTTGCAGGGCCTTAAAAAATATGACTATTATTATTATTATTATTATTTACTTTATCTTAAAATTAACCTGGACTATTTTGCAAGTACAATCACAAACTTATGCCTGTAAAAACTGACCTTCCATGATCTTATTTACCGAGAATTTTTTCAAGGTACACTTCATTCATATTTAAAAAGAGATCAAGTGATTTGACATTCAATTAATACAAGCAAATTTTTAAGAACGCTTTTCTCGAAAATGGTTATTTTCACCGGGATTCAACAAGAGGATCTTTTCTGAAGACTATATTATTATCTTCAATCTTGTCGTATTAAATTTGAGACCAAATTAAAGAAAAAATTCTTGAGTCATTATCTGTTGATCAAGGGCAGTTTCGGCCTTTAGATTCCAAGGGACCCGCATCAAATTTCCAACGTAAATAGAAAATTGTATATGTTTATATATGAGTGCACTAGAATTGAGAGATTCGGTTCACGAAAAAGATTTGTCTACAAGGTTTTCAAAAAAATGGTTTCTTTGAGACCCTGTAACCTCGTTATTTTGATTTAAAAAAAATGCTATAGAAACGCGTGGCACGAATTTTTCAAATAGCATATCGCCCTGGATTTTTCGTTCATCATTTCAAGGCTATGCAACCGGTAAATCATTTGGTCGAGTTACACTCATAGATTTCACTGTTCAGTAGTCCCGTACCATGATCAATAGTTGTGACGTCATTTCACTAATAACACTTAGTCAATGGTCTCACCAATACTTATATTCAAAGTAAATTTTAATTTTCCAATTGGCAATTCTGTCAACTGATGACTGCCACTGTCACTTGATTTTGAAAGATAAAATTGCATGAAATAGGAAAGACGTGAAAAATGTTCTTTTCCACAACGGCCGGTGAAACGCGTGTGTCCCTTTGTTAAAGGATAAACATTTTGGACATCAGACAGTGAGTAATCAGGTTTTTAAATATATAAATTGTCTAATTAATGATGTGATTTCCAGCACGCCTTTTTTTCTTTGTACGCCTCTAACAATGTTTCATCCTGCAATTTGAAATGATAATACTATAAAATAAGACGTTTTTTTCTTTTTTGAAACTCACATAAAGGCTTCCAGGTTATAATGCAACCGGTAAATCATTTTTTCGAGTTACACTAATAGATTTCACTGTTCAGTAGTCCCGTATCATGATCAATGGTTGTGACGTCATTTCACTAATAACACTTAGTCAATGGTCTCACCACCATATTCAGAGTAAATTTCAATTTTCCAATTGGCAATTCTGTCAACTGATGACTGCCACTGTCACTTGATTTTGAAAGATAAAATTGCATGAAATAGGAAAGACGTGAAAAATGTTCTTTTCCACAACCGCCGGTGAAAGGCGTGTGTCCCTTTGTTAAAGGATGAAAATTTCGGACACCAGACAGTGAGTAATCAGGCTTTTTAAATATATAAATTGTCCAATTAATCATGTGATTTCCAGCACGGCTTTTTTTTTCTTTGTACGCCTCTAACAATATTTCATCCTGCAATTTGAAATGCTAATACTATAAAATGAGAGGGTCAGTTTTATTTATTTATTTATTTATTTATATATATATATATATATATATATATATATATATATATATATATATATATATATATATATATATATATATATATATATATATATATATATATAAACATATTAAAAATAAAACTGACACCGGATATGGGTTCTAAGGGTCCTAGTAGGCGCTCATTTGCAAAAATTTTTCAAAATTCAAAAGTGGAGATCTCCCATATAGTGAATTTTTTCTATGAAAATTCACTAAAACGTATCTTTCTGAGGTATACGTGGGTATGATGACTGTGTGACCTCAGGTTGTATTCTGAGGTTTTAGGAACTCAGTGTTATACATTATACAAATCTCGTTCATATTATTGTTATGAGACGTATTTATAGATATATGCAAATATTGAGACGACTATCATAACTACCAGTAGGTAGCTGTTATCGCACCAAGAGTAACGTCAATTATTAATGGAGTTTATAACTCTGCGTATGTTAATAAGTATCTATATTAAATGATAGATGGCACCACTTGATAACAAATATATCTGGGTAGATTTGTTTTAGGAAAGCACAAAATGATTCAATATCTGGCTTGAACTCGTACGCTTGGTGTATATATTGATCCATGTGAGACGGGGCGACACCTAATGGCCAAGGTTTGAACTCCATTATTCCATGTTTTGGACAAATACAATTTTATAAAATGCAATGTATCATCAGACTAAGCCTGGGACTAGCTGGGATAGAACTGGCCAGAATTCTAAGGTTTGCATTAATAAGCAGCCTGTCTAGACTTTGCTAAATGTGTAATCATTAATTATATAGCGACAAATACAGTTTCCTGCTATAATGAGCGCTCATTTTCCTTATGCTTAGAAAGTGCTCTTTTCCGACGTACCACCTAATAGCTCAAAGACCTACCTCGAGAATAAACTATAACTAATTCATAATACAATTAAATTTAAGGCTTGCGCTTTATTATTAGAGCAGCTTTACATAACAAAGCAAGTTTTTATTTATACGCACGTGAACTATTTTATTTTAAATTGCATTATTAAAACCTGTGCTGAAAGTTACGATTTGTAGGTTATATAAAATTTCTAAAAGCGATTACATGCTTCTTTGCACTTGTTTGTGAATAGCAAATTGAAAAAGGAAGCTAGAAATGCAGCTTTATTTTAGGGTTGCGTATAATATTCAAGCGATAATTTAGAGACCTGGGTCTTAAAAGTTTAAATGTTTTATCACTTGAGGTTCCTAAGACCTATTGAATACTTTTATTTGTTGCAAGGTAATTAAACATAGCTAATGTGGCAAGTGAAACGTCGAAATTGTAACAGCACATAATGTTGCTGGACGTCGCCATACTGTTTTTTTTTTTAACTTTAACGTCGGCCTATTTCTGCGACTATGGCCAATCACCGACGCCAGGGAGCAGTGTCATCTTACTCTCCTGGAAATTTTGCCGAACTGCTGCCTTTCCGTAAGAAGTGTAGGGATCTTTAACGTGCCCAACATCGTATGGACACGGGACAGACGGCATTACGTCCCCTTTGAAGGGTAGAACGTGCAAACATTCAACTTGCTCAAATACAATGCCCGAACCACGGTTGATGTCAACTTTTTGCAGTTTGTACTGATAAACTGAAAGGGAAACCCTGGGAATCGAACGAAGTACCCTTAGGTTCAGAGGCACACGTTCTTACCCCTGGACCACCGAGGCTCGTAAATAGTTGTTTTTGATTGATAGATAATAAAATGAAGATGAACACCTGAAATATAAACCTAGGTTAAAACTTAACATTTCTTGTGCAACATGCGCAGAACCTCTGTTAAAACTCACAAGATTTTAGGTTTTAGTGCGTCAATATGATATTTCAATATAAAAGGCTATTATATTTTTGAAGTAATTTCTCTCATACTTTTTGACCCTTTTAAGCCAAGACAAAAAAGTCCTTGTCTGTGATATTTAACAAATTTTGTTTAACACAAAATATTTTAGTCTTTTGCGTTTCTGATCACTAGCGGCACCCGATGTTTTTCTTTTAATGCTTCTACTTTTTTCCTTTTAACTTACGGATTAAATTTCGTGGGCGTTTTACTTCTTACAATATAAAGCCCTGCACCAAATTTGGTTGCAATAGCTTTATATTTCTTACAGAAATATAATTTTTCTCCGAAAAAAATAAACAAAATTTTCCCAGCAAGGCTGGCTCGATTTTCCTAGTTATCGAACTTCTCCAAGCTGCTTACAAAAGGATGGCGCCTTCCGAATTTCGTCAAAATTAGCCAATTTATTTTATGAACTATCGGTTTGATATATATATATATATATATATATATATATATATATATATATATATATATATATATATCTTTAGGAATATTGCACTACACTGTAATCACTTTTAAATATACACTTTATTTGTTTGCTGTACGTTTATGATTTCTTATTGGTTTGCGTGAACTGCAGTCCACGCAAACCAATAAGAAATCACAAACGTACAGCAAACAAATAAAGTGTATATATATATATATATATATATATATATATATATATATATATATATATATATATATATATATATATATAAACATAAAAAGTGAAATTGACCGCTAATATGGGTTCTAATGCTCCTAGTTCGCGCTCATTTGAAGGCATTTTTTCAAAATTTATAATACAAATGTTATCACTTCACTGATGCATTTTTTCTAAGAAAATTTGCTAATAATGTACTAGTGTATTTACTATATGGAAACAGGTAAAGGCTTTCAAAACCAATAAAGGGATTAATTATTATAACTAATATTTATTTATTTTAATAATGCTTTAGCTTGGAATTAAAAACAGATTGCATTTAATCAAAAGTTATAACTTCGTTGTAAGATACGCTTTATCTATCATTTACCAATAAACTAAAAATAATGATGAGTTAAATTTGCACCAGACAGTACTACCAAAAGATGCTTTCCGGTTTAGAACCTTTTTGGTAAAGAGAAACATAAATATATACTTTATTTGTACACTCACAGCGACACTAAAATCGCGTCTTTTTCTCTCATCCCCTTAAACCTCAACAAATATCCCATTCGGTTAGGAGCCAATGATATCTGGGATCCTCCTATTATTCTCTGTACTTTACCTACCATCTGTGATGTGAATGCAATCATAAAGAATTTTATCAAACAATGACTATTGTATATAATATAAAGATTTCTGCTGCTAGTTTCAACCAAGCCCGCTCTATTTCCGATTACGCTATCCTTTGCAGGCTCCTCTGTTTTGGTATATTGTTCCGTCTGTATTTCGGGAAGCGTAACACCGTTGCACAGAAGATGTCGCCTCATGTTCTTCATCCTTCGCGTAAATTGTAAATCGTTGGTCCTAGAAATTCAGAGAAGTTTTCTGTAATATACGAATTGCAGCAACACTAGAATATTCTCTTTTTGGGCGACATCTATGAGGGCAAACTCAAAACTGGATAAAGACATTTGCTATGATATCGGATAGTGCTGATATCTAGGGCAATAAGTTGTAATTTAGAAAAAGCTTCATGTGAAATTATTTAGATTTAGATACAGTCAAAAAATCCCAATAGAGTATGATAGCAAAGCCTTTAAGATTTCTTTCCTTTGCTGCACCCATACCTTTTTTACATTGTGAAACCTCAAATAACAAAATAGTCTCTTTCCAAAGATCAAAGATTTTGAAATTAATTTAAAGGAGAAATAAATGTATATATAAAAAAAGATAACAAGGAAGACACTACCCTAGTTTATATTTCCTTCTTGAAAATGTGTATACGCAGCAAGTGCATTACGGTAGCGAATGTTCATTAAATAAACTAATGGTAAATAAGTTTTTGAAGATAGATATTCGATTTGGTTAACAGGATAACCTATATATATATATATATATATATATATATATATATATATATATATATATATATATATATATATATATATATATATATATATATATATATATATATATATATATATATATATATATATATATATATGAGAAACAATATACCATATTTCATCAAAATTACTTTATTTTTTGAAAAAATTTTTTTTTTCCGAAAATAAACTTTAAATATTCCCGAAAAAAAATAGTCCGATTTTCCTGGCCAACGAACATGTTTAAGCTATTTACACACCTACCAAGATATTATTATTCACCAAAAGCTTTGTGACAAAAGTTGCAAATAAAAATTTTGTCATGAAAATTTTGCAAACTATTTCTTTTACAAACATTCGCCATTTTTTATTCAAACATTCGCTAAATAATCATAAAATCAAATCGGTTATTACATTTTGAATAACAATATTCAAATACACTTAAAATGATCTTTACACGAATCATGGTCTGCGATTATAAATGTCAATATTTGCAACATTAGAGTCTTTAGCTATAAGCAGTGTGAATTAAAAATTGAAACAGGGGACACGCCTCTCACTTCTAAAATATACAGGAAACTCCACTGTAAAAAATTGAGTTACAGTTTGAATTTTTGGAATTCCGACACTATTTGACAGCATCTTCGAAGCATAATCACCAATTTTCATGGGACTCTGCTACCTAATGGTAAAAATGGTGTATCTCAATTTTTTATATGTGCCAAAAACATAAAAAGCCTGGACGCAGCAAGTGCGTTATGGTAGTGATTTTTTTTAAATGCTTCAAATTTGAATAACTCAATTTTCTATAAACTTAGAGAGTTCAGTTTTGGTACGTACTAAGGTATCTCGCAAGGCAACATATCCATTAAATTTAATTAAAACAGCTTTGTAATTCTCGGAGAAAAAAAATTTTCGAAAGAAAACTCATAATGTTTCCGGCAAATCCTACCCGATTTTTCTAGCTAACGAACTAGTTCAAGCCATTAACAAAAGAAAGGGACTTGCCGAGTTTCATCGAAAGCGGTTAATTATTTTTTAAGTTATCAGGTGGGCACCTATATATATATATATATATATATATATATATATATATATATATATATATATATATATATATATATATATATATATATATATATATATATATATATATATATAGACATATAAAAATCGAAACACACCCCGGATATGGGTTCTAGGACTTCTAGTTCGCGCTCATTTGAAAAAAATGTTGTAAAGTCTCACCACCGATACCTCTCTGTTAGTGATTTTTTTGTTTTAAATAAAAATTAACTAAAAAGGTGCAAAATAATTAAAGTAACTCGAAGCCGATAAACGAAATTATTTTTTCCTTACAAAATGGATTATAATTGGATGGAAAATTCAAAACAGCACTAATATAAATGGTGTTCCATTAAAAAAAAAAGAAATTTTTCCATCAGCAAAAACTTATGGGCCAGGGTAAGATTGTCAAAATAATTTCATAAAATGCAGCCCAAAGTGCCCCATAATTAAGAGACATAATTTTTTCTTGCATCCTGTATAATAACGGATATATTGAGCTTCACCGTAGAAATGCGCCACCCTATCTATATATATATATATATATATATATATATATATATATATATATATATATATATATATATATATATATATATATATATATATATATATATATATATATATATATATATATATATATATATATATATATATATATATATATATATATATATATATATATATATATATATATATATATATATATATATATATATATATATATATATATATATATATATTAAAAACTAACCAGGGATGTGGTATCTAGGGGAGCTAATTCTCATTCATTTAAACAAAGCTTTTTGAAATTTAAATGTTGACTATTAAACCACAAACTCTCCAACTGGAATAACCGTCAAAGCATCAGAAAAGGGGTCTCTTTTAAAAAATCAATTGTCTGCAAATATTTAAGTAAAATGAAGGAAATGACGGTTGAAGCAGAAATTTGAGGCTTTGGAAAACAGACTTTTCACGACATTTCTTCAATCAACCCGTATTACATTTCAGGATCTTGGTCTAAAAATTGCCAATTTTGGCATCTTAAATCGCAACTTTGGCGTTTTAAGAAGAAAAACTATATATTTTTCAAGTAATTTTTCTAGTATTTCTTCACCTTTTCGCCATAAGAAAATTTAAAAGTCTTCATTACTGATTTTCTTCTACTAAAATTCACTAAAAATTAAACTAGATCCAGTAAGTAAGCATATCTCATATTCACCTCTATTTATATCCACTTAACTTTTACCACATAATTTTTTTTGACTCCAACGTGACGACAAAACTTTTTAATCTTTAGTTGTATTCTAAAACACATTTTACAGCCCAGCTAATGAAAAGTACATTTTTTAGAGTTCTAATTATATAACTATATCCTTCGTACAAGGCAAGTTCTTGTATATGGTTTTAAATTCCCTAGTTACTTCGGTACATGTTATACTTGCAAGTGCAAAGTTTAGCTCATTAAAGTTGTAGTAGTTTTCCAGTGTTTTCTTGTTGTAAAGCGTATTGTGTTCGGCCTTTCCGAACATCGTAAATAACACACTAGAGATGCTATTCAACAAATTGTTAATGTGAAACTTAATTGTCTCGTTACATGGATTTATACGTCCCGTAAAACACCGTAACTCTGAAAGTTTCCCAATTTCATATTATTAATTGGGCATGTTGCTGTACCATCTCTGTACGTCATCGCTAAAAGCTCATTATCGACGGTTTCCTCATTACCACGATTCTCGCCGTTTGCGGTGTTGTTGACGTAATAAAACTTCGAATTTAAACATTTTTTGTTACCATGGAAAATCTGTGGTAGAACTTTTAATTAAAAAAAAGTCTAAACGCAGCAATTGCGTTATGGTCACAGTTACGCGGACGACAACACCATCCACTCAAATATACAATATTCTAAGCCTGTCTCTTTAGCCCAATTAGATGAGGATCGCAGACTCATGGAGGGTTCTGTCTCCGCGGATATCCAAAAACGATTAGACTGGGGAAGTAGAAATCTTGTACAATTAAACCTCACAAAATCTCAGTCTTGCTTTCTTTCTCATAAGAGATACACCAGTCCTAGACCCATCACAATGAACAACCAAGTTATTCAAAGCAATGAGTCCTTTTCTCATGTTGGCATTTCTGTAGATCGAAATCTTAGTTGGAACCAACATGTCACATCAATTGCAGAAGCGGCTGGTAAGAAATTAGGTTTCCTCTTCCGGGCCCGCAAATACTTTTAAGCAGCTAATCTCTATACCTTATTTACTTCACAAATAAGGCCAAACTTCGAATACTGCTCCCACATCTGGGGTGCAGCTGCCGCTTCTACACTCGCTATCCTGGAGTCCGTTTAAAAGAGAGCTATACCTCTTATCGGTGACCCTACCCTCACCTAAAGGCTGCCATCCCTTGCACACCGACGTGCCGTTGGTGACCTCTCTCTCTTTTATAGATATCTGCATGGGCACTGCTCAGAGAAGCTTTCCTCCATAGTTCCCTCACCTACTGCCCCCAACAGATCTACCAGGGGAACAGAGCGAATGCACCCTTTTACTGTCCAGATCACTAGACATAGAACATCTTGTTACGCCCGCTTTTTGTCCCGAGGACTTCCAAGTTGTGGAATTCCTTGCCGGCACATGTTTTTCCTTCTCCCCCGAACCTCCAAACCTTCACTTCCAGAATTAACAAGTTGCCTTTTTCCTCATTGTCAACACCCACGGTACAATAGTATTTAGGCTAGCTAATTTTCGTAAAAATGCTTTCAATGGCAAATATGTCTTGGTTTTAAAAAAAGGACATTTGGTTGGCAGTATAACCTGTATATTAGTAACAATCGACGCTATTTCATTAAAATAGATTTGTTGTTTTAAAAAGTACAAACATTTTCCGAAAATAGACCTTAAAAGTTCCAGAAAAAAACTGGTCTGATTTTCCTGGCCAACGAACCTCTTTAAGCTGTTAACATACCTGCCAGGATATAATTATTCACAAACACTTTTAGGACCAAAATTCAAAAAAAAAAAAAAATTTCAACAATTTATTTTACAAAAAATCACCTTTTTTTTTACAGAAATTGTCTTCAGTAATGTTACACTAAATTACATTTTTCACAAAAATTTGACAACTGCTCTTTTACAACAAATTACTAAACATTTAATATTAATTACCAACATATAACAAAAATCTTACAAAAATAAATTCCACAGAAACAATAAAAACATTTCTGCGAAAACTTTTAATATTTAACCATTATTTGAACGTGCGCAGCCCGATTTTTTCGACGAGTAATACAAACAAAAAGCACTCCGAATGCGTCATTTCGATGGGCTTCCTCTCTCTATTGATAAAAACGCCGTTTCACAATTTGTGATATGTGTTTGAAATATGTTCAGAAAACGTGAAAGCTTGCAAAACAATTGAAATAACTCAAAAACGATGAAAGATAGCAATGTTTTTTCTTACAAACATGCATTATAATTCGCTGAAAAATACAAAAATGCAATAAAATAAGGGGGCGTTCTATTAAAAAAAAAAGTTTGTATCACCAAAGACTTATGTGCCACCATGTGATTGTCAAAATAGGTTTATAAGATGCAGCTCGAGATACCCTATAATTAACGTATTGACTTTTTTTGTCATATTTTGTATAATAACGGATATATTCAGCGTTGCCGTAGAAAAGCGTCACCTGTATATGTGTAAACAGACAAAAACTGAAACTGACCTCGTATATGGTTTTTTTTTGGTGTTCTAGTCCGCGCTTATTTGAAGAAATCCTTTTAAAATTCATAAGTCGCGGGCTTCTCAATACCGAATTTTTTCGACAAAAATTTGCTATAATATAGACTATTAAACCATAAACTCTATAGCTGAAACTACTGCCGAAGCATCAGAAAAAGGGTCTATTTGAAATGGATTTTCTGAAAATATTTTAGTAAAATAAAGGACAATGATGGTTGAAACTGAATGTTAAGGCTTTGTAAAACACACTTCTTATGACATTTCGTCTACATAATCCGTATTTGTTTCAAATTCGTTGTCTGAAAATTCCAAATTCTGACGTTTCAAATAGCGACTTTGACGTTTGAAGAAGAAAAATTATCAAATTTTCAAACTTTTTTTTCCGCTACTTGACGTTTTTGCGTCAACAAAACTTAACCGTTGGATGTAATGTTCAATTGGTTTTGTTAATCACACAAAACATTTTGTTCTTGTGCGTTTCTCTGATCACCAGTGGCTCCCAATTTTTTTTCTGAAATTACCTATAACTTTTTTTCCTTTCAACCTAGGGTATATAGGTGTCTGGAGTGATTTAGAGAGTAGAAACGTACACGCCAAATTTGGTTGTCACAGCTTTGTTATTCTTGGAGAGACGAAATTTTTTCGAAGGGAAACCCAAAATTTTCCCGGAAAACCTGGTCCGATTTTCCTAGTTAAGAGACCTGTCCAAGCCACTTTCAAAAGGAAGGTACTTACCAAATTTCATAAAAAGCGGCCCATTATTTTTTGAATTATCGGTGTGACATGCGTCCAGGCTTTTATATTAAAAGAAGAGTGCTGTAGTTGTCATAGATTTATGAGTAATTTTACATCAAAAAATATTTGCTTTATTTTAGTGTCTTGCTTTAAACGAGTAATGTCCATTCCACCTAATGTGTTTCGCCCAAACATAAAATTTCAATTTGCGAAAGATAACAGGGTGAATGAATTTTATTATCCGTTATCTATTCTGCACACATGTAGCGTTTTAAAGATGGTTATCTGTTTAACTGTATTAGCCCCTTGATAATACTCAAGCACATTATAGTCACGATAAAAATGTTTGCCTTATATCGTAGCTTTATGTTTTATATAGCAGTAAAAGATTTTATGGCGCGTGTAGTTTGTAAGCTTTATGTACACCCCTCAGAATAATAGTCCTTATTCTGGATAAAGTAAAAAATGTCCATAAAGATTTACCTGTCAACATTATCATTGTCAAACAGCAATGTAGACTGGTCGTCACAGCTTTGCTGTTCTACAAAGTAAAAAAAGGTGCAAAAAATATGTTCGTTACAAAAATACACACACGTTGGTGGTTCAGCTTTTTTCATAAACAAAGGTAACAAATATAAGATAACTCCGGACGCGCCAAGTGCGTTATAGTAGCAAATTTCCGTAAAAATATTTTCAATGTCAAATATGTGTTGTTTATAAAAGGACATTTGGTTTGCGGTATAACCCATATAGTAGTAACAAGGTATCACATTTCAAAAAAAGGTACGAAAGATGCTCTCTTCTCTTAATACCAGGAAAGCCACTGGCTCTGACGAGATCCCAGTAATTGTTCTCAAAAAATTAGCACCAGAACTTGCTCCTGTCCTGACTCGTCTGTTTCAAACATCTTACAATAGAGGCATATTTCCTAGTAACTGGAAAACTGCTCAAGTACAACCCGTCCCCAAGAAAGGATTCAAAGCGCTTCCTAACAACTACAGGCCTATTTCTCTCCTTTCAGTCGTCTCTAAAGTGATGTAAAAGTATATAAACACCGAATTACTAAAATTTCTTGAAAAACACAGTCTAATACACGACAGGCAGTATGGATTCCGTCGGCGCAGATCAACTGTCGACCTCCTTTCCTTTGTCATTCATTCTTGGAACAAGTCTATGGAACTACACGGTGAATCCCAAATTGTCGCTCTAGACATATCCAAAGCATTCGACCAGGTCTGACACGCAGCGCTGCTTAATAAACTACCGGCCTATGGCCTACCACCAAAACTCTGTACGTGGACAGCAAATTTCTTCTCCAACCGGAGCATTTCTGGTGTCGTGGATGGCCACTCCTCTAAACAGTATCTATCTAAATAGTATCCAATTAATGCAGGAGTTCCTCAAGTTTCAGGTTTGGCCCCTACTTTGTTTCTTCTCCACATCAATGACGTCCTATCTAGCACATCCAACCCAGTTCACAGTTACGCGGACAACAGCACCCTCCACTCAAATATACAATATTCTAAGGCTGTCTCTTCAGCCCAATTAGATGAGAATCGAAGACTCATGGAGGGTTCTGTCTCCGTGGATCTTCAAAAAATAATAGACTGAGGAAGTAGAAATCTTGTACAATTCAACCCCACCAAACCACAGTCTTGCTTTCTTTCTCATAAAAGATACACCAGCCCTAGACCCACTACAATAAACAACCAAGTAATTCAAAGTAATGAGTCCTTTTCACTTGTTGGAATTTCTGTGGATCGAAGTCTTAATTGGCATCAACATGTCACATCAATTGCAGAAGCGGCTGCTTAGAAATTAGGTTGCCTCTTCCGGGCTCGCAAATACTTTTCACCAGCTAATCTCTATACCTTATATACTTCACAAATAAGACCAAACTTCGAATACTGCTCCCACATCTGGAGTGCCGCTGCCGCTTCTACACTCGCTACCCTGGACTCCATTGAGAAGAGAGCTATACGTCTCATCAGTGACCCTACTATCACCCAAAGACTGCCATTCCTTGCCTACCGACGTGTCGTTGGTGACCTCTCTCTCTTTTATAGATATCTGAACGGGCACTGCTCAGAGGTGCTTTCTTCCATGGTTCCTCCACCTGCTGCCCCCAACAGATCTACCAGGGGAACAGAGCGAATGCACCCTTTTACTGTCCAGGTCACCAGACATAGAACATCTTGTTATGCCCGCTCTTTTGTCCCGAGGACTTCCAAGTTGTGGAATTCCTTGCCGGCACATGTTTTTCCTTCTCCCCCGAACCTCCAAACCTTCAGGTCCAGAGTTAATAAGTTGCCTCTTTCCTCCTTGTCGACACCCACGGTACGATAGTATTTAGGCTGTAAACCGTCGTGGTGTGTTGTTAAAAAAAAGATAGCTTTGTTGTTTTTAAAATTACAAACATTTTCCGAAAATGAACTTAAAAAGTTCCAGAAAAAACTGGTCCGATTTTCCTGGCCATCAAACCTCTTCAAGCTATTTACACACCTGCCAGGATATAATTATTGGCAAACAGCTTTATGACCCAAGTGGAAAAAAAAATATTTATGAAATTTTGTAATTTTTTTTTTACAAAAATTCATAATTTCTTTGGCCGAAATTGCCTTCAGTAATGTTACACTATATTATATTTTCACAAAAATTCAACAACTTTACAGTAACTTACTAAACATTTATTATTAATTACCAACATTAATATTTTTCGCATCTAAAGAAATTTAAATTATTTGCAACTTCTTTACAAAGACTCAGATAAACAAATAATTTGATTTACACTATTATGTATACTATTGAATATGACTGTAGTTTTGCTAAAGTTCTCAGTTTTGTCAAGCACAGTATCAATATTCATTGTTGCAAATCATTTAAATTTCTTTAGATCCGAAAAACATTAATTTGCTTGGCATAGTGTTTTAGGACCCCAGTTCAATAAATGTGCGTATTCTTTTTAATAACAAAGCTGATAGCTTTAGCGAAACTGCAGTCTTACGTACAATATAATAAGAAATAGTGTGAATCAGGTTATTTGTTTATCTAAGTTGACAATGGATTTAATCAAGTATAGGCCTATACAAAAGTTCACTTCCATACCACGCTCACCCACAAGCGGCGAATTATTTTTGTGAGAATTGCTGTCTTATTTGCAAGGTTTTCTTTTTATGAGAAGACTAAAGCTTATGTACTTCTTTTTATGAACTATAAACTTACTATAATGATTATGACACGCTGACCGTGTCAAGACTTCTATCTAAATGTCCCAGTTATTTTTCAGCGTTTTTTACATTACCTCTGAATATCCGCCTAAAGTTGCACGTGAAGAAATTTTTTTATCAAAATATAATCTCACTTTGTAAATCTCAATTATTAGTTATCTTTGGGTCACATAATGACTGCTATCAACATAAAATTAAGTAAGATTTCGACCGCAAATAAAAGTGTGCTGACGAAGTTCTATGATGATTCTGTTATCTGAAAAATCCCTCCCTGTTTCTTGGGTTAATGTTTCCTGCCCTCTCGACATAATCTTCGAGATTCAGTTCTCGGATCTTATTTGGGCTACTGCCAGCCACACATCGACATTCTATTTCGGAGGGAGACCGTCGCTGTTATATCGGAGTGCGAGGTAGATTTAGGAAATTTACATAAAGAAGATTTATTTCGGAGTTCTGATGAGATAAATTACGATTTTGGTGTTGCTCTATGTTGTTTCCTTACTTGATATTTACCACAAATTATAAAATAATCTGTACTGACAATTGGTTCTAGAAATATGTGTGTTTTCAGTTACTAAAAATTTAAATAATAATAATAATAATAATAATTTATTTACTGATAATATACAGTCTGGCTTTTAACAAACAATACAGCAACAATATAACATAATTAATATTGACATTTTTTTTCCACAATCAGCAAATAATAATAAACCGACAAAGTCAGAGACTGTGTGTCGGTAAACTTCAACATACATTTGCCTACCTTGTAGGTTATTGAACAGAAATGTGTCCCGAACCAACCTCACACAGTGAACAAAAGAATATTACCACCACATACACCCACACACAGAGAGCCACCTATACACATTCGCAATCCTATACACTCGCATACTCTCCCTCTCTCTCTCTCTCTCTTTTTTCTCTCAACACACACACACATGCACACAATTTTGCAAATCCTTCTATTACAAATTTCAAACCAACTACTCGGCTTTTCAAATCGACACTCGACAATACCCAGTCTGATTTTTAACAACAAATAACAATATCAACATTGCAAATTTTTTTCCACGGTTACCCGTTTCCCCCCTTTTATACACCAGCAAATAATAACAAACCGACAGAGTCAGATACTGTGCGTCGGCAAAATTCAATATAGATTTGCCTACCTTGTAGGTGAGTGAGCAGAAATGCGCCCCGAAAACCAAACTCTCATAGTGAACAAAAGGAAATTACCGCCACATCCACCCACACAGAGAGAGCTACCTACACACATTCGCAACCCCATACATCCACATACTCTCTCTCTCTCTCTTTCTCTCTTTCTCTTAAACGTACACACACGCACACATATCCTACAATCCTTTCATTACAACTACTAAACCAAATCAGCTGTTTTTCAAATCGACAATACTTTGCACTAATTTTCGTGGTACTGTAAGGAGCCAAGTTTTTACGCTGCTTCTGAAAACGAACTCCGATCTTAATTTTTTTATTTCTAGTGGTAGTATGTTATACAACCTTGGCATAATAAAGGTATAATAGCTCTGTCCGACCGTTTTATGCACTCTAGGAACCTTCATGTACTGTTCTCATCGCCCTCCATACGTATGATCCACAATATCAAACTCACCCTTGTGCTTATAATAATATGCCAAGGAAGAATATGAGTACAACTGTCTCATGTCCAACACATTGGCCTCTGCGAATAACAGATCACTGGGATACACCGAAGGTCTACCATATATAATTTTCAGGAATAGTTTGTGGATAACTTCCAAATGTTTAATATGGCTTGCCAGCATTCCTCCCCACGCCACGATTCCATATCGAAGCAGACTTTCCACCAGAGCAGAAAATATTATTTTTAGGTACTGCGTGTTGAGTATTTTAGTGAATTTTCTTAAAAAAAATTCACTAATGAGGAGATCTCGACTTTTGAATTTTGAAAAAATTTCTTCAAATGAGCGCTATTTAGGACCCCTGGAACCCAAATCCGAGGTCGGTTTCAGACTTTATATGTTTAGATATATATATATATATATATATATATATATATATATATATATATATATATATATATATATATATATATATATATATATATATATATATATATATATATATATATATATACATATATATATATATATATATATATATATATATATATATATATATATATATATATATATATATATGTTTATATATGTTTATATATTTATGTGTCACACCTATAACTAAAAAAATAATGGACCGATTTCTATAAAATTTGGTGAGTACCTTCCTTTCGCGAGTGGCTTGGATAAGTTCGTTATCCAGGAAAATCCGCCGAGGTTTTCCCGGAAAATTTTGTGTTTTTTTTCGAAAAAAATCGAAAAAAATTTATATCTCCGGAATTAACAAAGTAAGGGCAACGAAATTTGGTACACGGGTTTATATCGTTATATGTAAGCTACCTACCAAAATTTAGCGCTGTCGGTTAAAGGACAAAAAGTTACAGGCATTTAAAGAAAAATAAATTTGGGTTTTCCTCAAAACGTCAAAGTCGCGATTTTAAACGTCAAAATTGTTAATATTTAGGCAATGAACCTGAAATTAATATGATCTATGGAAGGAAAATGTCTCAAGAATAATGTTATACAAAGCCTGAGCTCTTAGTTTCAATCGTCATTGTCCTTCATTTTACTAAGATATTCCCAGAAAATTCATTTCAAATAGATCCTTTCTCTGATACTTTAGCAGTAGTGTTGGCTATAGAGTTTATCGTTTAATGGTATATCATTTTTGTCGAATTATCTTAAAAAATCATTAAAGCGCAATATTTCCGTTATTATTCAAGTTACGAAAAAAAAATGTATACATTAATTGTAGGGTGTCTTAAGCTACATCTTAAAAAATATTTCCACAATTACAGGGTGGCCCATAAGTCGTTGGTGATTCAAATTTTCTTTTTTTTTAGTGAATTTTTTTAATCGAACACGCCCTATGTTATTGCATTTTTGTATTTTCCATCGAAATATAATACATCTTTGTAAGAAAAGAAATTCGGGACGCATCAAGTGCGTTATGGTAGCGAATTTTCATTAAATGCTTCAAATTGTGAATCAATTTGCTATTAACCTACAAGGTTGACCAGAAAACCAGTTTTTTCGGGAAAAATTTAAGTTTACTTTCGGAAATTTTTGTACATTTTCAAATAATAAAGTTATTTTTATGAAATATGGTACATTGTTTCTGATATATAAATTATACTGGTAACCAAATTTGGTGCCTGCTTTCTTAAAAAAACATATTTGCTATTAGAAACATTTTTATGAAAATTAACTACCATAACGCACTTGCTGCGTCCAGAGTTTTTATTTTAAGATGCTTTACTTTACCAATGAGCCCCTTTAATTTGTTTACCAAATCTGCAGCATGAGAATCCCAGCGTAGGTGTCCGTCTACAGTAATGCCAAGATATTTAATGGCGTCGGCACTACAAATGATAAAACTCTGATCAACAACAAGAGGACCCATCTCTTCAGTTCTATAGCTCGGGAACTGTATATATTTAGTTTTTTCGCAGTTGACAGCCATTTTTTTATCGTTGAAATATTCCCGCACTCTCCTCATCCCAACCTCGGACTCAATTTTCAGATCATCCCAGTTTTTCGCAGAAAAGAATATGGCTGTATCATCAGCAAAGCTAATGATCTGTCCGGAGTTTTCAACCTGGTATAAATCACTTATGTTGAATAAAATCGGTCCCAAAACCGAGCCCTGTGGGACACCACACCTAATAACCGTGCTTTCACTTAAGACGCCTCGAACATTTGTGCACTGTTTTCTATTATGCAAATAGCTCTTCATTAAGGTCAAAGGAAGTCCCGTAAAATCCACCGATTCCAGCATTTGACAAAGAACCTCATGATCAATAGAATCAAATGCTTTCGATATATCCACAAATAGGGGAATAAAAAAAGATATATTTTTTAATATAGCAACAGTACCTTGACATTAATGAATACAGCACTTACAATTATCATCTAATAAAAATATATCGTATTATCCTTCTATACAGTGTGTCCTAAACTGGATGGAAATGTATTGCTATCTTCGTTATTATTAGAGATAGGGAGACGGTTGAATTATCAATGTTTTCTAGAATTGCATGCTTGTTCAAAATATGACTTTTGTGCTGCCTATTTTGGTTTTCGAGTTATTTTGAAAAAAGAAAAAATGTTTATTTTTTCTTCTTCAATATCTAAGTATGCGTTGATCTGACATGTCTAAGACTTGCACACTATCAGGACACTTTTTACAGAGTAATATTTTTGTGCTATTCTCAACTTTGGATTGTCATTTGTTTTTGAGCTAAAGGTATCAACGTTGTTTTTATTATGGCAACCATATTATATTTTTTGCTCATTTGATAGCCTGTGAAAAGAGCTTTCTAATAATGTACAACGTGCTTGAGAAATCTTGTAATTTCGCTGACAATTTAGAGAAAAACCGTTTTGAGGATAGTAGGCTATGAAATCCAATACTAGAAAACAAATGACAAAAAGAAAAGTGTTCAAAAAGCAGTAGGCCATGGTGTCTAAGAATAGACTTCTACTTTTAACATAATTTTCCGTAATGATTCACAAAAAAAAATATTGTGATTTAATTTACAATACTTAACTAGGTAATAATGCTAGGTAATATTATATGAAACAGTTTAATGACGAAACCCAGCAATACCAAATAGAAACTTAGGCTCCACAAAACAACACAATTAGAAACGGAACTCAACAAATAATAAAATATAAACTTAAAAATACACCAAATATAAAATTGTTCAATATGGCCCCCGTTTTATACAATGCACTTTATACACCTTTTCGAAACATGCCTGCAAACTCTGGTGAGATTGTTTTGGTTAATATGATTTACAGCTCCCGTGATTCTGTTTCGTAATTCATTGATATGTTGTAATGGATCGAATTCATACACATCATTCTTCAGAGTACCCCAAAAATTAAAATCCATCGGTGTTATGTCAGGACTTCGAGCACATCAATGAATCGACCCATTGTTACAAATGATGCGATTATTAAAATTTTGGTACAACAATTCTTTGAAGATCCTAGCATTGTGAGCTTGACAACCGTTTTGTTGGCACCAAATCTCGTCTAAATTATCATGAACTCTTCTAATTGTTGGTAAGATATCATTTCTCAATATCCCTAGTTAAATTATTTTCAAAAACGACCAACAATAAAGTTACCTGATTTTTTTTAAAATTAACTATCTAATCTACAAATAACAAGAACAGTTTTTTACCTAATAAGCCGCACCAAACATCAATATCAAATCTGTCATTCTTCCTTTAGATGGGGATTTTCATTTGCCCAATTATGCATATTGTGGCGATCATACACGCCACAATTTGTAAATCTGGATTCGTAAGTCCATATTATTTTTAAATCAAAATTGTCATCTTGCTGACATTGTCCTTGATACCATCTGCATAATTGAAGTCGCTTAGGGTAATCGTCAACATTTAAGCCTTTTACGATTGTAGGTTTGTATGGATGGTAATGACTTTGTTTTAATACACGGTGTACCGTACTTTTTGGAACGTCAATTTGCTCACCATAAAACCCAACAGATTGCGGAGGGTTTTCGCTTGAAACCTGTAAAACGGCATTGTGTCTTGCTTCATTTCTAGGCATTGGTAGTTTCTTTGCGTGGAAGCTACCGTCGTTCAATAGATTGGTCACTATCCTGCGAAATATTTTGGTGTTTGGTTGTCGTGTTTCTGGGTAGTTCTTTTGATATGAATTTGCAGCTGCCTCATTATTTCGGTTACAACGAATATGACATACCAACATCTCAAAATATTCTCCATTACTGAACATATTGTTGATTAATTTTAAAATACACAGGAAACAAACTTAGCTATGTCCCGTAATACATTTGTTCAGTGTTTTAAAATTTACACAAAACCATTTCGATTTACAATAGATTTTTTAAGTACACTTGCAGAAACCCAAATCACCACAACACATATTTCAGAGACCTTACGATTGTTTCGTTGACACTGTCAACATCTTCAGAGGAAGAAAATTCTAGAATCTTCTTCCTCTGAAAATGTTGACATTGTCAACGAAACGATCGTAAGTTGTCTGAAATATGTTTTGGGTTTCTCCAAGTGTACTTATTAGTGCTCATCACAGGTTCCCGTTTTCACATAGTGAATTGATTTTTTGTTCATATTATTACGAAATAAAGGAAAATAACGACACATATCTAGGTCTTGTTAGTCATTTTTTATAGTATTCTTCACTCCCATTCGTACTCAGTCAATTTTGACGTTTTAACTTTATTCAATCAGATTTAAATAATTAAAAATTAATTTACCTCTAAGTTTGTGTCTTTTAAGATAGATATCTAAATTTTAGTAGACAGGAAACACTTTATGACAGAAACCAGCTTACTAAATCTGGTTGTCCTTACTTTGTTATTTCCGGAGATATAATTTTTTTTCGAAAAAAAAAAAAAACACAAAATTTTCCGGGAAAACCTGGGCCAATTTTCTTGACCAACGAACCTATCCAAGCCACTCCAAATTTGATCAAAATCGCAACATTATTTTTTGAGTTATCGGTGTGATACATTCATACATACATATATATATATATATATATATATATATATATATATATATATATATATATATATATATATATATATATATATATATATATATATATATATATAAATTGAAACTGACCCTCGATATGAGTTCTAATGGGCCTAGTTCGTGGTCATTTGAAGAAATTTTTTCAAAATTCAAAAGTCGGGATCTCCTCATTAGTGAATTTTTTTTAAGAAAATTCACAAAAAAATTATGCAATGTTAATATCGACTTACGGTAATCAAATCAAGAAATATAGGGTGCTAAAACAGAAGCCAGACAAATCGACGTACACGTGTAGGTTTCCAAGGGGAGAGAAAATATTAAATCCTTCTAACAAAGACGTCCGGGGAACCATTACGTTCCCATGTTCTTGATTGTTACTGTTACCCCAATATATTATTTCCAAACTAAGGCAATTTCAGCAATCTCCAATTAAATTAATGATGTTTCGAGCAAAAACTACGTTCACTTTGTGAGCGCAAATTGTCGGATATTTCTTCAAGTCTTGAAACAAATAAATTGATAAACGAAATTGGGCTTTTGTGGCGGTTTCTGTTTAATGTTTGTAAATAGGGTTTCAGAATGTTTCAATGTTGTTGCTAAAGTTAGATAGGTTTTATAATGATCGTTTAAATATTTGTTTTGATGTCGAATTCCTTTATAAACTGAGCTTTATTTCGTTGCTTTCTGCAAATTGAGTTTTCAGTACCAGTAGATGGTTTGTGCACGCAAAATTGTACTAATCAAATTATTAATATTAATAACGTCTCTCAAAATGAATGGAATTCGGTAATACAACAGATTTATTACGAAGTTAATTTTGACTAAAATGTGTTTTATAAATTATTGTGGATGTTTGGTTAGTCACTGCTAGTCAGCGGGAAACGTAATAGCATTTGTTGGTTAAATAATTTTAATTATTCAAAATATCTACCATACATGAATTAGTACTATGTTACCGAAAGTTTACAAGTTAAATGCAATTAGTTAAATCATTCTAACCTTGTGGGTATTATAAAATAAATATTTAATTTTTTTATATTTGTTCAAATAATTGTGCAAACTAACAGTGGCAAAGGAGGCAAGATAGCATAAAAATTAACACCAATTTACTTCTAAAACAACACATAAACAGCTCTTATACATTTTTCTTCATGTGCAAACCTAAGTCTATTCTCTTTAATAATTGTGTTAACAAAAATCACAAATGAGGAGATCGCAACTTTCTAATTAAAAAAAAAAGATTCTTCATATAAACGCAAACTGGGCCCCCTAAAACACATTTGAATTTTTATCTGTCAATTTATATACATATATACATATATATATATATATATATATATATATATATATATATATATATATATATATATATATATATATATATATATATATATATATATATATATATATATATATATACAGGGTGGCACATTAAAAACGAAACAGACCGATTTGCGTCCAGAGAAATTTTTTTTTTTAGAAACGCTGAAATACGCCAATTTTAATACTGAGGGGGACATGTTTTGACATAAAACTCAACTTTGTCACATCAATCCCTTAAGGGTGGTGACAACAACCCTTATTTTTTTAATAGGGAACATGGCGCGAGTGTTACATCATTTGAAAGCTCCTTCTTTTCTGAATTCAGCACACTAATTCTTTTGAAAGTTTTATCAACTTGTTGAAAAATTATTCACAGTTGGAGTTGCAAAAACGTATTTCATTCATTGTGATAAGAAATGCACTGATTAGTCAATTTTTCGTTAAACAAAAACTAAAAAACAAAACCAAACGTTCAAAAATGTTTATTCAGTTAAGTAAGTGTTCAAATTGTTGACCACCAACTCTTATACAAAAGTACAAATTTTGCTCAAAACAAGCTCTGACATTCTGGAGCATTTGTTGAGTTATTAGACTGCATTGTTCAACAATGCGTCGTCGTAATTCTTCCAGAGACTGCGGTTCTGTTTCGAAAATTCTACTCTTTAAATGGCCCCATAGAAAAAAGTCTAAAGGAATTAAATCCGGTGATCTAGGGGGCCGCCCAATAGCACCTCTACGCCCAACCCATTGCTCTGGAAACTCTCTGTTTAAAAAATCCCTAACACGTTGTGAAAAATGCGGAGGAGCTCCTTCTTGTTGAAACACTAATTGATTTTCTTCATAGCGATCATAATTTTCAACAATGTCAATTAGTAGAGGGTAAACGATATCTTCTAGTAACTTCAAATACGTTTCGCCACTCAAATTGCCATCAAGAAAAATTGGTCTGATTAAACGGTCTCCAAAAATGCACTTCCAGGCATTCAATTTCGGTGGAGTTTGAGTATGGACTTCATGAAAATTTTTGGATAATTATCTGTCCAATAACGACAATTATAACGATTGACTGTAGAGTTTAATAAAAACGTACACTCGTCTGAAAAACATATATTGAACAGAAATTTCCCGTTATCAGCTATTCGTGCAGTCATAACTTCACAAAACTCCAGCCGCCGATCAAAGTCATCTTCATTCTTGTTGTACAAGAAGAATTTTGTACGGGTAAAATTTATGATGCTTCAATATTAGCTAAATAGTTCTTCTTTTGATGTTTGAAACAGTGGCCAATTTTCTCGTGCTCAAAGTTGGGTCTGCAGCAATTTGTCCTAAAACTTCAATCTCAGTAGTCTCATTTCTAACCGGAAGTTCACGTTCAGGATCCCGTTTTTTGTTGGCTACTGAACCACTGTGTCGAAATTTTGCAACTAACTCCAAAATGTATTTTCTGTTAACATGTCTGTTCGGATGTCGTTCATTAAACAAATTTGCGGTACGGTTGGCACAATCATCGTTTTTGAAAAAAAATAGTAATTATTTCAACTATTTCTTCTACAAAATACACCATTGTAAAATTAATTTTCGGTAGTACTATCAAATATCAAACAGACCGATAAACTGAAACATTAAACCGCATTTCTCTCATTCCGATAAGAAATGTTCTGATAGTCAATCTTTTTTTACAAACCAACAAAACATTGACTATCAGCACATTTCTTATCGGAACTAGTGAAATGCGTTTTTGCATCTACAACTGTGAATAATATTTAAAAGAGTTGATAAAACTTCCAAAAAAATGTGTGTGCCGAATTCAGAAAAAAATTATCTTTCAAATGATGTAACAGTCGACTCATGTTCCCTATTTAAAATATAAGGGTTATTATCACCAACCCTAACGGGTTGATGTGACAAAGTTGAGTTTTATGTCAAAACATGTCCCCCTCAATATTAAAATTGACTTGTTTTAGCGTTTCTTTAAAAAAATTCTCTGGACGCAACTCGGTCTGTTTCGTTTTCAATGCGCCACCCTATATATATATATATATATATATATATATATATATATATATATATATATATATATATATATATATATATATATATATATATATATATATATATATATATATATATATATATATATATATATATTATGATTGTGGTGTTCGTGTTTTGTTATTTTTATTTTATTATAGTTATTATTATGTGTGTTAGACTATATTTATTTTAAGGGCGCCAATTTTGTTATAGTATATATTTAGCTTACGTATTTTACTGTGTGTCTTGTTATTTAATAAATTTTATAGATAGATAGATATATAGATTTATTTGACGTGAGGCGATACAATGTTTCAGATAGATATGTCAATAAAATTATAAAAATATAGGAATCAATAAGTAAAATAATGTACAAAATAGTTACATAAATACAAACAGTCACACACTACTCAGTAAGTGGTGGACGTGCCGCCACCTAGTTGCGGAACCAAGTAGTATGTTGTCAGGCCAGCTCCAAATAACACAAAGTGTTAAAAAATAGAGACTGGATACACCTAACTAACAATTCAGAAAATTGTCAGCCCTGGCCCATTTCTACCCCAATATAGGGACAAAGTATGTAAGACTCGATGCATTTTCGAAAATGCATCGAGTCTTACAGTCACACACTATATCACTATGAATCCCCAGTGGGTATCAGTGGAGGGAAAATGAGGTTGCTGTCCAGCCCGCAAGCCTGGTCTGTTTCATCGACGGATTGCGGCTGGAGGATCAACAATCCTCCGGGGCTGGAAAAAAAAACTTGCTGCGTTTCGAAAAATGTTTTTCCTTCCTCCAGATATTACACCTATAAATTCCCATATTATCTCCCAATGACCAATCCACTCGCGAATTTTTTCTGGTAATATGTCTGTTTTACCTGTTTTATAACATGTTTTGTTGATGTTTATTTTTATGTAGGTTATCTTCCCACTATTCTGTATATTTTATGTTTTATGCTGACTGATAGATCTAAGTCTTGTGTTATCTAAGGAACGAATAACATTGTTTCAAGAAATAGAAGGCGATTACCATAGCCGTATAGCCTTATAGGTGTGTTCTCACTGTAATTACTATAGCGCACTATAACAGGCTCTAATTGGAGCGAAACCGGTCTGCGTTCTAACCATCGTGAGAATACATATAGCCTTTAATACATTGTTCCTGTGTTAGGGAAGAAATGGGCCGGAGCAGACAATTTACAAAATTCTTCGTTGGTTGTACATTATCTATGACATTTTGGTTTAATTGGAGCTCTCGTGACAAGATACTACCTGGTTTTGCACCGAGATGGCGACCCTGTCGTACAAGGTACCACCCCTTACATCAAGGGGTCGGTGAAGACCCAACGGACGTTTCCGGTTCTCGTGTATGAGTCGGTTTCCCTTATAAACAAAAATGATGATGGCTCCTCCTTGTACAAAAGATTCCGGAGGCAAAATACCCCTCCATTCGGATCTCCGGGAGAGGGGTGTACAGGGGGCGCCAGCATCGAGATTTACAATATCCTTCTCGAATATATATGTGGCCTGAATTCTAACCTGAACTCCCTCCAACATTTCCTCCAGGATAATAGGCGCCAACGCCTCTTCCTCACCGAAACCCAAATCAGTGCTAGAACAGCCACTAATCACATTAATTTCCCGGGGTATGAGCTCCTTATTTCTTTTAGATTGCATGGAGGCGTGTGTGCGTACGTCCGTAGTAATCTACCCTGTACCAGACTCCCCAATTTAGAAGCTGGAAGAAAAGACGTACTATGGATAAAACTTTCTCTCAGGGCTGCAACTAAATTCATCTGTTGCATTTACCGGTCACCTTCTGACAACAACTTTGTCCAGCTCTTTGACTACCTTTCTGAAAAAACCGACCATTTGATTTCTGAATATTCTTTCCCCGAGGTCACTATTCTTGGTGACTTCAATGTCCATAATAAGGAATGGCTAGGATCTTCAAAAACCGATCCACAAGGAAGAGCAGCGGAGGCCTTTGCAGTCAGAAATTCTTTAGCCAATATGATTCAGGAACCTACTTACTTTCCTCGCATCCCAACACACAGCTCAAATCCCTTGGATCTCCTTCTTACTACAAATCCTGACTGCTATAAGATATCAGTCACCGCCTCCCTGGGACGCTCAGACCACGGCATGGTCACTGCTTCCTGCGCAATGCAACCCGAGGTCACACAGTCATCACACCCACGTACCGTTTGGCACTACAACTCCGCGAACTGGGACGAAATGCGAGATTACTTTTCCTCATTTTCATGGGCGTCTGTCTGCTTCTCTCATCCTGATCCCTCTGATATTTCACAAAACGTCACCGAGATTATCCAGGCTGGCATGCAATTATTTATTCCACGTACACAGAAAACCTCTGCAGCCATCAAAAGCCCTGGTTCTCTAAATCCTGTGACAAGGCCAGACTTGAAATGGTCAAAGCTCACAAAAAGCTTCTACACAATCCCAGTCAAGAAAACCGTCAAGCATTTAACGACGCAAGAAACCGCTATGTCCGCATTCTTTCTGAGCCAAAAACTCGTTTAATAACCACATCAAGAACAAAATCCTCTTAAGCTCCAACGGCAGCAAACCCTTCTGGACTCTTGCTAAATCTATTGGGAATAATTTCTGCAAGAGCACGTTCCCACCTCTTGTACCTCAGGGGATGAAATTGCTTCTACCGTCCTGGGAAAGGCTGAACTTTTTGCCTCGTTGTTCGCCGGCAATTCTACTCTCAACCCACCTCCAAATGTTCAACCACCAACAGTCCCCAATGTCGCGCATAAAATGACGGATATCATTTTCAAAACGAAAAAGGTACGAAAGATGCTCTCTTCTTTTAATACCAGGAAAGCCTCTGGCCTTGACGAGATACCAGCAATTGTTCTCAAAAAATGCGCACCAGAATTTGCCCCTGTCCTGACTCGTCTGTTTCAGGCATGTTACAATAGAGGCATATTCCCTAATAACTGGAAAACTGCTAGAGTACAACCTGTCCCCAAGAAAGGATCGAAAGCGCTTCCTAACAACTACAGGCCTATTTCTCTCCTTTCAGTCATCTCTAAAGTAATGGAAAAGTATATAAATACCGAATTACTAAAATTTCTTGAAAAACAAAGTCTAATCCACGACAGGCAGTATGGATTCCGTCAGCGCAGATCAACTGCCGACCTCCTTTCCTGTGTTACCCATTCGTGGAACAAGTCTATGGAACTACACGGCGAATCCCAGACTGTCGCTCTAGACATATCCAAAGCATTCGACCAGGTCTGGCACGCAGCGCTGCTTAATAAACTACCGGCCTACGGCCTACCACCAAAACTATGTACGTGGACAGCTAATTTCCTCTCCAATCGAAGCATTTCTGTTGTCGTGGATGGCCATTTCTCTAAACTGTATCCAGTTAATGCAGGAGTCCCTCAAGATTCAGCTTTAGCCCCTTCTTTGTTTCTTCTCCACATAAATGACCTCCTCTCTAGCACATTCAACCCAGTTCACGGTTACGCGGACGACAGCATCCTCCACTCAAATATACAATACTCTAACCCTGTCTCTTTAGCCCAATTAGATGAGGATCGCAGACTCGTCGAGGGTTCTATCTCCGTGGATGAAAAAATATTAGACTGGGGAAGTAGAAATCTTGTACAATTCAACCCCACCAAATCACAGTCTTGCTTTCTTTCTCATAAGAGATACACCAGCCCTAGACCCATCACAATAAACAACCAAGTTATTCAAAGTAATGAGTCCTTTTCACTTGTCTTATAGGCATCTCTGTGGATCGAAATCTCATTTGGCACCAACATGTCATATCAATTGCAGAAGCGGCTGCTAAGAAATTAGGTTTCCTCTTCGGGGCTCGCAAATACTTTTCACCAGCTAATCTCTATACTTTATGTACTTCACAAACAACACTACCTAACCTCGAATTCTTCTCCCACATCTGAGGTGCGGCTGCCGCTTCTACACTCGATATCCTGGATTCCATTCAGAAGAGAGCTATACGTCTCTTCGGTGACCCTACCCTCACCCAAAGGCTGCCATCCCTTGCCCACCGACGTGCCGTTGGTGACCTCTCTCTCTTTTATAGATATCTGCACGGGCACTGCTCAGAGGAGCTTTCTTCCATAGTTCCTCCACCTGCTGCCAACAGATCTACCAGGGGAACAGAGCGAATGCACCCTTTTACTGTCCAGGTCACCACACATAGAACATCTTGTTATGCTCGCTCTTTTGTCCCGAGGACTTCCAAGTTGTGAAATTCCTTGCCGGGACATGTTTTTCCTTCTCCCCCAAACCTCCAAACCTTCAAGTCCAGATTTAACAGGTTGCCTCTTTCCTCCTTGTCGACACCCACGGTACGATAGTATTTAGGCTGTAAGCCCTCGTGGTGTGTTGTTGAAATTAAAAAAATAAAAAAATCTCAATTAGTTCTAGGAGGCTAGCTACCAAAGTCGTATTACATTATAGGTGTGTTCTCACTGTAATCAGTATAGCGCACTGACGAGCTCTAATTAGAGCGAAGCGTGTATGCGTTTATAATTATGGTGAGAATACAGGGCTGACAATTTACAAATTTGTTGGATGGTTGTATACAGTCTCTATTTATAACATTTTGTGTTATTCGGAGCTGTCGTGACAACATACTACCTGATTCTGCACAGAGATGGCGACCATGTCGTACATCCCACAATGTTCTAGAGAGAGAAGTTATTCGTTTAGGTTCAGATGTGCCGTAAGTGTATCCAGTGAATGTTTAGCAGTACGACTAAAACCTTTAAGGCAAGCTTGTTATTTTTGTTGACAGGGTGAAATGACTAAGCATGCCAATTTAGCGCCATTTTAAATCAACAGAATTATTAATGTACGCTTTTTCATAGCTTTTGTAACGTTAAAATCGCGCTGTTGTCTGAATAAGTTGCTGTGATTTGTCAGCCGTTTAAGGCTGGTGTTCCAGTGGTTTTGTGCTCGTTAAGATGAAGGATGGTTGCGGCGAGTTGCTCATTAGCTTCTATGTTCATTTCGTGCACATTGACAAATCTACTTAGCTAGATTTATACCCGTCCTTACAAGCTAAAACTACCGCTTGTATTTGACTAACTTCTGATCCATATCCTACATTATTGCTTACAAGAGAAGCAATTCATATTCTATGCCTAATTATTTATAAGGGTGAATGATTTAGTACAGGATAAGATAAGAGCACGGTAATGAATGTGGCTTAATAGGGCGACTGTGTAGGGAAATTCAACACACGCTTTTCTTCTAAATTATATTAAAAAAAACGTTATGGTAGTGAATTTTCATAAAAATGTTTCTAACAACAAATATGTTTTTTTAAGAAAGCAGGCACCAAATTTGGTTACCAGTATAATCTATATATTAGAAAAAATGTGCCATGTTTCATCAAAATAACTTTATTGTTTGAAAATGTACAAAATTTTCCGAAAGTAAAGTTAAATTGTTCCCGAAAAAACTGGTTTTCTGGTCGACCTTATAGGTTAATAGCAAATTGATTCAAAATTTGAAGCATTTAATAAAAATTCGCTACCATAACGCACTTGCTGCGTCCCGAATTTCTTTTCTTACAAAGATGTATTATATTTCGATGGAAAATACAAAAATTCAATAACATAGGGCGTGTTTGATTAAAAAAAATCACTAAAAAAAGAAAATTTGAATCACCAACGACTTATGGGCCACCCTGTAATTGTGGAAATATTTTTAAGATGTAGCTTAAGACACCCTACAATTAATGTATACAACTTTTTTTCGTAACTTGCATAATAACGGATATATTGCGCTTTAATGATTTTTTACGATAATTCGACAAAAATGATATAGCATTAAACGATAAACTCTATAGTCAATATTACTACTAAAGCATCAGAGAAGGGTCTATTTGAAATGAATTTTCTGGGAATATTTTAGTAAAATGAAGGACAATGACGATTGAAACTAAGAGCTCAGGCTTTGTAAAACATTATTCTTGAGACATTTTCCTTCCATAGATCATATTAATTTCAGGTTCATTGCTTAAATATTAACAATTTTGACGTTTAAAATCGCGACTTTGACGTTTTGAGGAAAACCCAAATTTATTTTTCTTTAAATGCCTGTAACTTTTTTGTCCTTTAACCTACAGCGCTAAATTTTGGTAGGTAGCTTACATATAACGATTTAAGCCCGTGTACCAAATTTGCCCTTACTTTGTTAATTCCAGAGATATAAATTTTTTTCGATTTTTTTCGAAAGAAAACACAAAATTTTCCGGGAAAACCTAGGCGGATTTTCCTGGATAACGAACTTATCCAAGCCACTCGCGAAAGGAAGGTTCTCACCAAATTTTATCAAAATCGGTCCATTATTTTTTTAGTTATAGGTGTGACACATAAATATATAAACATATATATATATATATATATATATATATATATATATATATATATATATATATATATATATATATATATATATATATATATATATATATATATATATATATAAACATATAAAGTCTGAAACCGACCTCGGATTTGGGTTCCAGGGGTCCTAAATAGCGCTCATTTGAAGAAATTTTTTCAAAATTCAAAAGTCGAGATCTCCTCATTAGTGAATTTTTTTTAAGAAAATTCACTAATTATGAATTATTCGTACGAGATAATTTAGTAGAGGCCGTCGTTACATTTGTGGCCGTCGTTACAATTGTACAGCGAATTTAAAACACTGAATGCACATTATAGGGCCCGGATACGTAGCGCACTATACAGGTGTCCCACGTAGACTTTCCATTAGCCGTTTCTGGAGTACGCCTCTCAATTAAATTCTGAAAATTCACGGGCGTGGGTTTCTCGAAATTTCCAGTTCACTGAAAATATTGAAGTTAGTATCAGACTCCCGGTGATACCGGAAATATACGTCAACTTTCTTATTTAAAATAAAAGATGATGCTTTTTATTACGGATATAGATTTCTCGTTAAATTATATTGTAGGTTTTACTAAACCACGACCTGGGATAGGAAAATATCTAGGGCAGATCTAAACACAAAAGGTCTATATTCAGCTGTTATACTTTATCGACAATAACATACATATAGAATAGGACATTTGTTTGTTGTCTCATATCAAACAAAACATAACAATATATATATATATATATATATATATATATATATATATATATATATATATATATATATATATATATATATATATTTATGTGTTACACTGATAACTCAAAAAATAGTCAGCAGATTTTGATAACATTTTGTGTGTGCTTTTCTCTCACAAGCTGCTTGGATAAGTTCGTCAGACAGGAAAATCCGAACAGTTTTTCCTATAAAATTTTGTGCTTTCTTCGGAATTTTTTTATATATCCGGAAATAACAAAGCTATGGCAACCAAATTTTGTAGGCTGATTTATATCATAAACAGAAGATAACGTGCCAAAACTTTGATCTCTATATTGAAAGCAAAAAAAGTTATAAGCATTGAGGAAATGATAGTTTTACTTCTTAAAACGTCAAAGTCACGATTCGAAACGTCAAAATGACATCTTCCAGATAAAGAACCTGAAACTAATACGGGCTGTGAGGGAGAAATGTCGTAAGAAGTGTGTTCTAAACAGACATAAGTTTCAGCATTAGCCGTGATGTCTCTCCTTTTACTTAAATTTCAGGGAATAAAGTTCAAATAGACCCTTTACCTGATTCTTTGGTAGTTGTTTCAATTATAGGATTACAATACGCTAACTTTGTTGGCCAAAGGAACATCAGGTCTGAAATAATGTATTGTGGTGAAGTGTGTTCTCCAAATTGTTCCTAGTCTGTATTATTGTTACAAAGCACTTCAATAGATGTAGGTGCGGTGTTACCATATCTCCAAAACTTCGTAGCATATGGGAATTCTTGCACAATCTGGCAACACCGCCTCCCCTCCCCTGTGGTGACCCCCCACAGGCGAAGTCTCAACTTTCTAGGACCAAAAATAACAAAGTTACCAACTTGTACCCCGTCGGAACGGATAACTGAGGTTTGCGCATTCCGAATATCCTGTGTATACACCCTGTATACGCAGAGAACCCTTACACCCTGTATACGCAGATATATCTTATAGTACGAGAAACACCTCTTGTGTAACATAGGAGTGATGACCACATTTGGATCACCTGTATATACATCCCCCTGTATACACACAGAACCTTCTAGCAGAAGAAGGTCCTGGAACATTCTGGAATGGAATACTCCCGAAACGAGGTGAAAGGTACGACGAATATATAAAGGCGAAAGCAAGCCAGCTCAGTTCAGTTCAATTAGATAATGTTGAAATGATGAAGTGACTCGAAGAAGCAGTAACCAGTGTGAAGTGTTAGAGAGTAGCGACTGTAGTTCCAGTGTAGTGATTTGTGTGCAGATTAGTGATTGTAAGGCCAGATAAACTAAGTGTTTTGTGAGACAGATATTCTAAACTTTTATTGTATCCATATTTAGAGAGAAGATGAAGTTGTTTTGTTAAAATTTAAACTCTCACTTATCCAGAACCCGGGAAAAAGCTCAACATTATAATAAATTACCTCAATGTAATTTACTGAGTAATGTCGAAGAAGATAGATCAAACTGGACATTCGTTTATTTACCTCGTAGTTCACTTCAACGTCGAAATTCTCATTGCTTCCTATTCACAAAGAAAACATTTTCACTACAGTTGTGTAGAGAAATCCTATAGGTTTCCGGTCTATCACTTGAGGCCATTATTTAGAGCTGATTAGTACTACATTTTGGCATTTAGTTTGGAGAGTGTATGGAGAGAATATGAGAGAGGATTACGGTGTTCTAAATAGATGCTTAATATGCATCGCCCTCAACCTATCCCTTTATCTCTGTTCACATTGCCAGACCCAAATATCAGATAGATAACCTTCCTAAATTGCTGTAAGCCACATTTTCATCATATACGCTAAGAGAACTGGTTCGTTACGAACATTTTAAGTTGTAAAAATTACCTATTATACATGATTTTTAGTGAATTTTCTTTTTAAAAAAATCACTAATAGAGAGGTATCGATGGTGAGACTTTGCAAAAAATTTTTGAAATATATATCTATATATATATATATATATATATATATATATATATATATATATATATATATATATATATATATATATATATATATATATATATATATATATATATATACATATATATATATATATATATATATATATATATATATATATATATATATATATATATATATATATATATATATATATATATATATATATATATATATATATAGGTATCCATCTGAAACTAGGCAAATGCCTTTCTTTTATTAATGGCTTGGAAGAGTTGGTTATCCAGGAAAATCGGACAGGGTTTTCCGGGAAAATTTTGAGTTTTCTTTCAAAAAAAATTTTTTTCTAAGAAAATAACAAAGGTGTTTTCATGATGTTTACTATATATGTTGCCTTCGGTGATACCTTACTAAGTACCAAAATTCAACTTTCCAAATTCATAGAAAATTGAGTTATTCAAATTGTAAATTTTATTTAGAGAAAAATTTTTTTCTCCAAAAGTTACAAAGTTATTTTAATGAAATTTGGTACATATCTTGCCCTGGTAAAGACCTTACAACTTACCAAAACTAAACTTTCTAAGTTTATAGAAAACTAAGTTATTCAAATTTGAAACATTTAATAAAAATTCACTACCATAACGCACTTGCTGCGTCCAGAGTTTTTTACCTTTATAATTATAACATATTTACTGGCATAACTAAATGGGTAATAGCAGTTTTAAATTTATATAAAGAAATATTGCATACGTATCGACGTTCCAATTAAAAAAAAAATCAAATAAACGTACGTTAGGATGTCTTAAACATATATCAAGTCACTTTTATACTTTATATGTTTGTATAAGTTATAATAATTTATCAGTTTATACTATTTTACAATAGGCGATACAAAAAGCGGAAGCTTGAGTCGCGCATTGCAAAATTGTAATCATAAAATCTAAAACTTCACATATGTCAAATTCTCACTGGATTTTGTTAACTCGTCCTCTGCGATCTTGAAGTGTAGCACCAGAGACTTCATTTTTCATCATACTGGCCAATTCATTCTGGAGGCTAAGTTTGTTTGCCAGATCTGCGTGTCAAAATTTTTCACGAGAATATGCAATTTATAAATAGTGTAATTTTTTTAAGCTTCATTTTTTGGAAATAAACACTGCTTGAAAAGAAAATAATTTTAATTCACAAAAATCAAGTATTCCTTGGAACTTCACAAAAAACAAATTTTTTACATTCGTAAAGTGTCCTTTCTCTATTATCTAGGAGATCTGAACAAAAGATGATCGGCAAGATAAACTGAGTAAGAATAAAAAAAATTAAAATCCTAAGCCTGCTTTGATATCTCACATTTATATAGTTAAAGAATTGAGAATAACATAGTATGAAAAGCTCAGGATCAGAATTCACCAGTTCCATAACACTGAATCAGGTAGATCCTTTCCTCATATCACATAAGTTTGGATCAGTTTTAGAGCACAGCTACGACAATAATTACAATTAACTATTTTTGACAACTGTCAAAGCATTACGTTAGTCGTCTTTTCTTCATGGCATACTCCTTGTTTTCAGATTTTCTAAATAATCAAGTAGGCCTCGGATTTAAAAATGTTGTATTCTTACTCAGTTTTTCGTCCCGAGCATCTTTTCTTGATATCATATATCCTATAGAAAAGGCAGATTTCTCCTCCATACCTGATTTTTGGAAATTAAAATTATGACACAAATTAAATTTTTAGTGAATTTTTATTTTAAAAAGAGTTATCGATGGTGAGACTTTGCAAAAATTTCTTCAAATGAGCGCGAACTAGGACCTCTAGAACCCAAATCCGGTTCAGTTTCAATTTTCATATGTTTATATATGTTCAAAAATGATGGTCTATTTTACAGGTGCACATTCAGCACAAAAAATAAGACTATTTTTCATATAAATATGGGTCCGCAAATGCTTATTTTTTTAAATACAGCGTGTTAAAGTTATTTGTTTTTGTCAGTTTTTCACGAATACGTCCAAGTCAAATTAAAATTTTGACGTGAAAATTGGCATGTGGGGGTTTTCGAGGGCAAGAACTTTAAATTTGTTATTAGTAATAACACTGCTGGCATAGGGCGTGCAAGACATGGCTTGCATTCAGTCGACTATAATTTTTTGACACCTAGTGATATAGACCTACCGTAGAGTTACGTTGCAGCCCTTATCAATTGTAAGCAAAAAAAATGTATATTTGGCTTAAATCTCTCAGACACACCATTTCCGAGATATTTCAATTTTTGTATGTCGATGTGACTTAAAAATAAATACTGCGACAAATCATAGGAATACATTTTTCACCTTTTAATTGCTATCAGTATGTGTAAACTTAATTTTCTTATTCTCTAAATTGCGTCCCTATCACATGCAACGTGTGCAGGCAGTATCGCCTGAAAGAGATTTCATAACTCGCCTACAATTTTGTCAATGGTTTCTTCAACATAACAATGTAGAGAACTTGTTGAGTTGTGTGTTCTTCACTGACGAGTCTGGATTTAGGCGTGACGGGATCGTCCATTTTCGTAACAGCAAATTTGGGCTGACGAAATCCTCACGCAATTTTTGGAAGGCATCATCAACAATTATTTTCCTTAAATATATGGGCTGGAATTGTAGGGTGCAATTTGATAGGACCAAATTTTACCTCACAGACTTAATGCTACAACTCATCTTGAGTTCCTGCAAAACCAACTAAATGTGTTATTAGAAAATGTACCTCTTGACATAAGACATAACCTGTGGTTTATGCATGACGGAGCCAGCCCCCCCCCCACACATATTTCGCCCTAAATGTCAGAAATGACCTAAGCAATACTACGCAGATGGATCGAACGCGGTGGACCTCAGCCATGGCCGGCTCGATCCCCTGATTTAAATTCTATGAACATTTATTTATGGGGGCATCTCAAAAATATTGTTTATGAAGCAATTGTTAAATATGTTGATGATCTGCAACAAAGAATTGTACTTGCATGCGAACAAATTAGAAATAAACCAGAAATATTTCACAGAGTACGACGTTGTATGCTCCGCAGAATACGAAAGTGTATTGAAGTGGAGAGTGGCCATTTTGAACATTTATTGTAGTCAGGTATCATAAAATGTTATAACCTTTTTTATTTGTTGTTTTGTTTGTTGTTCACGTTTGCAGACAATACAATTAATTACTTGAGAAAATTTAATTTTTAAGCGATATCGACATACAAAAAATGAAATATCTCGAAAATGGTGTGTGTGATTTGGATCAAATGTACATTTTTTGCTTACAATTGATAGAAGCTGCAATGCAGTTTATACGGTAGGTCGATATTACTGGGTGTTCAAAAATTATAGCCAATTGAATGCAAGCATAGTCTTACATGGCGCCCTCTACCAACAGTGTTATTAACAATAACATATTTTAATTTCGTGCCCTCAAAAACCCCCGCATGACAACCTTGATGCCAAAATTTTAATTTGACTCAGACTTATTCGTGAAAAACTGACAAAAGAAATAACTTCAACACGCTGCATTTAAATAACTAAGCAGTTACGGACCCATATTTATATGAAAAAATAGTCTTATCTTTTTGTGCTGAATATGCACCTGTAAAATAAACTATCATTTTTGAAACACCTTGTATATATATATATATATATATATATATATATATATATATATATATATATATATATATATATATATATATATATGTATCTATCCAATAACTCAAAAAATAATTAACCGATTTCGATGAAACTCGACACCTGCCTTTATTTTATTGATGGCTTGCATGAGTTTGTTAACAAGGAGAATCGGGCAGGGTTCTCCGGGAAAATTTTGGGTTTGCTTTCGAAAAAAACTTTTTTCTTCGCAAATTACAAAGCTGTTTCGAAATTTACTAGATATGTTTCCTTGGGACAGACCCTACGACGTACCAAAATTCAACTTTCTAAGTTTATAGAAAATTTAGTTATTCAAATTTTGAATTATCTTTCGAAAAAATTTTTTTTCTCCAAATATTACAAAGTTGTTTTAATAAAATTTTGTGAATGTCTTGTCTTAGGAAAGACCTTACTAGGTACCAAAACTAAACTTACTAAGTTTATAGAAAATTGAGTTATTCAAGTTTGAAACATTTAATAAAAATTCACCACCCTAACGCACTTGCTGCGTTTCGAACTTTTTTATTCAAGCAGGGCTTATTCCCATTCAACTCAAAAAATTACAGTCTTTTTCACCTATTCCTGCGTCGATCTGGGGACACTATGTATATATATATATATATATATATATATATATATATATATATATATATATATATATATATATATATATATATATATATATATAAACCGAAACTTCTGGGTATGTGTTCTAGCGGGCTAGTTAGCGCTCATCTGAAGATTTTTTTTCAAACTTCACAAGTCGCGATCTTCTCATTAGTCAATATTTTTAAAGGAAATTCACTTGAATTATATAATATGCCTAGAAGCGTCCTACGTATTTTACTTAATCTGCAGCTGTACCCCAGTTACAAGTGCCGTCATACAATAACATTTTCATCTTGATCCTGGAAAGGATTATGCGGATTAACCAGAAGGGACGTGTTCTGTGAATATCATGGCTGTTTTGCGCAACCCCGCACACAAATTTAAGAGTTAATTAAAGCAATGAACTAAATGCAAATGAGCTCCAGGTGGACAAAAACTATTACATATACAGCAAGGGATCAAGATGTCTACTTGATTTATGTTATTCACTCAACAACTTTAAAGAGGGTTGTTTCGCAGTGATGCAATCATTTTAGGGGTGAATTTTATGACCGTAAACGCTACCTAAATGTTGTACGATTTCTGAAGGCGATCGTAAAAGTGGTACTTTTTAAGTTATGAGTTTATTTACTCATTGCCTCTGCTTCTAGATATATAAGCAATGAAGTATTCTTACACAAGATTAGTTATATTTTGTAAAAATTGCAAACAAAAATTAACCATCCTTAAGTTGGACCAAGCATTATCATCTTTCAATCAGTATTCTCGTTTGTGACGGGTGGGCCATCTAACGTTTGGAATTGTAACTATAGGTTATTTTGAGGATGGAAGGTTGGATGACATTTCCAATGTGACAGAAAGTTTGTTTTATGTTTAACATTTATGAAATGGGTAGCTTTTTGCTTGAACAAAGTTGGAAAATATTAAAAACTTATTTCCAAAGTGGTGAATCTTCTACTCAATCTGTAAGAAATTTACGGAAAAAAATTGACAAAAAGGATGTGCCAAAAACGTAGTTTGTGGAATAATTTTTGAAGTGCGTTTGTGAAACTGGATCGTTATTGGATAAAACAACCCGTGTACGTACTCGTCCAGTGCGCTCAACCGAAAACATCGCTGCTGTTGCTCAGAGTGTGCGTGAACAACCATCAACATCAACTCGTCATCGTTCTCAAGAATTAAAACATTACACGCACTTTTCTGAGGAGAATGTTGCATAAAGATCTCGGTATGAATGCGTACAAAGTTCAGTTAGTTCAAGAGCTGAAGCCGCATGACCATCCGATGCGTTTTTGGTTTGCTCAGTGGGCCGAAGACCGCTTGATCGAAGATGAGCATTTTTACCGAAAAATTATCTTTTCAGATGAAGCTCATTTCCACCTCGAAGGATATGTCAATAAGCAAAATTGTCGTATCTAGGGCTCAGAAAATCCACATGTCATCGTGGAGAAACCGATGCATCCACAACGATTGACTGTCTGGTGCGCATTATGGGCTGGCGGCATTATTGGCCATTTTTCTTCGAAAATGAGCAAGGAAACGCCGTTACGGTGAATGAAGATCGCTACCGCGCCATACTAAGAGATTTTTTGTTTCCCAAAATTGAAGAGTATGACGTAGACGACAGTTGGTTCCAACAGGACGGCGCAATGTGCCACACAGCCAACGTAACAATCGATCATTTGCGCACTGTTTTCGAAAATCGCATAATCAGCCGAAATGCTGATGTCAATTGGTCACCTCAAAGCTGCGATTTGACTCCGTTGCACCTTCTTTTGTGGGGAGCCGTTAAAAACAAGTGCTGCGCTAACCGTCCAGAGATGATTGACGAGTTGAAACATGAAATCGAAGTTGCCATTGATGAAATAGAGGCCTAAACAATCGAAAATTTACTGAAAAATTGTGATCGAATGGGGTATTGTAAGGCTAGCCGTGGCAGTCATTTGCATCATGTTGTCTTCCATTCCTAAATTGAAAGGTTCAATCTTTTTAATAAACTCATTACTTTGAAAAAAAATACTTGTTAGTGTTCTTTTTATAGCCGATTCAAATTCCAAATCTTAAATGGTCCACCCGCTAACATCCCATTTGAGATATATTTTCGTACTGAATTCAGGCGTGAAGCCTATTCTCTGGCATTACAGGAGTCTGTTACTTTCTCTGCATGCGGTTCCGCCATTTGTGACATCATCAGGCATAGGACAATTGAGAGTGTTAGAATTCTGGACGCAGAAAGTGCTTCACGGTAGCGAATTTTCAAAAAAATATTTACTGAAAGTATGGCATCCAATTCGGCTAAGAGCATATCCAAGCAACATCTAAATTCCAATTGACGAAAAATCGCCCTAACAATAGCCCAGCGAACAAATCACCACAGGTCATTTTTAAGTGAAATTTAAGTGTATGTTACCAATGTGGGGAATAAAGTCAAAGTTATAGGGTAGATCCAGCAAGGCATTTCGACCAACGCGTTTTTGTTTAATTAGGGCATCTTCATTTAACATTCGGCCAATAAACGCAATTTATTGGTAAATCCGTGCAACGCCTTACTTGAATCCGACATCTGGGCAACACGTGCCAACCGTTATGTAACACCATATCAAAGCAATGAGACAAAAATTGTAAATACCATGTTTTAGCGAATTTTTCGTAAAACGAAAAATTCACTAATGCGGAGATATGTGTATACAGGGCGGCGAATTGAAAACGAAACAGACCGATTTGCGTCCAGAGAATTTTTTTTTAAGAAACGCTGAAACACGTCAATTTTAATATTGAGGGAGACATGTTTTGACATAAAACTCAACTTTGTCATATCAACCCTACAAGGGTGGTGATGACAACCCTGATATTTTAAATAGGGAACATGGGTCGTGTGTTACATCGTTTGAAAAATCTTTCTTTTCTGAATTCAGCACACTAATTTTTTTGGAAGTTTTATGAATCAGTTTAAAAATTATACACAGTTGGAATTGTAAGAACGTATTTCATTCAATGCGTTCATAAATACACTAAGTAATCAATTTTTCGTTAAAAAGAAAACTAAAAAACAAAACCAAACGTTCAAAAATGTTTATTCAGTAAAGTAAGTGTTTAAATTTTTGAGCACCCGCTTTCATACAAAAGTACAAATTTTGTTCAAAACGAGCTCTGACATTCTGGAGCATTTGTGGAGTTATTAGACGGGATTCTTCAACAATGCATCGTCGTAAATCTTTCAGAGACTCCGGTTCTGTTGCGAAAATTCTACTCTTTAAATGGCCCAATAGAAAGAAATCTAAAGGAGTTAAATCCGGTAATCTATGGGGCCACTCAATGGCACCTCTACGCCCAATCCATTGCTCTGGAAACGCTCTGTTCAAAAACTGCCTAACACGTTGTCAAAAAGACGGAGCAGCTTTACCTTGTTGAAACACTAATTGATTTTCTTGATAGCGATCATCATTTTCAACAATGTCAATTAGTAGAAGGTAAACGATATCTTCCAGTAACTCCAAATACGTTTCGCCACTCAAATTGCCATCAAGAAAAATTGGTCCGATTAAACGGTCTCTAGAAATGCAAGTCCATACATTCAATTTCTGTGGAGTTTGAGTGTGGAAATTTCTTGGATTATTATCTGCCCAATAACGACAATTATGACGATTGACTGTAGAGTTTAATAAAAACGTACACTCGTCTGAAAAACAGACATTGAACAGAAAGTTCCCGTTATTAGCTATTCGTGCGGTCATAACTTCACAAAACTCCAGCCGCCGATCAAAATCATCTTCATTCAGTTCTTGTACGAGATGAATTTTATACGGGTGAAGTTTAAAATGCTTCAATATTCGCTAAATAGTTCTTCTTTTGATGTATGAAACAGTGACCAATTTTCTCGTGCTCAAAGTTGAGTCTGGAGCAATTTGTCCTAAAACTTCAATCTCAGTAGTTTCATTTCTAACCGGAAATTCACGCTCAGAATCCTGTTTTTTGTTGACTCCTGAACAACTTTGTCGAAACTTTGCAACTAACTCCAAAATGTATTTTCTGTTAACATGTCTGTTTGGATGTTGTTTATTCATCGTTTTTGAAAAAAAGTGTAATTATTTCAACTCTTTCTTCTACAGAATACACCATTGTGAAATTAATAATCCGTAGTACTATCAAGTATCAAACCGACCGGTAAACTGAAATAATAAACCTCATTTCTCTCATTCCGATAAGAAATGTTCTGATAGTCCATTTTTTGTTTACAAACCAACAAACGATTGACTATTAGCACATTTCTTATCGGGATGAGGGAAATGCGTTCTTGCATCTTCAACTGTAAATAATTTTTAAACTAGCTGATAAACTTTCAAAAAAAAAATAGTGTGCTGAATTCAGAAAGAGCTTTCAAATGATGTAACACTCGACCCAAGTTCCCTATTTAAAATATTAGGGTTGTTATCACCACCCTTAAGGGATTGACGTCACAAAGTTGAGTTTTATGTCAAAACATGTCCCCTTCAATATTAAAATTGACGTGTTTCAGCGTTTCTAAAAAAAATCTCAGGACGCAAATCGGTCTGTTTCATTTTCCATGCGCCACCCTATATAAACACAGTATATATATATATATATATATATATATATATATATATATATATATATATATATATATATAGATAGAGAGAGAGAGAGAGAGAGAGAGAGAGATCACTTCGATAACTCAAAAAATAATGGTTCGATTTTGATAAAATTTGACACGTATCTTCCTTTGGTAAGTTGGTTAGATAAGTTCGTTAGCCAGGAAATTTTGGGCTTCCTTTCAGAAAATTTTTGTATCTCCGCAAATAACAGAGCTATGACAACCAAATTTGGCATATGCGTTTCTACTATCCAACTTATCCTACGTGAAAAAATGCAGATCTCTTTGTTAGAAGAAATGAGGTTATAGACATTTAAAGAAAAAACTTTGGGTGCCACTGGTAATCAGAGGACAGCACAAGAACAAAATATTTTGTGTGATTAACAAAACCCATTGAATATTACATACACTCGCTCTCCTGGACTCCATTCAGAAGAGAGCTATACGTCTCGTTGGTGACCCTACCCTCACCCAAAGGTTGTCATTCCTTTCCCACCGACGTGCCGTTGGTGACATCTTTCTCTTTTATAGATATCTGCACGGGCACTGCTCAGAGGAGCTTTCTTCCATATTTCCTTCACCTGCTGCCCCCAACAGCTCTACCAGGGAAACAGAGCGAATGCACCCTTTTACTGCCCAGGTCACCAGACATAGAACATCTTGTTATGCCCTCTCTTCTGTCACGATGACTTCTAAGTTTAGGAATTCCTTGTTGGCACATGTTTTTCCTTCTCCTCCGAACCTCCAAACCTTCAAGTCCAGAATTAACAAGTTGCCTCTTTCCTCCTTGTTGACACCCACGGTAACGATAGTACTTAGGCTGTAAGCCACTGTGATGTGTTGTTAAAAAAAGAACAGATAAGTTTTCTTAAGGAAAAAAGATCAAGAAGTAGTAGATTTTTTTTTAAGTTTAATAATTTTTCTTCTTAAAACGTCAAAATCGCTGTTTAAGACGTCCAAATTTGCAATTTTCAGACAACGAATCTGAAACAAATACGAATTATGTAATGTCGTAATAGGTGTGTTTTACAAAGCCTTAAGTTTCAGCGACAACGATCATTGTCCTTCATTTCACTAAAATATTTTGGGAAAAGCCATTCCAAATAGACTCTCTTTCTGATACTTTGGCAGTAGTTTCAGCTATAAAGTTTATGGTCTATATTTTAGCAAATTTGCGTAGAAAACCGCGACTTATAAATTTAAAAAAAATCTAATAGTCCGGGTATACAGGCTGGCACATTAGTGCGTCAGAGTCCCATATCTGCCTTATAAAATTGATTTGGAGGAATATTTTTTATATAAATTGATGTGATACTCAAATGAGCACAGTCTGAAAATATTTCAAAATATGTAGGCTGATTCGTTACAGCAGGGAACGTTTCGCATCATTTTTCTTAAATGAAACACCCTATATATTAAGGCATTTTTTGATTCATCGTCCATCAACGTTTACAGTGACATTCCGTTTTTTTTTTTACTTTTTGATGCCGCCCTGCCAAGTTATTCAAGAATGGGTGAAAATTTTTCCCGAAAAAAAGTCAATCAAATTTATTGCTTGATTGAGTACCATGATCAATGAAGATGAAAAATATTTTCATTATGTAACTGACAGTTGCAATTGGAGGAAAGGTTGACCAAATATTGTGCATATTTCATTACACAATTTTCATATTGAGGGAATTCAAATGACATTTTTAGTGAATTTTTATTTAACAAAATTCACTAATAGAAAGGTATTGATGGTGAGACTGCAAAATTTTTTTCAAATGAGCGCGAACTAGGACCCCTAGAACCCATACTTGGGGTCAGTTTCAATTTTTATATGTTTATATATATATATATATATATATATATATATATATATATATATATATATATATATATATATATATATATATATATATATATATATATATACATTTTTTAAATGAAATTTGTCGAAAATAAGGTCTTAATGGATTTTCGTGCAAACAAATTATTTTATTTTCAATTTTAATTAAAGATTAGATATATAATTTGAATTTTATGTATACTTTTAGTAGAATTTTGTGTAAAAAATATTTAGCCTAATTTGATGCCTGCTTTCATTAAGAAAAGACATATTTGCCATTAAAAATATTTTTATGAAAATTTTTTACTTGGTTTTGTTTTTATTCCTATTACCACTCTATTGACGAGTCTCTGTTGTTTTATATGCCTAATAAAAATTATGTCTGGGTTTTTAGTACAGGCAATAGAGGTGCCCGTTACTCTTGTCCATAATGCATTAAACTACAGGAGTTTTTTTTTTTTTTTTGATAGCTAGGTTCAGAATGACGTGCTGAATGTAAAAACACAAAATCCGCCATTTTGAGAAAAACCGTTTCGGCATATATCTTCGTAACCGTGCAGTTTAGGCCAAAAATGGTAATGACCTTTTTTGTAGATAATTGCATTTCTCATATTTCTTGTTAAATGATTTTTCTGTATCACTCACCGTTTACAACTTATACGACTATTAGTATTCATTTATTGACTTTTTTACCACCTATATCCTTGTTAACAATTGTTTAAACAATAAGACTATTATAACTTAACTTTTCAACCTATAAATTTCATGCAACTTTTACTTAAAACTTTTTTTTCTCAAATCAATATTTTCAAAGTTATAACGCGTTAAATGTTGCACTTTTCAATCGACAAATTTTTCTGAAAATATTTTAAAATGAAGGACAATGACGGTTGAAGCTAAGACTTCAGGATTTGTAAAACATTCTTCTTGAGACATTTTCTTTCTAAGGCTTATATTAGTTTCAGGTTCTTTGCCTAAATGTTGCCAATTGTGACGTTTTAAATCGCGACTTTGAAGTTTTGGGGAAAACCCGAATTTATTTTTCTTTAAATGCCTATAACTTTTTTATCTTTTAACCTACAAAACTAATTTTTTTTTAGGTAATTTACCTATTATGATATAAACCGGCCTTATGGTATGGGTGCTCTTACTTTGTTATTTCCGGAGATACGATTTTTTTTCGAAAGAAAACACAAAATGTTCCGGGAAAACCTGGCCGATTTCCCTAGCTAACGAACTTATTTAAGCCACTTGCAAAAGGAAGGTATTCACCAAATTTAATCAAAATCGCCCTATTATTTTTTGAGTTTTCGGTGTGAGATATATATATATATATATATATATATATATATATATATATATATATATATATATATATATATATAAACATATAAAAATGTAAACTGACCCCGGATATGTGTTCTAGGGGGCATAATTAGCGCACATTTGAAAAAAAAATTTCAAAATTCAAAAGTCGGAGTCTCCTCATTAGTGAATTTTTTTTAAGAAAATTCGCCAATATTAATTTGAGAAAAAAAAGTTTTAAGTAACAGTTCTAGAAAATTTATCGATTGAAAAGTTAAGTTATAAGCATTTTATTTTTTATACAATTATTAATAAAGATATAGGTAAAAAAGTCAATAAATGAATACTAATAGTACTATAATAATACTATGAGGTGTAAACGGTGAGTGATACAAAAAAAATATTTTACAAAAACGATGAGAAATGCAATTATCTACAATAAAGGTCATTACCATTTTTGGCCTAAACTGCACGGTTACGGAGATATAGGCCGAAACGGTTTTTCTCAAAATGGCGGCACTTCCGCCCTCCTAATTTGTAAGGATTTTGTGTTTTTACATTGAGAACGTCTTTCTGAACCTATGTATAAAAAAATAACTCCTGTAGTTTAATGCAGAAACAAATTCTCTATTGCCTGTATTATTACCAAATCACGACAAGAACAATCAATAAACAGTGATCTTATTTAAAATTGCATTACTTATAAGACGGGTCTAACCGCTGCTATTTGCGCTAAATAAAATTGATTAAATCTTCCCTTCGAGTATAAGTCAACTACTACCGCAGACCTGTCATTTATATATCCACTATAAAATTTATTTAACAGCATTCGTGACGACTTGTGCAAATTTATTTTCGCTCCAGTTGTCAGGGAAGAGGGGTTGTGCTCTATTACCAGAATGATTGAGTCGTTTCCTAGGCAAGTAAATATTAGCAGAGATAGAGAACTCGCTCACAAATTCCAACGGAAAACCGCGGTAAGTACGATTCTTGCCGAGAATACGTAATCCGACCAAGAGAAAAACTTTGCTGGAATAAGAAACGGCAAGAGGAAAAGCCTCGGTAATTTTGTGGAATGAGAAACGCCTTTTGGCTATTTTCTTTGTGAACAAAACCGATAGCAGGGCTGTTATAAATTACAAGTGGAAGTGAAACTGCTCCTGGTTACTAACGCTGTCCCTTGAGCAGTGTTTAGGAGTAGAGACTGAAAATACCCCTCGTGAAGTTTTTGCTAGATATACGATAAACATATATGCCTTTTTTTATTTCTAGAAAGGCACAATATAAGTCGTTTTTATGCGTTGTCTAATATAAGTGGATGTTGTCGCGGTATGTTTGTCATTCTCAACATAACAGACAGGGTGTCTTAGCGCGACCGGTCGTTAGAAGTTAATGGAGTTCTGGCCAGAATAAAAATTTTAAAAATAGAAATTAGGTATAGCTGATTAGATTTTCCTAGACTGAAGGATTTTCAGATTTATAACACTTCCACTTATAACCGAACTCACCAGTAACTTTGTTATTTTAGACAGAACATCCTGCATATTTTTGCATGTTTAGATGAAACTCATAATTTTGAAAATTTTTTGGATTAAACTACACCATGTATATCTGTCACCGTTTTTGAAAAAAAACCAATCTTCCACATTCTAAAGGCTGGTTAATGTTTAAAAAATCTCGGGACGCAGCAAGTGCGTTATGGTAGTGAATTTTCATAAAACTATTTTTTAATAGCAATAATGTGTGTTTTTTTTTAAGAAAGCAGGCATCAAATTTGGTTACCAGTATAATCTATATAGTACATGCACAATCAACCAAGGGTTGCGGTGCTATCGGGGCGGCAAGGCCGCGGACGAGCCCTAAGGGAACAAAAAAAAAACTATATAGTAAAAACAATGTGCCATGTTTCATCAAAATAACTTTATTGTTTGAAAATGTACAAAAATTTCCGAAAGTAAACTCAAAGTGTTCCCGAAAAAACTCGTTTTTTGGTCAACCTTATAGGTTAATAGCAAATTGAGCTATTCAAATATTAAGCATTTGATCAAAATTCGCTACCATAACGCACTTACTGCGTCCAGAATTTTTGTTCTTACAAAAATGCATTATATTTCGATGGAAAATGCAAAAATGCAATAACATAAGGCGTGTTTGATTAAAAAAAAAAAGAAAATTTGTATCAACAACGACTTATGGGCCACCCTGTAATTGTAGAAATAATTTTTTAAGATGTAGCTCAAGACACCCTATAATTAATATATACAATTTTTTTTCATATCTGGTATAATAACAGATATATTGAACTTTATTAATTTTTTTTACGAAAATTCTACAAAAATTATATACTATTAACGATAAACTCTGTAGCTAAGGCTACTGCCACGCATCTGAGAAAGGGTCTATTTGAAATGAATTTTCTGGAAACATTTTATTAAAATGATGGACAATGACGGTTGAAACTAAGACTTCAGGGTTTGTAAAACATTCTTCTTGAGACATTTTATTTCCATAGCCCGTATTAGATTCAAGTTCTTTTCCTAAATGTTGCCAATTTTGACGTTTAAATCGCAACTTTGACGTTTTGTGAAAAACCCCAATTTATTTTTGTTTAAATGCCTATAACTTTTTTGTCTTTTGACCTACAGAGCTAAATTTTGGTAGGTAACTTGCCTATAATTATATAAAATTAGGTTGCCCTTACTTTGTTAATTTTGGAGATATAAATTTTTTTCGAAAGAAAACACAAAATTTTCCGGGAAAACCTCGTCGGATTTTCCTGAATAACGAACATATCCAAGCCACTTGCAAAAGGAAGCTACTCACCAATTTTGACGTTTAAAATCGCGATTTTGACGTTTTGAGGAGAACCCAAATTTATTTTTCTTTGAATGCCTGTAACTTTTTTGTCCTTTAACCTACGGAGCTAAATTTTGGTAGGTAACTTGCCCCTAATGATTTTGATTGCCCTTACTTTGTTAATTTTGGAGATATAAATTTTTTTCGATTTTTTTCGAAAGAAAATACAAAATTTTCCGGGAAAACCTCGGCGGATTTTCCTGGCTAACGAACTTATCCAAGCGACTTGCGAAAGGAAGGTATGTGCCAAATTTTATCAAAATCGGTTTATTATTTTTTAAGTTATAGGTGTGACACATAAATATATATATATATATATATATATATATATATATATATATATATATATATATATATATATATATATATATATATATATATATATATATATATATATATATATATATATATATATATATATATATAAACATATAAAGTCTGAAACTGACCTCGGATTTGGGTTCCGGGGGCCTAAATAGCGCTCATTTGAAGAAATTTTTTCAAAATTCGAAAGTCGGGATCTCCTCATTAGTGAATTTTTTTAAGAAAATTCACTAAAAATGGGCTGTAACTTCTATTTCGAATTAGATATAAAGATTAAGTTTACTGAGTATTGTAGTTCAAAGATTTCTTTATAAGAAGCATTCTTGAAAAAAAAATTGTTGGATGAGAAAAAATACTAAATTTAAATTTTTCAGCCAGAGATAAAAATATAAAAACAAAATTTGAATGAACTATTAGCGAATTTTCATTAAGAAAAATTCGCTAATAGAGAGATCACGATGAAAATGTTTGGGAAAAATTTATTCAGATGGGCGCGAATTTAGGTCACTAGAACCCAAAACCGACCTCCGTTAAATTTTTTATATGGTTATATGTATATGTATATGTATATATATATATATATATATATATATATATATATATATATATATATATATATATATATATTGCAATATATAGACATAGGATAGAAATTAGAATAATAATATTAAGAAATAATGGTCAAGTTATTTTAGTAGTGCAATAGAACTAAAGGAATATAATTTAAATGGAAATCTAAAGAGGTTTTATGTTGTTATTTTATAAGAATTAGTATTAAGTTAAAGTAAAATATATTGATAATGCAGTAGATATCGTGAAATAAAAAGCAAGATAAAGTGAAACAAACAATTTTTGTATGGTTTTCTATCTAGTGATAAGAGACTTGTGGTGAGATTGATGGTGAGGAAGGAACCGGTTGGCAGGTCGAAGGCAAAACAGCCGAGAGACAGTAAAATTAGGATTCAGTTGGAGAGCGTGGTAGAGCAAACAAGTAAATGTAGTGGCTCGAGGTCGGTACCGAAAATTACCAATAAAAAAAAGATTCAGCTGGAGAACGTTGAGGAGTGAACAGGTGGAAGGTGCCTGGTCCACAGGAGAGGTGCCTGGTAATAATATAGTTGCCAGGGGTAGTTAGCAAGAAGATAATGACTGAAAATAAATAAAACAGTTAAAGCTAATCAACCAAAGCAACAGAATTTCATAAAAGAAATCCAAATACCATCTTTGTGGACATGGTGTACGTGTAAGGTGACCGATAATTAACAAGCCAAATCTCTGGTTCTAAGAATGTAAGTGATTTGATACTGAATAATATGTTTCTGTTATTAATAACCTATTATGGTATATTATGCAACTAATTTGCCCCTTCATTTGTTAGTTAATATTTGTGAATTTTAATTTCAATGGGTAATCACCATTAAAGATGCCTAACTTTGTATAAAACAATGTAAGTGATTTGATACTGAATAATATGTTTCTGTTATTAATAACCTATTATGGTATATTATGCAACTAATTTGTCCCTTAATTTGTTATTTAATATTTGTGAATTTTAATTTCAATGGGTAATCACCATTAAAGATGCCTAACTTTGTATAATTAGATTTTCATTTAAATCTCCTGGCCTTCATAATAGAAGTGGTAATGCATAATTAAAATAGAAAAAGACCAAGTAATTAGCAAAGACGAATTATACAAAAGAATTACTAAAAATAAAAATAAAAACAAGTTGAATCCTTAAAATCCTGAGAGGGCTGAGAAAATGGAAATTAGAAGTAATTAAGACGGTAAGTGAGTAAAATAAATTATCTTCTAATTGACGGGGTAATATTTGCAGGTTTTGGCTTATTAAAAGTATATTAGATAATGATATTGGCAAACAGTGAGTTGCCTGGCGTCCAACGGTATAAATTATTAATATAAAGATATATTAGAAATTAGATTTATGATTAGAAGTAATTAATGTAATATCAGCATCTAATTACTAATTAACAAATCATTAATTTAAAAGCCAGACCATAGCAATATATATATATATATATATATATATATATATATATATATATATATATATATATATATATATATATATATATGAGTGTGTGTGTGTGTGTGTGTGTGTACGTATGTATCCGAGCGATAACTCAAAAAATACTAAACTGATTTTAATTATTCAACCAAACTTGGCAAGAATCTTGTTTGGGCGAAAACCGAGGTCGAGTTTGTTAATCAGCCTTTATGCGCAAGCTTTTCCGGTGGAAAATCAGGGAAAACTTGTTGAAAACGCTATATTTTTGTAAGTGTCAAAGTAACTGGAATGAGACTTTACATGTGGCTAGAAATAGTGCAAGTAAACATATGTTGTAAATTTTAAGTAATTTGGTACACAATATTTAGAATTTTCTCCAAATTGAAAATAAAATCGCAAAGACGACTTAGTGGTTAAAGTCCAATGCCTGGCATGCAATGCAGTTAACTACCACGCGTAAATTGATTCACACAACAGGTATAAACCGTACATCAACGGTAATCAAACTAAACATATACCAGGCATAAAACATACTACCCGAACCAACAAATGGCAGAAATGACAGACGACAGAAATTAAAAATTTGATTGTAATTGTGATTTGATTGTGATTGTTATTTAACTGGGGGATTCAACCAATTAGTAAAATACACCATGTTTGTAGCTTTATTAACGGCCCCAAATACAGTTTTAGCGCAGGATAGATATATTATTTTGTCGCATAATATAACAGAAATTTAAACAAAATCAAACCAGGTCTCTATAAAAATGATTCTAAAATAGTTTCTTTTATCTTTAAACTTAAATATAAGACGTCATAAAAGACCGAAAGAGTTGTGGGAAGTGTTTCAATGGTAATTCTACTAATTCTGTAATTAATTGTTACGTATACTTTGAAAATAATATCCCGGGCATGAAGCCGATCTAAAGTATCACGCAAATAAAACGTTAGTTGACGTATGCCTTGATGGCGCCGGGGACATCACCCTTGTCTCCTAACCAGAAGGATACGCTGTAACATGCAACATGTCACACGTGTCACCACCTTTTATTTAATTATAAAGCTTCTGAATCGGTCCCAATAGTGACGTCAAAGCCTGACTCACACTAGTGACGTCAGAGTCGATGATACCGCATACATAGTTTATGGTCAATCTTAACTCGATGAAAACGTGCCTACCAACACGCTCGCTCGACAATTAAAATGAGATAAGAAGGCTTTAAGAGCACGATGTAGTCGCGGACCTGTTCTCTTCCTCTTTGCAAAGTCAAACTTAAAAGATGCCGATGCGTAGTTAAATTCAGAAAAAAAGAACAGCATGTCAATAGGTAGGACCAGAAATATAATGCTTGCTTATTATATGATCGCTTATGAGTTTCCTGAGTTATTATTAGTCTGAATTGCCTGTTATTTTAACATATTAAATTCCATTTCATTAATCGCTTTGTTAGTTGTAAATGATGTGTGCCTTCTACAACGGCTGGTGTTAGCGTTCAAAGTTAAATGATTGCTTGCTATTGTACTCTACTTAGAGTACAATAGCAAGCAATAAAGATATTAAACCTTAAAGATATTAAACCTTAATTAAATCATTAAATACAGATAAATTTTGTACTAGTACGAAACATGTTACCGCCTGCCTTGTGTGAACTGTGCAGAAAATGTTCTGATACTTATCCAAATGAATTTTTTTGTCATATAGTCACCCCTTGGTTGGGACCCCTTGCTTGGGACCTCTCAAATGGAAGCCACTGTTTATAACCCGTTGGTTGAGACCTATCAATCGATGCCCAACAGCCGCTCCTGAAGGACACAAGAACCTGCAGCACCAGTCCTCCATCCATCTTCAACAAAGCTATCCTATAAGATACATAATTCCAGCAACTTCTTACAAGAAGCACATGTGAACAATCAGGCCCCCTCACATCCTGGCCTGGAACATCTAACTTATCATCCCTAGTGCAGCCATCCAACCACGTGAACCTGATCAGAAAGCTACGTACATGATTTATCTGTGCTACGTTAATCTTTTGACCAGTTATCATAAATTATTTCACCTATTAGTATAATACATATGCCATTTAATTTTGGTCAAATAAGAATTAACAGCATTGTATAACTTTAATATATTTAAATAAATCAATTTTATTAGATTTCTGAATTTTATTTGTATGTCCTATACCCTACCAAGTGTGAGTGCTAAGGCCCATGCCCTGTTTTTAATTTATATTAGAGCTTATGCCTTGACTGAGCAGCCCATTTAAATTTTACTTATTATTTATCAGTCAGGCCTTTGTTTCAATTATTTAATTTTCATTGTACTGTCTCCACAACGTGGGCCTATAGTTATAATTTACATTATACTGCCACCCGAACGTGGGGGCTTTTAATTTTCATTACACTGGCGCCCAACGTGGGGCCGAAGCCTGGAAAGGCAACTGAAACTCGCACTTGGTGGTATAGGATAAACAAATGTCGGTTTACGCTTAAATATTATTCTTATGCAGTGATATGATGTATCTTTGCTACTTTTGAACGCGGGGTGACCTGTATGTCGTGCTGGTTTTTTTTGCTTTTAATGAAATAATTAAATTATTTAGTCATACTTTGAGTTACCTTATTTTATTATATTTTTACAGCCGTTTTTTTTTAAATTTTTATAGTATCTTATTTGAGAATACTATCATTTGTGATAATTTATTCTGAAAGTAGAGTATTAAAGTTTTGTTAAATCGATGCAAATTTACTTTTTGACTTTGCTGTGTTACATGCTTCTTGTACACCGCTTTCGCTGCAGTTACCTATCACTTTCTACTTCTCAGATTACACTTTGCCGTATTTCAGATTTGTGCGTTAGGGTGGAGGAGTGTGATCCGCTATTTTGTCGTGGGGGTTTTTATTCCCCTCCTGGATGCAGGAAAATGCATACACCAAATGAAACCTTTTTGGGAACAGCCTCCAAGAAAGTTACGGGACCTGGGGCGAATGTGGGATAGAAAGGATTTAAAGAAAGCATGGCTGTAAAAGGTAAAAAGGCGGTTTTTCGAAGTCCGACTAAGCTAAATTTTTTTCGAATTTTCCGCTCATATTTTCTCTTTATCTTCCCAATCCAGCGCACCTATTTACTCCTGATCCTGTAACTTGCTGAGGGTTTGTTTGCGATTACGTTTTATTGTGATCAGTGCATCCAAGAGGGCTTTTTAGCAGGTTTCTAAAAAAATAATTAAAAACCCTCTGTGAGATAAATTGCAAATTAACCAGATAAATTTTATACTTGCTTCATTTAGTGCTGTTTTGGTAAGACAAATTACATTCCTGTTAGTCTTCCGACAGAGTAAATAATTAATCAAAGTTTATGTAGAAATCTTGTATTAGTGAATTTTCTTAAAAAAAATCACTAATGAGGAGATCCCGACTTTTGAATTTTGAAAAAATTTCTTCAAATGACCGCTAATTAGGCCCTCCAGAACACATATCCGGGGTCAGTTTCAATTTTTATATGTTATATATATATATATATATATATATATATATATATATATATATATATATATATATATATATATATATATATATATATATATATATATGTATCACACCGATAACTCAAAAAATTATGGGCCGATTTTGATTAAATTTGGTGAGTACCTTCCTTTTACAAATGGCTTGGATAAGTTCGTTAGCCAGGAAAATTGGCCCAGGTTTTCCCGGAAAATTTTGAGTTTTCTTTCGAAAAAAATTGTAAAAAATTTATATCTCCAAAATTAACAAAGTAAGGGCAACCAGATTTGGCACGCGGGTTTATATCATTATACGTAAGCTACCAACCAAAATTTAGCTTTGTAGATCAAAAGACGAAGCCATACCAAAGCTGTTTTGTCACACACACACACATCAAAAGACAAAAAAGTTATAGGCATTTAAATAAAAAATTATTGGGATTTTCCTCAAAATGTCAAAGTTGCGATTTAAAACGTCAAAAATTGGCAACATTAAGGCAAAGAACTTGAATCTAGTACGGGCTATGGAAAGAAAATGTCTCAAGAAGAATGTTTTACAAACCCTGAAGTCTTAGTTTCAACCGTCATTGTCCTTCATTTTACTAAAATATTTCCAGAAAATTAATTTAAAATAGACCCTTTCTCTGATGCTTGGCAGTAGCCTTAGCTATAGAGTTTATCGTTTAATGGTATATAATTTTTGTCGAATTTTCGTAAAAAATCAATAAAGCTCAATATATGCGTTATTATACAAGATATGAAAAAATTTTTTATATATTAATTATAGGGTGTCTTGAGCTACATCTTAAAAAAATATTTCTACACTCATAGGGTGGCCCATAAGTCGTTGGTGATACAAATTTTCTTATTTTTTTTAATCAAACACGCCTTATGTTATTGCAGTTTTGCATTTTCCATCGAAATATAATGCATGTTTGTAAAAAAAGAAATTCTGGATGCAGCAAGTGCGTTATGGTAGCGAATTTTGATCAAATGCTTCATATTTGAATAGCTCAATTTGCTATTAACCTATAAGGTTGACCAAGAAACGAGTTTTTGTGGGAACATTTTAAGTTTACTTTTGGAAATTTTTGTACATTTTCACACAATAAAGTTATTTTTATGAAACAAGGCACATTGTTTTTACTATATAGGTTATACTGGTAAGCAAAATTGATGCCTGCTTTCTTAAATACAAAGAAAACAGACATATTTGCAATAAAAACATATTTAAGAAAATTCACTACCATAACGCACTTGCTGCGTCCCGAGTTTTTTTATTTGTTGTTTTTAGATTACTTCTCGTTTACCCAATGGAAAATCTTAATCTTATGAAAATTCACTATCATGACGTACCTGCTACGTCTCGAACTTTTTTATAAGCAGCCAGTACTAGCAAAGAAAATAAATTCGAATAAAACATGTAACAAAGTAAGCTTTAATTTTCAGGGCATAACAAGGAAAAACATTTCGCAATTCACGCAAACTGGGTAATTAATTATATATTGGAAAGTCGGTTATAATTTGCTGTATCTCAGAAGTTCCAGAAACATTTCGAATAGACTCATAATTCTTAGGAGATTCAATTTATTACCGTTTATATAATTCCATTTCGGATTTCCGAGCGCAAGATCCTGATTTATAATGATTCAAGACATGATTTGTAAGACGCTGGTCGATTCTTTCCTCATTTTAATCGTCTTTACTTTAATTACTTCGAAGAAATGAACTTCGCTTTGCCAGCAAAAAATCGGCTGAATACGTGTTTAAAATTAAAATTTTAACTTTCATGGATATAGTGATAAATGTGTCTTGAGATTTTTCTTAATTTCATTTTAAATTCTTTATAGAATATTATGTTGGTGGAGTTTTAATAAGATTTAAGACAATCCTCACTAATGAATGGTTTTCGTGAATTTTAGTAGAAAAAATTCACTAATGGGGAGATACCGACTTTTGTATTTTGAATTTTTTTTTGCAAATGAGCGCTAACTAGGACCCCTAGAACCCATATATGGGGTCAGTTTCAATTTTCAATCACTCAAAAAATAATTGACCGAATTTGATAAAATTTGGCACTCACCTTCCCTTTGTAAATGGCTTAGACAAGTTCGTTGGTCAGGAAAATCGGACGACGCTTTTCGGAAAAATGTTGAGTTTTCATTCGAAAAAAAATTTTATCTCAAAAAATAAAAAATCTATGATAACCATATTTGGTAGGTAGCTTTACGATATAAAAAATAAGCTATACACCAAAATTTAAATTTCTATGTTACAAGAAAAAAAGGATTTGATAAAATATTTTGTTCCAGATCATTTCTATTTTCCTTAAAACTCGCATCGTTTTTAGTCTACTGTTATTATTAAAAGTCAATAGTTTCTGCCTAAAATTTGCTCTTACCGAACACACGTGGCTTCCATTGACTTCTGCTTCTGCCGCTGTTACAGTGTTTACTCTTAACATAACGCTTTGCTTACTCTTACTGCTACTGCTATACTATTTTACATAAGTATCACCCTACAAAAACCTACTTGTATTCCACCGCATAATACGTTCCTGTAGCTTCACTTTCGGTTTATTTTCCTCTCTTTCTTCTTTATGATTCATTTGCAAAGCTCACTAGTCTGTTCTATCGAGAATGAAAATTGTAGAAGCATCCTCTTACTAGGCATCGTGTGTCCATTTGCTATGATTCTACCTTTAATTTACACCGTTAGTCAATGCTCGCTCTCTATGTAACTTTTATTTATGTGACCTAACAAATTACTGGAAATTTCCATGCAACATTTCTTTTTACGTGCCTTACGTGGTCTCCTGCTACATTCATCACCCTTATAACGTGCGGCCACTTAACATTACATTTCCCGTTCCTCTAGTATAATTATCATAACGAGCAGATTTCGTCTTTGTAAATAGCTATTAGTCAATGATCCCTTCTGCAGATAACGTACCATTTCTGCCTAACATACGCGGTTTCGACCCTCCTGTCTGTTTTGTCGTTTCTATTGTTAGTCAATGCTAAATATTCATATTCTTTTTAGTGAATTTTCGTAGAAAAAATTCACTATGGAGGAGATCCCAAATTTTGAATTTTGAAAAATTTTTGCAAATTAGCGCGGACTAGGACACCTAGAACGCATATCCGGGGTCAGTTTCAATTTTTATATGTTATATATATATATATATATATATATATATATATATATATATATATATATATATATATATATATATATATATATATATATATATATATATATAATTCTTAATTCTAGGGGGCCTAGTTCGCGCTCATTTGAAGAAATTTTTCCAGTCGAGATCTCCTCATTAGTGATATTTTTTAAAGAAAAAATTCACTAAAAAAGAAAGCAAGAGCTTGTTAGATTAGCATTCTTAAGGTCAAATGCATCCTTGTACATTTAAAGATTAACAGTGACTGAATGAGCCCGTTCTCAAAGTCAAAACTCTTAAATATAACAAAAATTCAATCCTGCTGTCTCCAAGATTGATTTCAGCAAACATTTCCAACCCATTTAAGGTGCATCTTCTACGTAACTCGTATATCTTTTAAATGATATTATTGGAAGCTGTCTGTGAAAGAGACTTTTTTGTTATGTCTAATATGTATATATTAGCGTAGACCTACTTGGATTTTTTAAATACAAAAATAAGGTGAAAAAAAATCGTTGCTTACAGAAGCTGTAAAGAATTCACATAAATATTTCTTTTAGCGAATATTCTTTATTCATCAGTCGGCTGAGCTTTCCAACATTTTTGGATCTACCCTCTTTATGTTTCGTTGCTTTGTATTTTCGTTTCAACAAAGATATAAATTTATTGTTCCATGAAATATCGTAGCAGGGTATAATAATTGGCTGCATTGGGGATACATGATGTTTCTTTAGCAAGTTATGAATTTAACTTCAAATAACTACGTCATAAATTATAAGTCGGGTTTGTAAATACCTCCATGACTCCAATTATTATATTTTTTGCATCACTAATTCTAAAGCTCAATCGTTTTTAACCTGGCATTACCCAGGTGAAAATTTTTTACGTCATCACCCCGGTGGGGTCTAAGGGGACTTAACTTTGAAATGAAAAAAAAAAGTTTTTCATTGTTTTTGTGCAAAAGAATCATATTTATACTTACAACTTATGAAAAAAAAAACTATAGACCCAGTTATGGTAGTGAATTTTCATAAAAATATTTTTTAATAGCAATAATGTGTGTGTTTTTTTAAAGAAAGCAGGCATCAAATTTGGTAACCAGTATTACCTATATAGTAAAAACAATGTGCCATGTTTCATTAAAATAAGTTAATTGATTGAAAATGTACAAAAATTTCCGAAAGTAAACTTAAAGTGTTCCCGAAAAACCTCGTTTCTTGGTCAATCTTATAGGTTAATAGCAGATTGAGCTATTCAAGTATGAATCATTTGGCCAAAATTCGCTACAATAACGCACTTACTGAGTCCAGATTTTTCTTACAAACATGCATTATATTTCGATGGAAAATCCAAAAATGCAATAACATAAGGCGTCTTTGATTAAAAAAAAAAAGAAATTTGTATCACCAACGACTTATGGGCCACCCTGTGATTGTAGAAATAATTTTTTAAGATGTAGCTCAAGACACCCTATAATTAATATATACATTTTTTTTCATATCTTGTATAATAACAGATATATTAAGCTTTATTGATTTTTTACGAAAATTCTACAAAAATTATATACCATTAAACGATAAATTCTATAGCTAAGGCTACTGCCAAGCATCAGAGAAAGAGTCTATTTGAAATGAATTTTCTGGAAATATTTTATTAAAACGAAGGACAATGACGGTTAAAACTAAGACTTCAGGGTTTGCAAAACATTCTTCTTGAGACATTTTATCTCCATAGCCCGTATTAAGTTCAAGTTCTTTGCCTAAATGTTGTCAATTTTGACTTTTAAATGGCAGCTTTGACGTTTTGAGGAAAACCCCAATTTATTTTTCTTTAAATGCCTATAACTTTTTTGTCTTTTGACCTACAGAGTAAAATTTTGGTACGTAACTTACTTATAAGGATGTTAATCCGCGTACCCTTACTTTGTTAATTACGGAGATATAATTTATTTTCGAAAGAAAACACAAAATTTTCCGGGAAAACCTGGGCCGATTTTCCTGGCTAACAAACTTAGCCAAGCCATTTGCAAAAGGAAGGTATTTACCAAATTTAATCAAAATCGGCCTATTCTTTTTTGAGTTACTGGTGTGATACACACACACACACACATATATATATATATATATATATATATATATATATATATATATATATATATATATATATATAATTGAAACTGACCCCGGAAATGTGTTCTGGGGGGCCTAATTAGCGCTCATTTGAAGAAATTTTTTCAAAATTCAAAAGTCGGGGTCTCCTCATTAGTGAATTTTTTTCGGAAAATTCACTAAAAAAAAGACAAACCTGATAAAAACACAACATTTATTGCCTGAATGGCTCAAATCAGAACATATCGAGATTTGCACACTTGACAAACATGCTTTTTTTTTAAAAGTTCACAAACAGAAAAATTATTGATAAAAATAGAAAATATTTTGGAAACGGCAAAAAAAAGTTCCGACTATACAATCTTCAAATGATGTGGTAGACTAAAGAAACATAAGAAAGCTAGTCGTCACGTAATTGGCTGCAATTTTCGCATAAAAAATGCAGGTGCTCTAAACGCAGATATTTTTCGAACTGCTCACAGAAGTACCTAGACTCTGTTTCTGGGAGATTTTTCACATCTACCACGTCCTGTTTTTTGTATTTTACGCGGAGGGGCATTTATCTCGCCTAGTGCACTAGCAGCTTTAAATCGAAATTCCCTTGTGAGTCGAGGGTTATTTTTTTTATTTTTTGCAGAGTTGGCTCTATCAAAGCTAAGGCCAGATCTTCCTAAAATATACGACGCTTTTTTGAATAGTTGTTGGTGTTTGTCTTATAAATGACGTGGCTGTTAATTCCTGCTGTATCCATTAGAGAGAAAAATATTCTCAGTGGTCATCTTCTGCAATTTCGAGCTACACAGTAACGTCCTGACAATTCATCGACAACGTCAACTACGCCTTTGGTAAAATTCTAAAAGCTTACAATCTCGGGTAGTTATTCATCCCTTCTAGATTCATCTATCTCGTCATCGTGATGCAGAGAGGAGAACAAAATAACATTTCTACCCTTCTTCGGTACGTACAATACCATTTTGTTATGTTTCTGGAATGCAAACGTTGAACTTTTAGATGGCCTATTCTTTAGTGCTAGTAGCGCTAACGGTATCTCTCGTTTATTCTTTCTAAGAGTTCCTACCGACGTTAAGCTATGCTTTTCACGTAAAGTTCATAGGAAGTGTACCAGTTATCAAAGGTGACATTTCGATTACCACCAGAAATCGGTGCTACTAATCTTTGCACAATATCAACAGGTTTGTTGCTTGATTGACAAACCCCATCGAGCTGAGTTCCTGCATAAATTTCCTTCTTAAGCACATAAAAAGTGAGAGAGTCCACCATAGCCTGGATTTTAATCCCATGTTTAGCAGGCTTGTTGAGATATACTGGCAAAAAGAACAGGGCCATCAAAAGGCATCTAATTTTTTATCTATAGTTAAATATTGTCATGTGTATATGCCTGTTGACAGTTTAAAACAAACTTTTCAAACACAGCCCGTATAGCTGCAAGTTTATCTAATTTCAGGCGTTCCTGTATGTTGTCTGCGTTGCCAAAACGTAAATATTGAAGCAAAAATGTGAACCTAATGAAAGCCATTACTGTACGAAATATATCAATGCATGTTCCATTTGTTCTCCAGAGTTCTTTTGGATGGCGATGACTGTTTCTGTATACACCAGCAAGGTACCAGATACCAGATGAAGCCTCTATTTCATTTACGTTGGTAGTGCTACAATATTCTTTATCTTTAGCCTACAGATTTTTTGGCAATCAAAGCGTTCGTGCAATCAGTAACGCTGTCATGATTTGTTGAGTTAAAAAACAGAAGCCAGCAATCCAGCGGAGTTTTCACATGACTAGCATCCTGGAAGTGTTGAAATTATATTTTCTGCCCTAGTTCTCACTCTAGTATTACCATACTGCTTGCTCCATTTTGTAATAGAGTCCTTACCCACATAATATCCACCTCTATGCTCAGTTATTTTATTTGCAGGTACCTCTTCAGCATTCTCGCTATCAGAATGACAGCTGTGGATGCTTAAATAATCAACTTAATCAGTATCTTTAGAGTCTATAAATTCTTCCTCGTCATCTTTGCATTCTTCCCAAAGCGCCATAAGTTTGGTTTGTTCTTTTTCGTAATATGACATGCTGTAAACTAAATTACGTTGTTGTAAACACTATACTTTAATTTATGTCAAGGTAGCCACTCACCTTTCCATATAAATTCGTTGTTTTATAACGTCAAACAACGTAAAACACTTTATTGCAAACATACAAACTTTATAACTTTACAACCCAGGTGGTGTATCTCCGACCTTCAGGTACTTTGGCGCGTTGTTACTCGACTGGTTGTCAACTCAATACAAAAGCGGCAAAAACTCTTCTTCACAAACATGTTTTAGAAAACTATAGGCAACCAGAAAAACATACGTGATGTGAATCGAAAGTTACAACATAATCTATAGCACTGAGGCTATGGCGGACCACACCTGGGTGTTGCCGGGTTACGCACATATAGTATTATTTATATTTGTTAATACATGATTTGCAAAGAATACAATATGCAAAGTAAAAATCATGCACTCACTATGTGACGGTTTTGCTACATTAGTGCACAAAAAAGTTACATTATTGTAACATTATTTTCTCCCAGTTATTACAAATATTCGATAAACACACAATTTTTGTCGGAAGTCAATAGCCCCTTTTGCCGGCACAAGAGGCTCTTGAGGTTATCAAATTTTTAGACGACATTCATCAGCCATCTTTGTGACAAAATGAGATAAACAAAGTGCCCCGAATTTCATCGGTGGTTTATCAAAAATTAAAGGCTGTAAGCCTAAAATGGCACTTATTGTCCAGCTATAGTTTTGTTCAGCTCTGCGTTGTTTCAATGCTAAAAGAAAATTTGAGTAGCTTGCTAAAATTAATACTCAATCTCGGAATTTTCTGACGGAAAGCATGATAAATATTAGTGTATAAAACGATGTGCAAAAGCAACAATCTGGTTTTCTATCAAGCTAAAACCAGATATCAAGTTCAGTTCGCTGCATTTATTTAATTTAATTTAAAGATCTCGATACCTGCCCCCACATTTAAGGCAGATCGCTCGACTTGCAGCTACCTCCTCGTGGTGAGATCTGGGTTATTTTACAAAAAAAAACAAGCGAAGAGCTGCAGGTTTAGAAATTCATGAAATTACGTTAATATCTGAAGTTTTGAATGTCTAGGGGCACCGGAAAATATTATCCTAGAAACTTCGGCTTTTGCAAGGTAAATATGCAGTACAGTATGCCACTTTTCCCGATATAGGATTCACCAATTTGTAAAAAAAAAATTTTACCCATGTTTTACTCCACCCCACTGTATAATGTAGATGTTTAATGTAAAGTCTGAAGAGCCCAAGAACATAATTTACCCTCAGTGATGATTTGCAGTTATATCACAACTTATACAAATTATATATACCTTTTCATAACACGATAAAGAAACGGATGTTTTCGTCGAGTATAAATGCCAACCGTAATTCCCTCAGACTTAATAAGATGTTATATTGTTAGTCGCCGCCTCCATGGCTGCAATGTAAGCGGCTGTCACCTTTTATAAGAACCCGGCTGAGATTAATGCTACAGATGTCACTCTGCTTGTCAATAAAGATTCTAACAGTAGAAGTAAATTAATTTCTCTCGCTTCATTTGAGCCCTTATTGCTACTTACTTTCTAACGAAAGGAACTTACACGAGTAGGTTTTTTACAGCATTTTTACGCATCGTGATCATTAGGTGATTTTTTTATTTTTTATTTCAACAACACACCACGAGGGCTTGCAGCCTAAATACTATCGTACCGTGGGTATCGACAAGGAGGAAAGAGGAAACTTGTTAATTCTGGACTTGAAGGTGTGAAGGTTCGGAGGAGAAGGAAAAACATGCGCTGGCAAAGAATTCCTCAACTTGGAAGTCCTCGGGACAAAAGAGCGGGCATAACAAGATGTTCTATGTCTGGTGACCTAAGCAGTAAAAGGGTGCATTCGCTCTGTTCCCCTGGTAGATCTGTTGGGAACAGCAGGTGAAGGAACTATGGAAGAAAGCTCCTCCAAGCAGTGCCCGTGCAGATATCTATAAAAGCGAGAGAGGTCACCAATGGCACGTCGGTCGGCAAGCGATGGCAGCCTTTGGGTGAGGATAGGGTCACCGATGAGACGTATAGCTCTTTTCTGAATGGAGTCCAGGATAGCGAGTGTAGAAGCGGCAGCTGCACCCCAGATGTGAGAGCAGTATTTGAGGTTTGGCCTTATTTGCAAAGTATATAAGGTATAGAGATTAGCTGGTGAAAAGTATTTGCGAGCCCGAAAGAGGAAACCTAATTTCTTCGTGATATTAGGTGATTTACGTATAACTCTTCGGATGTTTCTTAAGAGGGGATAATTTTGATGAATAAAAACACTTCCCTATACAGTACTGTAGTAACATTAATAGCAATAGTAATTCACCAAGTTAAGATTTGAATTGGTGATGAGCAATGATAAACACACTTAGTGAACCCAAATCACCACAACACATTTAAGAAAAAGACCTGACGATCGTTTCACGAACAAAGTTAGCGCCATCAGAGGATGTTTTTTTTAATGTGTTGTGGTGATTTGGGTTCTCCAAGTGTGATTGGCAGTAGTAATATTTATTAATCAAAATTATACAGTTCAACATTGACAAATTGATCGCACACTTTACCTTGTTCCAAATTGCAATTTTGATTGATTGATCCAAAACAATTCATCAAAACTTTTGACACTGTCAATTAAAATTTTGACATATCAGATTGCTAATTTTTACTCTTTCCATTATTTGATCAAGTAAACATTTGTAGCCTATACCTCATTTTCTCAAAGTTTTTATTCCTGTGAATACCATCTTTCAAAATTCACTAAGTGTCTTCTTATTACACACAGGTTAATAAAGCCAATAAAAATTCGGGACGCAGCCAGTGTGTTATGGTAGCGAATTTTCATTAAATGTTTCAAATTTCTATAACTAAATTCTCTATCAGCCTATAAAGTTGAGTTTTGGTGTAGTAAGGTGTGAGGGCAACATACTAAATAAATTTCATCAAAATAAGCTGGTTCTTTTTGTGACATGTTTTCAGAAAAATTACAGCAAGATTTTTATTCTTTATTGCAAATATTTCGTCTTTGTTTCAAGACTTCATCAGTGCATCAGCTAAAAACAAACAATACATGTCAGTTATTAAATTAACGTTACGAGTTATTTTTGTTTGAATTTACAATTGATCTACAGCCTTAAAGGTAAAAAAAACATATCTCTCAACCTAGACATTTTAAATTAATTAAAATTGATTAAAATCTTTCTAATTTGTTCTCGAAAACAGTAGTAAAAACTACACATCGGAAGGCACGTTTTAATTTTTACACAATGGCTGTATTACTGATAAAACTTTGATAGTTCAATTTTTAAATTTTTTACTAAAACTTGTTTGACTGTGCGAGAGAGACAATCAATTGCACCTCAACGTGAGATACAAGGACAACCACACTGTCACTTTTATCTGTCTCTGGAGATGGCAGGAGTACCAACCCAATAGACAGCAAATAACGAAATCACCTAAAACTATACAGCTGTTCTTAAAGTTTTTTTTTATTTACTATTATTGGCTGCAGCATCTCAGGCCATTAGCACATTATTTCCCATCCTTCACAATTTTTCCTAATTTTCCAGACAAAGTCAACTTGGCTCGCCCAGGAATCGAACCCGGGACCTCTCGCTTCGCAGGCTGGCACCTAGCAACCTGCGCCACGAGGGCGTCTGTTCTTAAAGTTGTACTGCAATATTAACACAAAATTTGAATGTGAACCAATTTAAATTCTTCAACAGAAATACAGAAATGCACAGTTATAATAGACATAAAAGGAATTAAGTCAGATATGTAAATGAAAAAGACAAGAGAACTAGCCTAAGTTATCATTATTTGAAAGTCATATCTATCACTTGAACCCAAATCACTTGAATAAATCAAACTGAGATTTTTTATCTATACTCTCTCATTAATTGGTTTTTTAAAGTTATTAATGTAACACATTTCTAAGAAAATTCGTTTTTTATAATTGCTCTCCCTGTCTAGTACCCTTACATTATTATAATCAATTCTATGGCCCAATTTTTGAGCATGCAAAGCCAAAGCACATCTAACTGATCTAAGTTTTGTGTCACTTTTTTGGACAGTCATTCTTTGTTTTAGAGTTTGAGATGTTTGTCCCACGTACTTCTTGGTACAGTCAACATAGGACAGTTCATAAATCACATTTGATCTCATCACTTTATCGACTTGGTCCTTTGTGTTTGAAACTAAGGATCTTCCAGTTACCAAGTTGTATTTGTCCACCTTTATGTCTGGTTGGTTTTGCCAACATTTCATCAATTTGTTTGTTAGTCCATTAATGTGTAGAATAGAGGCATAAACCGTGCTACTGACTTGTTCAGGGTCACTAGGTGATCGTTCTGCTCTCTGTTGGTCCTGATTTTGTGAAACATTGAAAAGAAGCCTACTCAGGTACGTCTTTGAGTATCCATTTTCTTGCAGGAGTTTCGACAGCCGATGAAGTGCAGCATTCTTTAATGTTGGATTACATATTTTGATTACTCAGTTTTTTAGTCCCAGGATGGTGTTATTCTTTGTTTTATTTTCGTGATACGACCATCTGTTTATGTATCTGCCCGAGAACGAAGCTTTTTGGTACCAATCAAGAATGATTTTATTTTAGGGCAGCCTGATGACTTTTGTGTCCAAAAATGGTACTGACTTTTTTCATCTTCTTCTATAGTGAATTTTAAGTGCTTATCGCACTGATTGAACTTATGTAGAATTTCTTGTTGTCTGCCTTGGGGTACACACTTATTACGGCATATCTTCTATATAGTCCTTATTTGTTTTAAATTCGTTGTCTGAACATTGCAAATTCTGACGTTTCAAATCGTGACTTTGTCGTTTTAAATAGAAAAATTATAAAATTTTCAAAATGTTTTTTCTGCTATTTCTTGACCTTTCTGCGTCAAGAAACCTGAACGGTTGTATGTGATAATCAATTGGTTTTGTTAGTTACACAAAATATTCTGTTCTTATGTTTTCCTATGATCACCAACACCCAACATTCTTTTTAAATTTTTTTTCCTTTTAACTTACAGACCTGAGTTTCGGTGTGAGGGGTAAGTTTGATAGTAGTAACGTATGTGCCCAATTTGGTTGTAGAAAATCTCTAATTTTTGGAGATACAAAAGTTTTCAGAAAGAAAACTGACAATTTTCCCGAAAAAACTGGTCCAATTTTCCTGGATAACGAACTTATCCAAGCTAGTTGCAAAACGAAGGTACTTACCAAATTTCACTAAAATCGGCCCATTATTTTTTGAGTTATCGATACGATATATATATATATATATATATATATATATATATATATATATATATATATATATATATATATATATATATATATATACATATACAGATTTTCTCATTAGTGAATTTTTCGTTTTACGAGAAAATCGCTAATAATCACAAATCTACGCTACTTAAAGATGCCCGTATTTGTTAAAAATAGACATTGATAGAAAAGCTTGAAGGAAAATGATCGATGAGCGTGAGCGGCAGTTTTAAGTTTTTTTCCCTGCCTCGAAAAAGTACAAGAATGGGAGCTTTTGTAAACGCTTGGTATACTACTTCTTTTACGAAAAAAAAAACGCATTTGGACGAACTGTTGCTTTTTGTATAGTCTGCTGCTGAATCTGGTATTTAATTCCTCGTGGTTTGTCAGCTTCTGTGAAAGAAATAAAACTCTTTGAACAAGATTGTTACTTTATTAATTCTGTCCTTTTGTCAAAAGCAAATTGTCAAAAAATATGCAAAATAAAGCATTTTCGAAAATGTACAACTAATATATACAATAAAAAATATCAACAAACAATAAATACATATCGGACTTAACTACATTAAGTAATCTCAAAGTTAAAATAATAACTATTTAATATTCTTTAAGAAGGTATGTACAAAATATCTTAAAAATCTTAAAATGAAATTCCACTACATTTCTTAAGTTGTCAAAATTGCCGTCATGGCTGGGAGACTCCAGGAGAGAAAACATTGGGATTTATACCTTTACATATTTTATACACGCAACATTTATTTAAAACATCGAATTCTCAATTTTTTTTTTACCATCTATGTAGTCATTAGGTAACTATTTATTAAATTCAGATTCTCGTCTGTTGAACACTGTTAAATTTAGGGAAGACTATACATTTATAAATATTACTCACTCACAAAATATTATCTTCTTTCATTTGTCATCTTTTGTGTGCGCTTATAAAAGTATCTTAAGGAGAGAACTCTAATTTCACCACAGTTAAAAATTATTAGGCCGGTATTTAATTAGTTATATAATTTTCTGTCATTGAAACCGAACTCTCAATTGAAAGTAAGTAAAGCTATAAGTAGTCTTACTTCTTTACTAGCGTCTTCTTTTGACTACAAGTATGTTTGGATGTATCTACAATAAATACGGGTTGGCTTCGGAAGATGTATTTACTCTTCCATTCACCACATACTTTTATAAATTAAATGTTACGGCAAATAATATGGAACCGTTTGACAAAGAATTACCAAAAAAAGTTACTGGAATGGCAAAGGCATCCGTTACAAATAATGTTACCTTTTCTCTTGTTTCTTTTTATGTCCTATTCTCTGTTTTTTTTTCTATTTTCACTCCATTTTTCCACCTTTTTTTTAATATGTATTTTTTTAGTATCAAACTGTTAAACATAAACACTTTATGGTCTAGGGATCCCCAGAGACTCAAAGAATACAAAGACATGAGACACGGAAAGCAAGGATAGACAAAAGGACAGAAAATAGGAGTTGGACTCAACTGTAAATAAAAAATATATATGCTTGACTAGACATGTTTTAATTGTGCTGCAACGAGGTAAATAGAAGTGCGTCTCTCTCTCTCTCTCTCTCTCTCTCTATATATATATATATATATATATATATATATATATATATATATATATATATATATATATATGTGTATATATATATATATATATATTCATATATATATATATATATATATATATATATATATATATATATATATATATATATATATATATATATATACTTCCATCAGCAGTAACCTTATTAAAGGTACCTGGTAAAAAAATATATATTCGAAAGAGACAGATCGATGTATTAGATAATGTGCGTATGTACCTGTTTCTCGCAGACTCCGTTGTAACATCCTTCTGTCTGGAATTCTACGATTCGGGAAGGCCTCTTCATACAGTTGTTTCGCCTCATAATAGTAACCAAAAGCCCGTGAATACATAACATGCATGTCTGTTAGTTCATTGTTGGTAAAGCCTTCGATATTTAATTAGAAAAATTACGGACAATACAATTAATTACTTAAAAATAGTGAGTAGTATCAAATGTAAAAGTCAAATGTAGTATATGTCACGATGAAAACGCAAAAGTCAAGTCCCGTAACGATGGAAACCACTTTGTTAAATGGTTTGTTAAAAGTTTGTTATCATGACTTTTTATTTTATCTTCATGATTGTGTCTTGTATTTTTCTGGTAAGATTTTAATTTTTAACTAGAGAATAAGAAAATTAAGTTTATACATGCTTATAGCAATTAAAATGTGAAACATGTATTCCTATGATTTGTCGCAGAATTAATTTTTGAGCGACATCGACATACAAAAATTGAAATATCTCGAAAATGGCGTGTCTGAAAGATTTAAATCAAATATACATTTTTTGTTTGCAATTGATAAGGGCTGCAATGTAGCTATACGGTAGGTCGATATTACTGGTTGTCAAATAATTATAGCCAATTGAATGCAAGCCATGTCTTACAGGCGGCGCCCTCTGCCAGCAGTGTTATTAACAATAACATATTTAAATTTCTTGCCCTAGAAAACCCCCACATTCCAATTTTCACGACAAAATTTATATTTGACTCGGAGTTATTCGTGAAAACTGACAAAAACAAATAAATTTAACACGCTGTATTTAAAAACTAAGCATTGGCGGACCCATGTTTATATGAAAAAATAGTCTTATTTTTCTGTGCTGAATGTGCATCTGTAACATAGATCATCATTTTTGAAACACGCTGTATGAGTGTTGGCAAACTTCTGCTACTTTAAATTTGTCAAGCCAACACACACGGTATTGTTGACGTTTAAAGCATGAGTGGATGATTTGTAAAGTTTTAATTAGGGGTACGCAATTTAATGGAATGATTGGATACGTCAGCGACACAGTTTTAGACTGATCCCCATACCTAGCTGTTACGGTTTCCCAGATATCTTAATGTTTTGTTCCCAATTTTCGGTATAAATTGTACGGTTTGGCTCACTAATTTTTACTCACCAATTACTTGTTTTACAGTAGTATTAATAAACCAAATAACAAACATTTTTACTGGTCATTCAATGTATAATTTCTATCTTACTAGACATAATCTTAATTCATTTGTTTTATTTGACATTTTTAATTTCATTTCTAAAGGCCGTGTGTGACAGTTTGTTAGGAGTTTTTATTTTTCGACTGAATCCAAACTTTAACACCAGCAACTAGTTTCGCTGTTCTAAGATGGAGTATCTCAAAATGTTCAGTATCGATTTTGAACTTAGCTTTGAACGAACAATTCCCTCAATGATTGTGGATAATTTGCTAATAAATTTCATAAACATTATATATTTTCTAATAAAAATGTATAAATATGTACTGTTTTAAAACTACAAATATATCTCACAATCGTTTAATGGTATTCTCAGTTTGAATCTTTCTCTTTTACTTTTCGTGAATTTATTAAAGACTCTAGTAGATTGTTATACGCACAGAAAGTATATCAAGTTTTGCTTTGGTTACAGCTTGAGTGATCCTATTTTACTTCTCTTAAATTTCTTAAGGACTGTAATGGATTCGTATACCGGTAGAAAATATCTATAGTTTTGCTTTGGTTGTAGTGTCTTTGCCCGGGCTTAAAATTTTAACGAACAGAATAAATACCTTGTTGCTTGTGGAATTGAAAGTAATAGTTCTCTCCTCAAGGATACTTTGGTACTGAATGTCTTGAGGGGTTTTCACAATTGGTTTATTGATTGAATTGCTTCGATGTTATTTAACCTGTATACATTTATTTCTCACAATTCAGGAATTATTGCTTTAATTTAATACTTCTTTTCAACAGTATTACTGTCACAAATTTGGTCGAATTATTTACCTACATTATCTTAAAAATGTCTAAAATTGCACAAATCATTTAAGTATCTATGATTAGTTAGTTTTTATGAGACTAGTTTATGATTGTATCTCGCTACAATTCTTCTGTAAGAGTTTTTAGTCGTAGAAGTATGAAAGTTACATCAAGACACCTTGCTCTTTACATAGTAACATTTACCTAAGACGATTTTTATTTATCTACTTTAATATGAAAATTTTATCGCAATCGGTATCCAGTCTTTGTGGTAGATTAAGTTTTAGATCCAGAAGTACTTAGTATTATTACATTCTTAGATGCAAACCATAGGTTTCTATTTCAACTAGACAATAAAATCCAATATATGTCAATATCTGCAATATACGTATTTAATTGTAAGAGATAAAAATAGCCATGATTGTCAAGGGGTTTGCTTCGAAAACAATCACAGTTTCCTCGCGTACAGTGTATGTCACAAAGCCTTTAAATTATTTCTATTTTTAAACCTACTACGAAGATATTTTCAAAAAAAAAGTGTATGGTTAATTGGTCTTTGGTGTTTTATTCAACCAAAACATTTTTTTCGCTAACGCTACCGGTTATGCCGAAAGTGGATACCAAATTTAATATTTTAAAGAGAACAGACCATACTACAGTTGTATATTCTGCGAAAAAATGTAATACTATATAGGCTGTGCCAATTAAATTTTCCCACCTAGAAAACATCTGAATTAAAAAAAAAAGTCTCAAATATGTCTCTCTAATGCAAGCAGGCATCAATCTGGTTACTGGTATAGCCTATACAGTAGAAACAATGTACCATTTTTTATCAAAATTACTTATTGTTTGAAAATGTACAAACATTTTCCAAAAATAAACTTAAAATGTTGGTTTCGTAGCCAACAAACCTTAGGTTAATAGCAAATTGAGTTATTTAAATTTGAAGGATATGATAAAAATTCGCTACCAAAACGCACTTACTGCGTCTCGACTTTTTTCTTACACACGTGTATCATATTTCGATAAAAAATGCAAAAATAAAATATTATAACGGTGTTCAAAGAAACAATTTTAGGTACCACCAACAACTTATGGACCAGCCTGTAACTGCCAAAATGTCTTTATAAGATGCAGCTTAAGACAATCTATAATTAACGTATACAATTTTTCTCGTATCTTGTATAATAACAATTATATTGAGCTTTACCGTAGAACTGCGTCATGCTGTATATATGTAAACAGATAAACTCAAAGTAAACCCGGATATGGATTCTAGGAGGCCTAATTTGCGCTCATTTTAAGAAATATTTTTAAAATTCATATGCTGCGGTCTCCTCATTCGCGAATTTTTGCTACCAAGATTAGCTAAAAATTATATACCGTTAAACTTAACTAAACCTACAAGCAAAGCATAAACCTAACTAAACCTACAGCGAAAGCATCAGAGAAAGGGTTTATTTGAAACGAATTTTCTGTAAATATTTTATTAAAATGAAGAACAATCACGGTTGAAGATGAAACTTAAGGGTTTGCAGAGCAGTCTTCTTGCGACATTTTCTTGACATGCGTATTTGTTTGAGATTCTTTAATGGTGCGACTTTTGACGTTTCAGATCGTGACTTTGACGTTGGGAGGAAAACTTCATTTTTTTACTGCCCATAACTTTTTTGACTTTAAACTCACAGACCTAAGCTTTGGCACGCTGTCCATTCTTTATAACAAATACACGCGTACCAAATTTGTTTGCCATTGCTTGGTTATTTCCGGAAATACATTTTTTTTCCGAAAGAAAACACAAAATTTGACGGGAAAAACCTCAGAGAGATCTAGGGTTGAACACACTGAGACTTCACAGACGATCTCTGGCGAGATTTTGGGAGTAGGCAGATTGAGGCCCCGTAATTGAGCTACAACAACCCAACCCACGTTTGTCCACCGCTCTAAGGAGTAGGCAGATTGAGGTCTTAGAGTATCGTTACATATTTCCTTTATCCACCTTTGTCCACCACTCTAAGGAGTAGGCAGGTTGAGACCTCAGAGTGTCCTTACATATTTCCTTTACCCACCATTCTCCACCCCTCTAAGGAGTAGGCAATTCTGGACGCGGTTTAACCCGAGAACCAAGTATGTCTTACATTAAAGACCGCGGAAATCTTTCTGAATAAATATAAATACATATATATATATATATATATATATATATATATATATATATATATATATATATATATATATATATACATACATACATACATATAAATATATACATGGAAAGTTAAAAGAATGAACCAATAAGGCGAATATTGAAGAAGGAACATCTGCCTGGAGAAATATTAAACAAACTGTTGAAAAGCAGCTGATAAAATAATTCTGAGCAAAAAAGAACTAATCAGACTCTGTAAGATACTAGAAATATTAAGCTGAAACAAGGGCGCAACAGGTGGGAGAAGACTCTGGATGAAGACGTCTAAAGTAAATATAAATATAAGACAGATACCTGGAGTAGAGACTTGTGAGTGAGTCTGGTTGTGGCAACCCTATAAAGCGTTTAGATAGAGTGAGTCAGACGACACGGCGGCTACGCCCAGCGGACATCTTTAGAAGAAACCTGGTGAGCCTCTGTAGAAAAGTGACATGGAGAACATCTTTACCGAATTTCTATTGATTTATTGCTATCTCTTTTATTTGGTTAAATAAAGTTTTAGTTTATAGTCGACCTCACTTATCCTTAAATCCACGGTGAAATAAGAAATCACAAACGTAACAGTACCAACCTACTCATAAGCACCTTCTAAGAAATAATCCGCCACTTAAAGGGGTTCCCTAACATGTAAGCCAGACATTTTATAAAAGAGTGTCCGCTATTTAACCAAAAAAGGTTTACTCTTGGAACTTCTTTCACAATTGAACAGGCTCTTGTGCCGAAATGTCCTTCGAACAATATAATAGCGTACCTGTCTCGAGTGGGTATATATAGCCGGTTCTGGGGCCACCTACAACCTTCCACTTACAACAGCGCCTGCGCGTGACGTCACTGCGACGAAACAAGATGGCGGCTGGAAATCTGGTGATGTAAGCTCTGACCTGAGATGACGTGAGTCAAGATGGCCGACCGGAAGTGAAAAACCTGGAAATTTGACATTTGAAACAACATTTAGGCCAACCTGTCAAAATAAGAGGATCCATCATTCTGATTTCACATGTAACAAGGTATGTAGATGTGGCACTTAACGCTTGCGCAAGCCCACTTTTTTAGTTTGCTGTTTAGAGGGCAAGTGTTTGGTGTCATTTTACTTGCTTTCGCGAGTAGAATTTAAATATGGTAAACGACGAATACGTAAGCATAATTTTTTGTGTGTTTAAGTCAGATCCCATGTGTGAGGTGTCATTTTACTCACCTGGATGAGTATACTTCAAATATAATGGGAAAATCCAGTGAGTTCAGGTCAGGTCAGATTTAGATTAAGATTTAGATGTAGAGTCAGATCCATATCAGGTCAGATGTTAGGGAACGTATAGGTTCCAAGCAAGGTGTTGCCAGCAAGATGCCAGCTGCAAGGAGCTGACTGCACGCTGCTATCTCAATTTCTGTTAGGTCCTGCATGTGACAGGAAATGAGTCATATGTTTATCATTTCAGTTAGATGATGTCATTTAAGGAGACATTCGTTAAAAAGGCCCTCAATTCGCAGCTAAAACGTACGTAATTTGCATAATATCAAGTTAATTTTACTCGTTAAACGGGTTTTTGTACCATTATTCCATAAGAAACAAGGTTAATTCAAACACATTTGAGAACAATCGATAATAATAATAAATTTGATATGAAAGACCATGTGTTTCTGTTCATGCAGTTAATTTTAAATCCGAAGTAGAACAAGAGCCAGAGATGGAGATGGCGAATAACGGTAGTAGTAGTAGTAGTAGGAAACAAAAATCTCCAGAAAATAGCCATGGTGGTGGTGGTGGTGGTAAACCTAAAGTGCTACAGCACGCGTTACTAGCGGATGCAATTGAAACTATAACTCTAAAAAAAGACCCTAAAGCACTCGAAAATATCATAAGTGAACTATGTGTAATATATCCACCAGACGAACAACTTGAAGATATAATTAATGCAGCATATCCTACAAATATCCAAACAGCTGAATATCTACCTACACAAGAAGATATATTCAATCAAAAACTATTGGAAATCATTAGGAAAATTGTTGAGAAAAAATTAAGACCAGAGCAAACAGTTACATGTTGGTGTTGATCCTTTGTTAATGTTTCTACCTCTGGTGAAACTATCCCAGAAAAACTGTAACATACCTGTGTTTTCTGATGTGTGGACATTTGCCATATTATTTCGTCACTGTGACGTCACACTCATGCGCACTAGTAGGTGGCTATCTATACCCAGTGCATCGGAGCTATACATATGGTGCATTTTCATAAATGAGTTTATCCTGTAATTATTTATATTGTTGCCAATATTTTGTAACGTATATGAGTTTTTTTGTTGTTGTAAATAATACCTCTTGGTAATCACCCTTTGGATTAAAGCGAACTTTTAATTAAAACAAAAAAAGTACCATTGCAAAATTAGGTACAGAAAGCTTTGTGAATGTATTCCTTTATATATTCCAATTTATATATTCGAAAATACCGATAATAATTTAAGGTCGTTGTCATACACACTGTATTAAATAATTTCTGCACGATATGGCATGATGTAAACCGCGTGTGGTTTATTTTATGGAGGACAAAATAATTTGGTTTTATGTAAGATTTACTTACTGGGAGATAATTGCATCACTTAAATAATAGGTACATATGGATTTAATTGGGCCTTTGCAATAATCTTACGTATTACTTTTAGAGATCATTACTTTACTAAAAAAGGCAGTGTTCTAAAGAGTATTTAAGCTAACTAAAATTGATGTATTGGCTTAACTTACAAGTTTTGGTTTTATCGGTAGTGTTAAACAAAGGAACTCAAACTTACAAGTACCTACAAAAGCCCCTCTTTTAAAATACTTTAATGCTTATACTTTGGAGAACCCAGCTCCTCACAGCATTTTTTTTCTATCTAAAAAACTGTTTATCTTATCTGATCGAAGTAAGCTTTGTTAGTGGAACGATCGTTAGGTGTTCGAAAATGTGCTGTGGTAAATTGGGCCCCCCAAAGTTTGCTTATAGATTTTTATTACAGGTCTTAGCGGGACGTTTCCTAGGCTTAAAACTTCAAAAACTATGCATCACAGTTATTTAATTTGTCAGATTGAAATAGAAACTTATGAGTTTAGGTAACTAAACAAAACAAAAACACATTAATTTCCTACAACTAATAAAATACATTAATATGATTTTGGCGTTGTTTGTCATAAATACTAAAAATAACCGTAAACATTTTTCTATCAGCTCACTTTAATTTAAATTATATCACTCGCTGTCAAAGATCCACACACTCATCCACTTACAACAATAATTTTTTATTTACAAAAAATAGCACCATTAATTTAACCGCTACGTTATATTTCCCGTTACTAGTAACAGACTCAGCACATAGCTTAAAAGCTAGTAGTAGTAAGTCTGCTACTAGTTAAGTCTACTCAAAGACTCGATCCAAACTCTGAAGACCTTCTCCTGTCAACATGTTTCAAATAGGTCTCTGAATAAATGCTCTTAGTTCTATCATCGTATCTTATAGATGGTCTTCTAATATCATAGCGATCTAAATCAGACGGAGGACGGCGACACAAACTGCAGAAAGCGCACTGCAACGTATTCTTAAATGCTTCTCGAAAATCTCTGTTAAAGTAAGCATAAATAATGGGGTTTAAAGTCGAATTAAAGTAACCTATCCAGAAGACGACGGTTACAACAATATCAGGGCAATCGCAAGATGAGCAGAGTGTAGTGCTGACATACCACAAGAAAAATGGCAACCAGCAGAGTATAAAAACACCCATTATAATTCCAAGTGTCCTGGCGGCCTTGTGTTCACGTTTCATCTTAATTATATTTCTTTCTTTGGTTGGGGTGTGGTGCAGATCTTGATTGACTTCGTGCAAGGTAAGCGTTTTGGAAGAACCACCAGAATTCGATAACATATCTCCGTTAGTATTGTTCTGATGGAGCAACAACGCTGCTCCGTGTCTATTAAACATCTCCTTTTCTTGTCTATTCGCCTCCCTGAAGACGGCTACGTACATAAATATCATAATGGTGCATGGAATCCAAAACGATATGCTACTACTTATGACGCAATAAAACTTATTCACGATAAACTTGCATTCGTTTGGATTTTCCTCGCGGAATTTCTGATTGGCATCTGTCGTGTACCATCCCAGAAAAATCGGAACAAAACTAATAAGCGCTGGGCTAATCCAAGTGTTAAGAAGCATGATCGCTACGACGCGTTTCGTCATACTGATAGCGTATTTAAGTGGTTTCACTATAGCGTAATATCTATCTACACTGATGCAGCACAAATGTAAGATCGATGCCGTTGAGAAGTAAACGTCTAAAGAGTTCCACACGTCACACATAACGTATCCAAACAGCCATCTCTCATATATTTGAACACTCGCATTGAAAGTCATTGCGAACATAGCGACTAGCATGTCAGCTAACGCAAGAGATATCACGTAATAGTTTGTTATAATGCGCAACTTTCTATGTCTCATGACAGACACTATCACTAGTAAGTTTCCGAGAATAGAAGCTAGTATAATTAAGCCCATTATGGAGGCCTTAATGAATAACACAAGGGACTTGGTCCAGTCTTGTTCTGTTTCGATTCCATGTGTAGGCGAGACGTTCGCGAACTGGGTGAGGTTAACTACTAAACTGCCGTTATCCATAACATACAATTTTGGTACCGGAGAAATTACAAGCAGGGAATTTCACAATGAAATTTGCTGGAATTTCTGCAGGATTGGTGAGGACAGCTGTTTGGCTGTTGTGTACTCATTGCTGTAGATTTGTTCGTTTTGTTGTCGGTGCTAGAGCAATTGGCTGGTGTAATTTGTAATTGCATTTCGGTGAGTGACGAGTCTCTTAATGGTGGTGGAATTCTGTTGCAGCGCTGGTGACAGCCATCATTGTTACTCTCGCGCCTGAAACAAGCAAGAAAAACAAGTGTTAGATTTTAACAAAACATAAGTTTCAATTTAACTTAAGCAGACGAAATAAAGGTTCTAAACATTTAAGTCAAGAGGAGCAGTAGAATTCAAATTTATAGCTACACTACACAAATGTAAAGCGCGTTCAAAACGCACACCAGAAATTAGCTTAGAGAACACTTTTAAGAAAAGAAACCTGTAATATCCATATTTTAGTTTATTTACAAGCTTGATAAGCTTATTTATAATCCACTTGATTATTAAAATAAAATTACGAAAGAAGTCCAAAGTATGCAAAAGTCTGGACGCAGCAAGTGCGTTATTGTAGCAAAATTTCATAGAAATAATCTTAAAGTTGTGACCGCCCACTATCTCTTTAAATCGATCCTAGGAATCCCTGTTCCTAAAAACCTTTACCACGTTTGAAAGTCAAACAACCTACATACGACGATCGATAGAAAGGTCAACGTTACCGGAAATCTAGGTGGCCCCTAGCTTTTATACAGTGAAGATGGGCAGGGTTCTTTATAAGGTGTTACTCTATGAGGGCGCCACTTGATTGTTTTACACCTAGTTCCGGATATTTATAAGAGATGTTAATTACGAAATCCAGCTTACCAAGAATCCAACACAACCAAGAACTCCTTGGACCTCCCTGGCAGCTGCACCTAAAATCGCAGGCTTATACGTCGGAATGTACAAATGTGGGAACGAAACCTTACAGTTGGAATATCTTAAAGGCTTACGTAGAAGCTGACAAACACTAAACAGCACCTAACGTTACTAATACGGGAGTGAGAGGTGAGTGCAGAACAAACGACACACAAATATATATATAAAATAAAATTCTAGTTTATTATAAAATCCAGATGATGCCTACAAGTGGTCAGACAGATCAAAAACAGTATTATATATACACATATATAACCTATAAATTGCTAGCATGTATGTTAAATGAATAACAGAGTCCGCAAAATGACTCGCTTGCTATATCTCAATAATTTACTGCTAAACAAATAGCTTTAAGCTACTAACGTTCGTATGGTAAGCAATAACAAGTCAAGTAATTCAAACGCAACAATAAAAGTAACTAAGCTAAATCAAATGGAAATTTGTGTCCTTTCGTGATCACGATCAGCTTACAAAGATGTTAAAATATGAAAAGGTGTATCAAATGGTAGCCTAAATAATGATAGTACTTTATCAAACTCAAAGCAATTATATTAATGATAATGTGAATATAAATCATCAGCTGACGTGTAGGGTTCAAATAAAAAGCTGGGTATCTTATCCTATTGTGTTATCGTTAAAACTTTATCTTTGAATTTCAAAACTTGACCACCATAAGTAGAGTCACAGCTTAATACTGGATTTAAAAGTCCAAACAAACAAATTGAGTTCTTTATTAACAATACAACTTAAAGACTACTACCTGTAAGGTCTGATCTCCAGTGAACCTTCTCTGGTCGATTTTTCGCTAACAAAATATCTACTGTCCACTGTGTCGGTACCTTCCGGCCACCTGTACTTCCTCTACTCAACAACGAAATGTCCTCGGCAATCTGATGTTGCTGGGAATGACTTATAATTGAATTTGTGCCACAAAATGGTACCATACCAATATTCTTATTCTCCCATTGACCACTCGTTAGTTTAAGACAATATGTAGGCCTATTGCTTGTCGATTAGGCACTATAAAATCAATTAAAGCAAGACAAAAACTGAAACTAGAACTAAAACCAAAGGCTAAAACCAAAAGCTAAAACCAAAAGCTAAAACCAAAACCCTGTAACAAATAGAAAGAGAAAACACGCCTTAGTTACACATAAAAAAAAAACTACGAGTTGGGTATTACCTCCAAATCCTGAGGGTTTCTATGTTATGTCAAGGTGTTTTGTTGACCACAGTTAGACAAGCCGGTTCTGATTGAAAACAAGCCACAAAGCCACTTGCTTTTTCGGCTTTACGTATGTGACATTTACTCTCCACCACGGGAATATTATAGTATTCAAGTACTATGCGACTAATTCGCTTCAACTTCCCAAACCTCCAGAATACTATAATCGTTTTACAGCCTAGAAATTAATCTCCAAACTAGGATGAATGGCCCACTTGCCTGTTTCTTTTTTCTAGCTGAAATCTTGCCACACACTCAAATTAAATTGCTTCTTCCACCGTTTTCAAAACCAACCTTTTTTCTCAAAAATGTTTTCTCTCCCAGGTCATAGCTAATCTTGCTGATTCGCTATCGGTCAACAAAAAAAAAGACGACAAGAAATGGTGTCCCGTTCTTCCATCAAAAATATCAAACTCTGGCAACGAATAACTTAATACCGCAGAGTTGCGACATTTACACGAATGGGGAAATTCGGGCTTCGACCGCAAGACCTCGACATATGTAACACACCTAACTTCCAATATTAATCTCGATAATAAACTTCTTCCACAGCTTATAGAGACCGTTGTAACCACAGTTCTGCATGGAAGAATTTATCTCACTACATTAACACATAATTCAGTAATTTCCAACCAGCTAAAGTTAGACAGACAATAAATTAATGACGTGCTGGCAACCATGCCTTCACAAGACAGTGTACTCTGCCGTTGTCGACTGTTTCGGTGGTAAATCTCGACTTCTAGAAATTGAAACTGAATGAATGTAGATAACAAATTAAAGATGTTCGTTCACAGCTGTCCCTAAACCAATAACAATATGAAACCGAATAATTATATGGGGTGTTTTTGTTTATTTTGCCTGCTACGTGTAATTAATGATGTTAATATGCTTAAGGTGAATTTTACACGTAACAATCCCCCCCTTACTTCAAGAGGATTAACCGTAAGGTTAAGCCTAATCAGAAGGAACAAGCTTCAGGTCCTTCACGTGCCAAACTCCACTATTCTGGCCAGCTTTGTCTCTAAGTTCATACGTCCATGGAGACACCTTCTTACTAACATAAAACGGTCCTATGTATCTTGGAGCTAACTTACTAGCAAAGTTCTTCGTTGCATCTGACAACACGTAATTCCTCCTCATCACAGGTTGATCCACCTCATACTCTTCATAACGTCTGCGCATGTTATACCTCGCTACAGCCTTCTTAGTAGCCTTCTCCAGTCTCTGTTTCACGTCCCTGTACACCTCCTTGAACACGATGTTCCTGCTCTTGTCAACCAACACATCTTCATCCTCGCCGTCCAAATCAATCTGATTCTGGTAGTCCGCTCCTGACAATGCCATACATCGCCCAAAATTGACATAATACGGTGACAATCTAGTCGTCTCATGTCGAGATGTTCTCACAGCACAAGTCACCTGTTGTAGCCCAGCATCCCACTTCTTGTGGTTATCATTCACATACATTGCCAACATGGTCTTGATTGTACGATTAGTTCGCTCGGTAGGGTTTGCGCGCGGATGGTAATTCGCGCTAAACTTCAAATTGCACTGGTATTTCTCGGCAAACCTTTTGAAAGCTGAACTTTTAAATTGGGGACCATTATCACACATTATCATCTTCGGTACGCCAAATAACAGAAATACACCTTCTTCCAGACTTCTAATAATCGTGTCGGTGATGGACTTCCTCAAAGCGAAGGTTAACACAAACTTGCTCAAATAATCTGTGACAACCAGGATAAAACTATTGGCTTTCGATGAACGTGGTAAAGGACCCACTAAATCCACTGATATCATCTCCCACGGCCTCGACGGTTTAGCATGCGACACCATCATGTCCTTGGGACCTCGTTGATCCACCTTGTGCGCAGCACATATGGTACACTTGCGGACATAGTTCGCAACGTTCTGTCGCATCTTCGGCCAATAATATCTATCAGTTAACCTTGAGTAGGTTTTATAGACTCCCATATGACCCGATGTAGCTGGATCGTGAGCTTCTGACAAGAGTCTTCGTCGCTGGTCTTTAGGAACGACAATCTTCCAAACATCTTGCTTAGGCGTAAGTGCTGGATAATCTTGCCTCACGTACTTATACAACTTGTCACCTGACAATCTCCAATTCCCAAACTTCAGAGGTGTAGTTTGTACCCGCTCTATCATCTTCAAATACCACTTGTCTGTAGTCTTCGTCTCTGTCTCCACACTGTTCAGGACGTCTAACACTGGTACAGATCTGCTCAGTACATCCGGTACTACGTGGTCTTTGCCTTTCCTATGAACAATCTCAAAATCATACTGCTGCAAGCGTACAGCCCATCTTGCAAGTCTTCCTGATGGATCCTTGAGGCTATGTAACCATTTCAAGCTATAATGATCGGTGATGACAGTAAACTTTACTCCCTCGATGTAAGGACGCAGTTTTTCTATTCCCCACAGAACCGCTAAACACTCTCGTTCTGTCGTGGAATAATTACGTTCTTGGCGTGACAGAGAACGACTCAAGTAACAAATCACACGATCACCATCTGGATGCGTCTGAGATAACATCGCACCAATACCATAGCCCGATGCATCTGTGTGTACAACAAACGGTAAAGAATAATCTGGACAACTCAGAACAGGTGCAGATATCAACAACTCCTTAATCTTCCTGAAAGATCTATCACACTCAGGAGTCCAACAAAACTTAGTACTTTTCTTCAGCAACCCTGTGATTGGTGCGACCACAGTAGAAAAATCAGGACAAAATCTTCTATACCAGGACAGCATACCTAGTACACGTCTCACTTCCCTCACATTGGTCGGAGTAGGTAGCTCGATCATTGCTCTGACCTTATCAGGGTCCACTCTTAACCCTTCTCTATCCACCACGTAACCCAAGTACTTCATCTCGGGCTTACAAAACTGACTTTTCTCCCAATTGACGGTTAGATTGGCTCTTCTCAGGCGTTCAAACACTTCCTCTAACACTTCGAGGTGCTTTTCAAAACTTGGAGTCGTGATCACTACATCGTCTAAATATACAAACACGTAAGGTTCCAGGTCCGATCCTAACACACGATCGATCAAACGCTGCCATGTTGCAGGAGAATTATGCAGGCCAAATGGCATCCTTTTAAACTGAAATAGTCCTCTATTGGGGACGGTAAACGCAGTATACGGTCTTGAAGACTCGGCAACAGGGACTTGGAAAAATGCACTCTTCAGATCCAAACTAGAAAGATACTTCGCATCTCGAAGCTTGTCTAACGTGTCTGTAACCATTGGCAATGGATAGCCATCACGTTCGGTCACTGCATTAAGCTTCCTGTAGTCGACACAGAACCTATAACAACCATCCTTCTTCTTTACAAGAACTATTGGCGACGCCCACGGACTACTGCTAGGTTCTATGACATCGTTCTTCAACATATCTTCTAATTCTTCATCGATGTATTTCTGAAGCACTGGGGATACCCTATAGTATCTCTGCTTAATCGGTGGTGCATTAGTCTTGATCACATGTTCCGTCATATTTGTACAACCCAAACTATTTCCGAGCAAAGTCTTCTTCTTGTTGATTAACTCCTCCAACTGCTTCTTCTGTCCAACTTCCAAGACTGACTGATCAGCTATATCTACTGTGCTTACTTCAGGACAGTTAGAAAATTGCCACTCGTTATGCCTCAGATCAGGAACAATCCCCATCCTTATCCAAAAGTCTGCTCCCAAAATCAAAACATGTGGTAGTTCAGGGACAACCATCACCTCTATAAACTTTAGACGCTCACGAACCTTCATTGGTAATTCACACGTACCAATACTTTCACATTTCTCTCCATTAGCGACTGTGCATGATGTCTTCTTCGATTCGTCCAGGGGTATTCGCAACTTCGCGATACGGTCCCAACCTGATCCACCTAAAATTGTTCTCGACGCCCCGGAATCTAGGAGTCCAAGCAAGGTAATCCCTAATATGTCCACTCTAAGGTGAGGCCTTTCATCGTTCTGTGCATGGTCAATGATGAAATCTAAAACAGGTTTGACAGTAGCCGAGTACTTAACGGCAGCACTATCAGCTCGACTCTCTAAGAGCGCTGCACTCCGTTTCCCGAAAAACCTCTGGGACAATTACGAGCAATGTGGCCTTCCCTATTGCACTTGTGGCAGATGAGTCTATTTCTCTCGGTACAACCTGCTGCTATGTGGCCTGGCTTCCTACAGTTGAAACAGACGACGGGACTATGCCTCGTCTGGCTACGCCCACCCTGGTTAGACGATACTTGCAGTCTCTCGGTCTTCTCTTCCAAACCCACGTATGCCAAATCAGGCTCCAAAATCTGCTCTTTTTTTGGCGGATGTGCAAACTCACCAGCCTGGGATCGTTGTTCTATCCTCTTGCACAAAGTACGCAGCTGGGCGATTGAATTTATTTCCATAGCACCCAGTTGGCTACGATACATCGGTGCTAAGTTGCGCATTAGGAGACTCAACCTCGTTTCCTCCGAGACTTGACATTGCAATCTTTGAAAGTATTTCGACATAATAGCCAAATAAGTTCCTATGGTCTCATCTGCTCCTTGTTTTCTCTTCTTTATCTCATCCAGAAGCTTCTCGCTATAAAAAACGGGTTGATATTCTTCCTTGAATCTTCCTACAAGTTCATCCCACTGGGACACTTCACTCCTAGCATCCTGATAAAATTCATATGCTCTACCCTCGAATAAATCTATTCCTGACTCCAATAGGATCTCCTTACTGACATTTCTGGCCTTTCTCATTTCCTCGACACGTTCGAAGAAAGCAGTCACAGACAGTCCTCTTCTGTCTCCACCAAACCTCAAGTTCCACTTGTGAGGGAGCACCGGCTTAATCAACGACGCGTTAAGCGACTGCGCAGCAGACATCATGGGTGAAGAACACGACTGAGGGGTTTCGAACTTCAACTGATTCCCTAAAGATGCTTCCATTACTTGCAAACCTAAAGGAGTAGGTTGTGTTTCACTCCCGACTTTTGACGCTTTGGTGTTGAGCTGGTCAATCATCGATAACGTACGAGCAAGTAATTCACCTCGAGTCTTCTTCTTTTCTTCATCCGCAGACTCCATATTATCTATCCTTCCCAATATGTGAGCCAACTTTGTCTGCAATTTTAGAAACTGCTTGTCCTTGCTATCTCCTTGAAATTCTTCTAAGACAGCCAACACGCCTTCCAGTTTTCCCTGCACAACACCAAGATCTTCCTCAAACGTAAATGGATACTTAGGATAATGTAGACTATCGCCAGACTTTTCCATTTGGCGCGCTAAGGTTAAACGACCGCGCATATCTTCCACCGTGCCAGTAGCTATGCCACGTACCGTTAATTCATATACGAGCTCTTCTTTGTCCAGTCTATATACATCCATACGACGAGCCATGATTGAAAAAAAAATAAACCCACACTGGAATCAAGATAACTACCTAACAATACAGTAAAAAAAAATAAAAAAAAATAAATGCAGTCTGCACTCTCACACCCGATTAGTTGAGAAAGCTAACAACACCATACATCGGCAAGATCAATACGCCAAAACCAAACGACTTTACTCCCCAAAGCCCTACTCTCACAACTACACAAAAGTTCAAGTCCAATACTACGGCTTCCAAAATCTCTAAAAACCCAAAAAATAAGCCCTTTTTGAGCTGAATCGAGCCCCACGTTGGGCGCCAAATATGTGACCGCCCACTATCTCTTTAAATCGATCCTAGGAATCCCTGTTCCTAAAAACCTTTACCACGTTTGAAAGTCAAACAACCTACATACGACGATCGATAGAAAGGTCAACGTTACCGGAAATCTAGGTGGCCCCTAGCTTTTATACAGTGAAGATGGGCAGGGTTCTTTATAAGGTGTTACTCTATGAGGGCGCCACTTGATTGTTTTACACCTAGTTCCGGATATTTATAAGAGATGTTAATTACGAAATCCAGCTTACCAAGAATCCAACACAACCAAGAACTCCTTGGACCTCCCTGGCAGCTGCACCTAAAATCGCAGGCTTATACGTCGGAATGTACAAATGTGGGAACGAAATCTTACAGTTGGAATATCTTAAAGGCTTACGTAGAAGCTGACAAACACTAAACAGCACCTAACGTTACTAATACGGGAGTGAGAGGTGAGTGCAGAACAAACGACACACAAATATATATATAAAATAAAATTCTAGTTTATTATAAAATCCAGATGATGCCTACAAGTGGTCAGACAGATCAAAAACAGTATTATATATACACATATATAACCTATAAATTGCTAGCATGTATGTTAAATGAATAACAGAGTCCGCAAAATGACTCGCTTGCTATATCTCAATAATTTACTGCTAAACAAATAGCTTTAAGCTACTAACGTTCGTATGGTAAGCAATAACAAGTCAAGTAATTCAAACGCAACAATAAAAGTAACTAAGCTAAATCAAATGGAAATTTGTGTCCTTTCGTGATCACGATCAGCTTACAAAGATGTTAAAATATGAAAAGGTGTATCAAATGGTAGCCTAAATAATGATAGTACTTTATCAAACTCAAAGCAATTATATTAATGATAATGTGAATATAAATCATCAGCTGACGTGTAGGGTTCAAATAAAAAGCTGGGTATCTTATCCTATTGTGTTATCGTTAAAACTTTATCTTTGAATTTCAAAACTTGACCACCATAAGTAGAGTCACAGCTTAATACTGGATTTAAAAGTCCAAACAAACAAATTGAGTTCTTTATTAACAATACAACTTAAAGACTACTACCTGTAAGGTCTGATCTCCAGTGAACCTTCTCTGGTCGATTTTTCGCTAACAAAATATCTACTGTCCACTGTGTCGGTACCTTCCGGCCACCTGTACTTCCTCTACTCAACAACGAAATGTCCTCGGCAATCTGATGTTGCTGGGAATGACTTATAATTGAATTTGTGCCACAAAATGGTACCATACCAATATTCTTATTCTCCCATTGACCACTCGTTAGTTTAAGACAATATGTAGGCCTATTGCTTGTCGATTAGGCACTATAAAATCAATTAAAGCAAGACAAAAACTGAAACTAGAACTAAAACCAAAGGCTAAAACCAAAAGCTAAAACCAAAAGCTAAAACCAAAACCCTGTAACAAATAGAAAGAGAAAACACGCCTTAGTTACACATAAAAAAAAAACTACGAGTTGGGTATTACCTCCAAATCCTGAGGGTTTCTATGTTATGTCAAGGTGTTTTGTTGACCACAGTTAGACAAGCCGGTTCTGATTGAAAACAAGCCACAAAGCCACTTGCTTTTTCGGCTTTACGTATGTGACATTTACTCTCCACCACGGGAATATTATAGTATTCAAGTACTATGCGACTAATTCGCTTCAACTTCCCAAACCTCCAGAATACTATAATCGTTTTACAGCCTAGAAATTAATCTCCAAACTAGGATGAATGGCCCACTTGCCTGTTTCTTTTTTCTAGCTGAAATCTTGCCACACACTCAAATTAAATTGCTTCTTCCACCGTTTTCAAAACCAACCTTTTTTCTCAAAAATGTTTTCTCTCCCAGGTCATAGCTAATCTTGCTGATTCGCTATCGGTCAACAAAAAAAAAGACGACAAGAAATGGTGTCCCGTTCTTCCATCAAAAATATCAAACTCTGGCAACGAATAACTTAATACCGCAGAGTTGCGACATTTACACGAATGGGGAAATTCGGGCTTCGACCGCAAGACCTCGACATATGTAACACACCTAACTTCCAATATTAATCTCGATAATAAACTTCTTCCACAGCTTATAGAGACCGTTGTAACCACAGTTCTGCATGGAAGAATTTATCTCACTACATTAACACATAATTCAGTAATTTCCAACCAGCTAAAGTTAGACAGACAATAAATTAATGACGTGCTGGCAACCATGCCTTCACAAGACAGTGTACTCTGCCGTTGTCGACTGTTTCGGTGGTAAATCTCGACTTCTAGAAATTGAAACTGAATGAATGTAGATAACAAATTAAAGATGTTCGTTCACAGCTGTCCCTAAACCAATAACAATATGAAACCGAATAATTATATGGGGTGTTTTTGTTTATTTTGCCTGCTACGTGTAATTAATGATGTTAATATGCTTAAGGTGAATTTTACACGTAACAAAGTTTTTTTACGAAAATAATATACAGTGTGTCCCAAACTGGATGGGAATGTATTGCTATCTCCGTTATTATTAAAGATATGGAGACCGTTAAATAAGCAATCTTTTGTAGAATATCATGCTCGTTCCAAATGTGACTTGGGTTCTGCCCTGCCTCTTTTCGTTTTCGAGTTATTTTGAAAAAAACATAATTTGTCGATTTTTTTTCTTCGATATCTAAATAGGAGTTAATCGGACATGTCTAAGACTTGCACATTATCAGGACACTTTTTACACAGTAATTTTTTTGTACTATTCTCAACTTTGGATTGTCATTTGTTTTTGAGCTACAGATATCAACGTTTGTTTTTGTTATGGCAGCCATATTGGATTTTTACTCATGTGATAGCCTCTGAAAAGAGCTTTCTAATGATGTACAACCGGCTTGAGAAATCTTGTAATTGCACTGACAATTTTAAGAAAAACCGTTTTGAGGATAGTAGGTTATGAAATCCAATACAAGAAAACAAATGACAAAAAAAAGTTTTCAAAAAGCAGTTGGCCATCGGGTCTAAGGATAGACTTCTACTTTTAACATAATTTTCCGTAATGATTCGCGATAAAAAAATATGGTGATTTATTTTACAATACCTAATTTGGTAATGATGCGAGGTGATATTATGTGAAACAGTTTAATAACGAAACCCTGCCATAACAAATAGAAACTTAAACTCAACAAAATAATACAATTAGAAACGGAATTCAACATATAATAAAATAGGAACTTAAAACTACACCAAATAAAAAATTGTTCAATATAGCCACCTTTTTGAAACATGCCTGCAAACTCTGGTGGATGTGTTTTGGTTAATATGATTTATAGCTTCCGTGATTCTGTTTCGTAATTCATTGACATTTTATGGTGGATCGAACTTATACACATCATTCTTCATAGTACCCCAAAAAATAAAAATCCATGGGTGTTATATCAGGACTTCGAGCATACCATTGTTACAAATGGCGCGATTATTAAACTTTCATACAAAAATTCTTTGAATATCCTAGCATTGTTACTGGACAACCGTCATATTAGTACCAAATATCGTCTAAATTATCATGAACTCTTCTAAATGTTGGTAAGATATAATTTCTCAATAGATTAAGATACCTTTCCCCAGTTCAATTATTTTCAAGAAAGAACGGAACAACAATGAAGTTACCTCAATTTTTGTAAATTAACTGTCTAATCTACAAATAAAAATAACATTTTCCTAATAAGCCGCACCAAACATTATTACCAAATCTGTCTTGCAATCGTCTTTCTTCCCTTAGGTGGGGATTTTCATTTGCCCAATAATGCCTATTATGGGGACTATACACACCACAATTTGTAAATTTGGATTCATCGGTTCATATTATTTTCAAATAAAGATTTTCATCTTGCTGGCATTGTCCTTGATACCAGCTGCAGAAGTGAAGTCGCTTAGGATAATCGTCAACATTTAAGCCTTGTACGATTGTAGGTTTGTATGGATGGTAATGACTTTAGTTTAATACATGGTGTACCGTACTTTTTGGAACGTCAATTTGTTCACCATAAAACTGAACAGATTGCGGAGGGTTTTCGTTTGAAACTTGGAAGATGAAGATATGTTTAAAGTAGAAGTATATTGTTAGATTCCATGGCCTACTGCTTTTTGAACACTTTTTTTGGCATTTGTTTTCTGGTATTGGCCTAATATCCTCAAAACGGTTTTTCTCACAATTGTCAATGCAATGACAAGGTTTTTCAAGCATGTTACACATCATTGGTAAGCTCTCTTCACACGCTATCACATGAGCAAAAAATCCAATATAGCTGCCATAATAAAAACAAACGCTGATACCTGTAGCTCAAAAATAAATGACATTCCAAAATTAAAAATAGGTGTCACACCGATAACTCAAGCCACTTACCTTCCGTTGGTAAGTGGCTTGGACAAGTTCTTTAGCCAGAAAAATGGGCTCAGGTTTTCCCGGAGAATTTTGTGTTTTCTTAAGGGATAAATTTATATCTCCGGAAATAACAAAGTGAGGGCAACCATATTTTGTACGGGTGTTTGTATCATAAATAGTTAACCGTTGGGTCTATAAGTTCAAAGACCAAAAAGTTATAGGCATTTAAAAACAATGGATTTTCCTCAAAACGTCTAAGTCACAATTTGAAACGCCAAAATTGGCAACATTTAGGCGAAGAGCCAGAAAGAATACGGATTACGTAAAGAGTGTTCTGCAAACCCTTAAGTTTCAGCTTTAACTATGATTGCTCTTCATTTTACTAATATATTTCCAGAAAATTCATTTTAAATAGACGCTTCCCTGGTGCTTTGGCAGTAGTTTTAGTTACGTTTATGGTTTAATGGTCTATATATTTTACGTAATTTTCGTAGAAAAAATTCGCCAATGAGAAGACCAAGACTTTTTAATTCTAAAAATATTTCTTTAAATGAGCGTAAACTAGGCCCCCTGGAATCAATATCCGGGTTTACTTTCTGTTTACATATATACAGGGTGACGCACTTCTACGGTAAAGATAAATATAATTTTTATTATACAAGATACAAGAAAAAATTGTATACCTTACTTATAGGCTGTCTTGAGCTGCATCTAATAAAATATTTTGACAATCACAGGTGATCCATAAGTCGTTGGTGATACCTACAAGTTTTTTTGAACATTCCTTAATGCGTTTTTGCATTTTTTATCGAAATATGATGCATGTTTGTAAAAAAAATCGGGACGCAGTAAGTGCGTTTTGGTGTCGAATTTTCATTAAATGCTTTAAAATTCAATAACTCAATTTGCTATTTACCTAAGGTTCGTCGGCTAGGAAACGAGTTTTCTCGGAAATATTTTAAGTCTATTTTTGTAGATTTTCAAACAATAATTTATTTTGGTAAAAAACGCACATTCATTCTGTCAGATAGGTTATAACGGTGACCAAATTGATGCCTGCTTGCATTAAAGAGACATACTTGCTATTAAAAAGATTTTTATTAAAAGTCAATTCCATAACGCACTTACTGCGTCCAGACTTTTTTTGATAACTAGTAATACTAGAAAGATTAATTTATTTTTAATTTTTAATTCGCGGCTAACTTTCATATAATCAAATTTATTGTTTTTGGCAATAATAAAGTAATCTTCTATTCTGCAAATGTTTGTGTTAAAGACTGCAAAAATATCATCCGTCCAACGAAACTACACTTTAGGAAATTACTCACCTCCACTTTCAAGATCTGTTTCAGATCTACCCATGAAAATGTCTGCGATAAATGGCGATAGCGGTTTGCCCATTGCCGTGCCTTGGGATTGTTCAAAAAACTCATTGTTTAATTGAAAAATATATTTGAAACGCCATAAAGACAGGACCGTATGAAGAATGATATAAAAACCCGCTACCAAAAATAATTTCGGACGTTAAAAGTAGTCTAAAAAGTTGTCCCATCCTGATATCAAAAGACATACGAAGAGGGTTACAAGTTTTAAATCCTAGTCCCCAAAATGTACGGTCTTCAAAAAATTCATAAACCGGGAAAATCCATGAGCGCGATTGTTTGGGCTATAGATTCCCTGACACACAATTTAGCAAAGTGGTTGACAGATGAGTCTAAAAGCTTGTCCTTTTAAACCCTTTAACACAATTAAAGTGGTTAAAGTGATTGAAGCGAGATTTCATTTGATGTAACCTCATTGTCTCATAGAGTTTCCACGAAGCAAACGTTAACGTATTTAAAAGAGTTTTTAAATATGAATAACATAAATGAAAAGGTCTGCAAAGAATATTTAACTTTAACAAGCCTTTGTGTTAAACAAAATATTTTTCAATTCAACAATGAACAAACCCAAGGCACGGCAATGGGCAACCTGCTATCGCCATTTATTGCCGACCTTTCCCTGGGTCGATTTGAAACAGGGCTTGAAAGGGAAAGTGAGTATTTACCTAGAGTGTGATTGCGCTACGTAGATGATATTTTCGCAGTGTTTAACACAAACATTTGCAGAATAGATGATTTTATTGCCACAAAAACAGTAAATTTGGTTCTATAAAAATTTGCCCACGAATTAGAAACGAATAATAAATTACCCTCTCTAGATATACTAGTTATCAAAAATAAAAACACTTTAGAATTCGATCTACATAGAAAGGAAACCACACTCTTAGCTACATTCTTAATGACTCACATCATACGTAGGCACAAAAAATGGTCAGTATGAATTTTTTAGTAAACAGGTTAATTAATTTTCCTTTAAGTAAAATCAGATGTATCAAAGAATTAAAATATATTAAGAACGTGGCCGAATATAACGAATAACAGAACCAAAGAAAATGTTAGCAGAATCAACGCTTTTTAGAAGAGAGAAAACCTAAAAAAGTTTGTTTGCTTACCATTTGGACCTCAAGTCACGAGGGGTCTAGATAGCATTTAAAAAAAAAGCCAATTTTCAACTAACATTTTCGACAATGCATATTTTAAAAAACTAGCTAGGTAACCCAAAAGACAATGATAGTACGGCCAAAATGCCGAAAATTTATGGAATAGGTTGTAAAGATTGTAAAAGACATCTGACAAACAAAAAGATCTATTGGAATTAGATTCAAAGAACATTTAGCACAATTAAGATACGGTACTATATGGATCTTCCATCGTTTGACATATTTGGTATAACAATCGCCACATTAATGAGGAGAATCTAAAACTACTAAAAAATGTTAGACAACCAGGATAGCTAAATGGTAATTTGTGTTCTCCCAGTGGGCTTAGAATGATATTTTTTATCTAAAATTCGAATGTTTCGTTTTTCTTGGTGAATTTTCTTGAAAAAAATCATTAATGAGGAGATCCCGACTTTTGAATTTGGAAAAAATTCTTCAAATGAGCGCTAATTAGGCCTGACCTGACCCCAGAACACATATCTGGGGTCAGTTTTAATTTTTAATTATATATATATATATATATATATATATATATATATATATATATATATATATATATATATATATATATATATAAGTATCACACCGATAACTCAAAAAAATAATGGGCCGATTTTGATTAAATTTTGCAAATGGCTTAGATAAGTTCGTTAGCCAGGAAAATCGGGCAAGGTTTTCTCGGAAAATTTTGTGTTTTCTTTCGAAAAAAAAATATATCTCCGGAATTAACAAAGTAAGGGCAACTAAATTTGGTACACGGGTTTATATCCTTACGTAAGCTACCTACCAAAACTTAGCTCTGTAGGTCAAAAGACAAAAAAGTTATAGGTATTTAAAAAAATTGGGGTTTCCCTCAAAACCTCAAAGTTGCGACTTAAAACGTCAAAATTGGCAACATTTAGGCAAATAACTTGATTCTAATACGAGATATGGAAATAAAATGTCTCAAGAAAAATGTTTTACAAACCCTGAAGTCTTAGTTTCAACCGTCAGGGTCCTTCATTTTACTAATATTTCCAGAAAATTCATTTCAAATAGACCCTTTCTCTGATGCTTGGCGGTAGTCTTCCCTATAGAGTTTATCGTTTAATGGTATATAATTGTTGTCGAATTTTCGTAAAAAATCAATAAAGCTCAATATATCAGTTATTATACAAGATATGAAAAAAAATGTATATATTAATTATAGGGTCTCTTGAGCTACATGTAAAAAAATAATTTATACAATCACAGGCTGGTGATACCGATTTTCTTTTTTTTTACCAAACACGCCTTATGTTATTGAATGTTTGCATTTTCCATCAAAATGTAATGCATGTTTGTAAGAAAAGAAATTATGAACGCAGCAAGTGCGTTGTGGTAGCGAATTTTGATCAAATGCTCCATATTTGAATAGCTCAATTTGCTATTAAACTATAAGGTTGACCAAGAAACTAGTTTTTTCGGGCACACTTTAAGTTTACTTTAGGACATTTTTGTAAAATTTCAAACAATAAACTTATTTTAATGGAACATGGCACATTGTTTTTACTATATAGGTTATACTGGTAACCAAATTTGATGCATGTTAAAAAAGAACACACATATTTGCTATTAAAAACATTTTTATGAAAATTCATTACCATAATGCACTTGCTGCGTCCAGAGCTTTATAAATATGCGCAATAAGTTAGATACTGCATTTATTCTATCTGTCTGTTCCGCACCGCGTATATAAACATAAAAATCTTAAACCACCCCTGGTGTGTGTTTTAGGGACCATATTTTGTGCAAACTTGAACTTGAAAACTTGAAATTTGCTGAACAAATGTTGAAACTAAAAATGTGGCTTGTGCGAACAGTATCAATACACATTAAAAATATATATATTACCCATTCTGTTGTGGAAAAGCTAAGGATTGTTTTTTCTCTTTTATTCCACGTCTTTCCGCACCGCCTCTTAAAACGTTCTATCCGATTGAGTTTTGTTTTGACTTTAAGCAGAGCAAAGCAGAATTTAATATTACAGACAACATGAATATCTGCTTTCTTCATGCTAACATTATATCAACATGTGCGATATTGCTGTTTTATATTCAAATATAACAACTGATGCGTCGACAAAGTTACAGAAAATTGAAAATATTCTCTGGACGGTATCCAAAGCGGCAATATACACAGAGCCAAGATTTTATGAGGGATTAAGCCTTGTAAACCGCAGTAAAGATGACGTGGAATGACTATATGAAAAATGCCGCCAACTTGTTTTCACATTGCATCTATGTTATCTCTACGAATGGTAATAGCATGTTTTGTGAAAAGGGCTGTGTAATATAAAGGAAAATATAGAAAAGTCGTGCGTCAAATAAATTGGTGGTAATCAAGGGAATAGCAGTACTTTTATGGGAGATAAAATGAGCTGGCGGATTTAAATTTGTTGTCATTATCCTAATAAGCATCTTTCTGTTTTCTGTTTTATTTAGGGAAATGTACAGTATTTTTCACGGTCTGTTGGATGGGCGTTTTATGAAGATATTATTGGGCGAGGCAAGGGAGTTTTTTAATTTCATAAATTGTCACATTTACACCGCTAAATATTTAAGAACTTAAGGTTGCTAAAAATACTTCTACGGATAGTCCCTTTTTAAGCTTCATTTTGAAAAAAAAACTAATATTGTGTACCCTTGAGGGCAGTTCTTGCTACAGCATAATAATGAAACATGCCTAACTGGAACCTGATCGTTTAAAACGTAAGAACTTAATAAGTTTGGTGGTAATAACTGGACGTTAGATTTTTCATTGTTTTTTATTGTATCCATTTCTTTGTGCTATTTGTATTATGATGTTGTGTTCCTTTTCTCGGTCGTGATTATGAAGTGGCACATTTAGCATTCTGTTTATTAAGTATCTGCATGCGGGCATGTGTGTGTGTATGTGTGGGTGTATTGAGTGTTTAGGTATAGTGAAGTCTGTTTGTGTAGGTTTTGTGTATATATTTTTTCAATCTGGTTTCCTATTCTCCTTAGTGTTAAGTCTAGGAAGTTTATGGTGTTGTTTGACTCTTTTCATATTGTAAATTTTATGTTGTTGATTTGGTTTATTTGTTCGACGATATTGTCTATGTTCGTTTTTTGATTGTCATATTCTACTAATATATCATCGTCGTATCTTATACATTTTATATTTGGGTCTGTTTCTTGTGTGATGGTGTTGATTTTTCTAACTTTTGTAAGTATATTTCTGCCATGATGCTTGACAGTTGAGATCCCATTGGTAGTCCGTCTTCTTGGATGTAGTATTCTCCGTTGAATTGAAAGTAATTTTGTTTCAATATGGTATTTAATATTTTGATTTGTTGTTTTTTTCTTTCATTTTGTTTTCGATTATATTTGTGTTTTCGTTAATTGGTTTACTATTGTACATATTTATGATGTCGAATGAGGCGAGTCTTGTGTTTTTGTTTGTGTTTTCTAATTTGTGCACTAGTTCTATGGAGTTTTTTATGCTAAATTTGTTTTCTAGCCTTATTTCTTGTTTAAGGACTTGATCTATTTCTTTTGCTATTTTGTAAGAAGGTGCATCTTTAAAGTTGATGTGTGGTCTTATTGAGCATCCAGTTTTGTGTATTTTTATTATTCCTGTCATTGGTGGTGCTTTTGGGTTGCTGTTATAATAATGTGTTGTTTTTTTTTGGTTAAGTACGGTCCTGTGTTTGTTATGATTTTCAAATTTTTTCGTTGGGTTTTTGTTCAGTTTCTTGCATTTGTTGTTGAGATGAATGTGTGTGTTTTTTCTATATAGTCTTGTATTTTTATTGCTACTAGTGTATCGCTTTTATCCGTTTTTACTAATGTTATGTTGTTATATGTGACTTTCTTTCTTATTTGCTTGATTATTTTTTCATGTGTATCGTTTTTGATTTAGTTTTGTCAATAATTCTATTTATTTCTGTTGCCAGTTAGTTTTTCAGTGGTTCTAACTTTTGGCTATCTATACAGTTTATTGCGTGTTGTTTGTCCACTATTATGTTCTCTATTGTAGATTTTTTTGTATCTGCAAACTTGGTTTTTACGTTGTTTTCTATTAATTTCTTTTTCTTCTTTTGTGAATTTTGTGCATGTTATTTTTATGAATCTATCCTGCAATATGTGGTGTGTTGTGGTTGTTATGTTTGTGTTATGTGGCTTTTTTTTTGGTTGTGTAGTTTTTTGTTTATTTTCTCTAATTTCTGTCCATACACCCACACACACACACACACACACACACACACAAAATGACGCCATAAAGATACTTAATAAACAGACTGCTAAATGTGCCACTCCATAATGACGAACGAGAAAAGGAATACAATATCATAGTACAAATAGCACAAAGAAATAGATAAAACAAGAAACCAATAAAAAATTTAGTTAATGAAATCAAAAACAAACAAAACTGAAAACAAAACACCAGAAACAAACACAAAATACACAAAATTCACTTAAAATCACCACACTAAAAAAATAATACAAACACGCAAACAATATGACTCAAAAAGAGCTACAAAACCAATAAGAAAACAATAAACAAAATAAAGAAAAACAAGAACACAACTCAAATGAATTAAACGGAATATAGAATGTAACACATGCAATTAAAAATATATGGGAATGACAAAAAAATCAATAGAAACAAGATTCAAGGAACATATAACAGCATTAGATAAAATCCACCTACCTAGCTACAAATCACCTTCACAACAGAAAACACCAAAAACCAGATATCAACCAATTACAACAACTAAGGCATATTAAAGAGCATAAAAAATGGAAATCTGGAAACAATACTACATTCAACAAGCAATAAGAAACAATTAATCCCAGAACAAATCTAGATGTAAACATTTAAACGAAACTTAATAAAAGCCCTACAAATAGACAAATTATCATGCCACAATAATCAAAACAGGAAACCGATACAGTCGTCACAGACCGAAAACACAACCAATAATATAACTGTAAACCGAACAATAGAAGCTCAACACGCAGACTTCACGTACAATTTCAGACATAGACCACACAGGAACGATCAGAGTCAGTATCGTGCTAATGATTAACCAGGCAGGTTTAAAACTGCAGTTCGCGTAAACAAATAAAAAATCACAAAAAGTATGGACGCAGTCAGTGCGTTATGGTAGTGAATTTTCATAGAAATGATCTGGCACCAAATATTTTATTATAACTTTTCTCCTTGTACTATAGAAATCTAGATATACGTGTGTAGTTTACCTTTTATATTGTAAACCTACCCACCAAATATGATTATCATAGCTTTTATATTTTTTGCGATAAATAATTTTTTCGAATGGAAGTAGTATTTTGTGTCCCTATCGCTGCAGAATCCCTTTGATACATAAGCCACGCATTATTTACACATATATTGAGCAAACACCGCAAGATACCATCTGTGAGATCTCAACACAGTACGATATAACGAGACTAGCATGTCCGCCAAGTCAACACCGCCCTTGAGGGTATTATATTCTGTAATAACTTTTTGACAATTGGCAGTAATTCTGGCCTTTTTCATGTTACTGAAACGGGACACTGTGGTTTGAGGATCAGTTGGAATGAAGGAACTTATTACCGTTGCACATCTATTATCAGCTTATTTTACAACTGAGATTTCATTTTAATTATCACATTGGACTTTGTAATATCCCCGTACTTTTTTGAGTAAGGCTTGGTCTTTTTTAATATTACAGCCTCGCAATCTATTTTCTGGATCGTTCCCAGTGAAATAATTCCAAATTGGTCACGTAAGTAATAAACCAGTTCCAGTGATGTAAACCAGTTATCAAAGCAAACTATGCTAAGAGGTTTGTCTGAAATGGTTTTGCACAGTTCCAGTATTACTTTTTGTCCAAAGCCAAAATATTTATTTACATATTTGGTGAAATTCGTTCTGTGAAATGTGTTTTCTCCCGCATATTGTAGTATGCCATACACCATTCCAGATACATCAGCCCTAATAAAAAATTTGATATCCCATTTTTTTGGTTTGTTTTTTATGTATTGCTTTCTAGAGTCGGCTTTTGTTCCTTTATAAGGTATCATCATTTTGTCTATGGAAAATTGTTTTCCTTGTTCACCGGCTAGACAAGTTTGTCTTACATGTTCTAAAACAGGTCGAATTTTGGCGTGTCTGTCGTAGTTGTCAATGTTCAAACTGTCTAAAAAGTGAATATTCCGGAGTAATAACTGATACCATTTCAAGGACATTATATTTGCAATAGTGCCATATCAAAATCCCAGTGACCAGTAGTATGTAACAGAACGCATCTTTACGACACCCATAATGAGTTATATTGCAATAAAATCATTTATTTTGGAAATGTTTGTGCTGAATGGTTTTCCGGTTCTTTGAGCACAATAAATATTTGAATGTTCAACTATTGATTCTAGTAGAGTATCTCTCAAGAACCTTTTAAAGTATTTCTAAGGGGTACGAACTTCCACGTCTTCTTCTAGATAATTATTTGGGAAAACATCAACCGGATATTTGAAAAGATTTGAGTCCCATGTGAAGGTCATTTTTTCTCTTTTTATTGCAGAAGATTCGACAGCAAGTTCAGACGACGCCTGGTACGAGATTCTGTTTGTGATAAACGGTAGACTGGTAGAAGGATTGTTCGAAACACGTCTAGATTTTCTTGTTGGTATAGACAGCAGATTTCTGATTGGTGACATATCATTTTAAATCTGGATGTTTGAAGGTATAAAAGGAATATTGTTGCAAAAACTATTTGCTGTACCATTGAGTTCATTAGGTTTTGTTATTTCAGAAACATGAGGAATAGAGCAATTTTCATCTACATCCATGTCGGGGTTTTCTGCTTCAGCGGAAATTTCTAGTATTGAGGAAGGAACACTATTTATTCAAGTTTGACTAGCTGTTACCGAGTATTCTTCCTGATCAGAATCACTTGACTCTTCTGATTCCATGGGTGGTAGAATAAACAGTATTTTCCCCGCCCTTGTTTATTTATTTATTTATTTATTTATTTATTTATTTGGATACCAACGCGGTTGCCCCCAAAATAGGATCACATACAGAGTATACAAATACAAATATAGCAGTGATAACAAAAACATCATTCATTATTCTAAAAACAAATCAAAACAATATTTCATTTAAGTTGTAAATACAATATACACATACTTGTGCACACACTTATAATATGGAGGGAAATAAAGAATCAAGAAATCAAAAAAATCAAGGCAACAACAATAGTCGGACTTTCAGAGCTTTTTTATACCCGAGCAATGAGCCACTGAACATGTCGATGGCTGAGAACTCATTACCCGCTCTCAACATTCTTGACAGCGGCGAATTTAGAGCAGCGTTAGTTATGCTAAAGGGCAAGGAAAAAGGTTCAGCCACCCTGAGAAGTCGATTTGGAACATTGAAACGTATCTGACTTAGAAGTTCCGGAGAGTCTATCAAACCGTTTACTATTTTAAAAAGGAAAAGACAATCTGAGACAAGCCGGCCTTCTTCCAATGATAGAATTTCAAAAAAGTATCGCATAATTTTGTAATCATTATTAAATTCTAACTTAAGTTTAAAGCACAAAAACCTTAAAAATCTATTTTGTATCTTTTCTAGACGCTCCCTGTAAATGAGATACTGGGGATTCCATACAGAAGACGCAAATTTTAATTTGCTGGCAACATACGCATTGTATAATGCGATAAAACATTTTTTATTGTAAAAACTGCACCCTGCCGCATGATAAGCCCCAGCATACGATAACTGTCAGTAGCAAGATTGTCAATATGTCTGTAGAACAGCAGCTTGCTGTCAAAGGTAACGCCTAGATCTTTTACATAAGTGACCCGTGTAAAAATATTATTATCTAAGAGATACGTAAACTCTTGCCATAGTTTCCCACGGGTAAAAGTTATAACACTACACTTATCTAAATTAAGGTAAAGCTGATTTATGCTACAATAATTAGTCAAGTTGTTAAGGTCGGCCGGTAAACGTAAACAGTCTTGTTCACAATTAATAGGAATAAATAATTTGAGGTCGTCGGCATACATCAAAAATTTACAGAATTGAAAACAAGTATTTATATCATTAACGTATACAAGAAATAATAGTGGTCCAAGGTGAGATCCTTGGGGTACACCTGATGGTAATTCGTAAGGGATAGATTCATAACCTAACACGGATATAAATTGAGATCTGTTTCTAATATACGAACTAACCCAACGCAGAAGAACTCCATGCACACCGATCACGTCCAGCTTTCTCAACAAAATGCCATGATTAATTTAGCAAAGGCTTTGGAAAAATCGGTGTACACAGCATCCACCTGCTTTTCTGTTTCCAAAGATCTCAATAGAAATTCTGTATATAAAGTTAAGTTGGTGTCAACCGACCTGCCTCTATAAAAACTATGTTGCTCTGGAATAATTTTTTGTTTGACAAATTCAAAAAGCTTTACATATACCAGGGATTCAAACAAATTTCCAAATACATCTAAGATACTGATCAGACGATAATTTTTAATACATTTCCTAGGACCACCCTTATGTATAGGAATACCAGAGGCAGTCTTCCATTTTATGGGATAAATTCCAGAATGCAGGGATCTATTGAAAATCAACATCAGGGGTTCTAACAGAGAATCGCCACATCTCTTTACAAAATATGGCGACAATCCGTCAGGTTCAGCACCCTTTTTATCATCAAGCCTTGCCAAAGAATCCAGTATCTCGTATGCAGTAATATAAATGCTGGACAGAGAGCGTGAATTAATACCCACATCTGTATCATCCGTATACGGTGCGTCATCTCAATTTTCATAAACGCTTCTAAAAAAGTGGGCAAAAAGATCGCAAATACCCCCTCCCGATGAAGCAGATACTTCATCTAATGTCATCGTGGACGGTATACCTTGATTGCCCCTCCTTAATGAGATATAACGCCAAAAACGGCTGGAATCCGAAGCAATTGAGTTCTCGGTCAGTCTGATATAGTGGTCATGATCATTAGCAATTTGCCGCTTGCAACGAGCCCGTAACATTTTAAAGAAACTATAATCGGCCGTGTTTTTATAAAGTTTCCACTTTTTGTGTTACTTATTTTTTTCTTTGATACTCTTAATTGTTGATGGAGAAAATATGGAGGATATTTTTTCTTTATTCGGATCATTGGGATGTGATATTTAATGCAATCAAAGATAACAGAGTATAACCCTCCAACCATACGATCAACCTCCAAACCTTCCATCAGGGCACGCCAAGGAATATTTTTCAGAATATGATTTATCATAGGGTAATTTGCTTTTTTAAAATTAAAAGAGCTATTATCAGCCCTTTTTAAACAATGTACGGCTTTCATAGAGAGCATGAATTCAACAGCAGGGTGGTGAACGTCCTCATCTACGAGAGGATAACAACAGTGTAATAAGCTCTCAACAATCTCTTCATTACACATAACAAGATCAAGTATTCTATGATTTACATTAGTAACATAATTAAACTGCTTAAAATTACATAAAGAAAAGGCATCAAGCAAAGGCACAGAGCTATTGTCAAAGTTAGCTGGCATTAAAGCTGCTGTATCTGCCAGTCGTTTCCACTCTATTCTAGGACGATTGAAGTCACCGCACAAAAGAAGTGGTTAATCGCCAACTGTTCCAATGAGATCACCCAGACCACTAGCAAAGCATTGCAATGAGTCTTCTGACTGTGGAGGAATATATACACATCCTACATAAAGCTTTATACCATTCCCAAGCGTCACCAATACCCAAAGATCCTCAACGTCTGTTTGTAATTGCAGAATAGACGATGAGTTGAAAGTATTTTTCACCATGATTAACACGCCGCCTCCCCCAGATTTTTGTGAAGCTGAAGATGCGCGATCCCTACGATACACAGTGTAGTCATTCCCGTTTATTAATTATGTGTCGAAAACCCCTTCCAGAAGCCAAGATTCCGTCACACAAACAATATCGAAGTTATTTGCAGCCAAATTTAGTCTAAAGTTTAAAAGTTTAGTTCTTAAACCGCGGGCGTTTTGATAAAAAACACTAAGAGCCATTTAAATTTTAAAGAAACTAAACAATTGTAAAGTATCAAAAGCAAACTAAAACTTACAGCTTGTCAAAAACATCCCGACCTCGAATATGTATAACTCGAGACCGCTCTGTCTTTCGCATAAATATTTGGCCGTTTTTTACCCAAATAAACTGGTAGCTCTTCTCTCTTGCAACCCCTCTTGCATCTGCCAACAATAGCTTATTCGAAGGTGTCAGATGTTCGCTAATGGAAAGTGCGTCACCAACCCCCTGAATATTCACACCAGAACGCCCAGCATCTCCCAAAGAAGTTCTTCCGACCTTCCAAGCTGCGAGAAAATTATCTCTAATGTTCCGTGAATTAAATCTGACCACGACAGTTTTAGGTTTATCTGGGATTCTTGTACGCACCCTGTATACAGTGTCAATATGACTACGCTCTACTGGGAAATTTGTAAATTCTCCTATTTTCTGTACCAGCTCAATTAGATTTTCCCCATTCTTCTGTGGAATGCCAAACACTTCAACATTGTTGCTTCGAGAAAACTGTTCCATTTCATCAATTCTCGTATTAAGTGCCATAAACTCCGATGAATATTTTTCAGCCTGAACTTGCAGATTATCCACCTTTTTTGTATAGGTCTCAAAGTCCTTCATCACAACTTCAAAATCGGAAATCTTATTTGAACAAAACATAACAGACTCCCGTAGCGTCCTCAGTTCCGTCCAAATCTCTCTAAGAATTCCGGTAAGACTCGTATCTTCAGAACGCATGTCAGAGCCTAAAGGAAGAGTAAGCTGCGCAGCCCCAGGTACAGCTGGTGGACCCGCAGCGTCCTCATCGACTACGGCCACGGTGGTCAGCGAACGCCGTGATCCTCCGTTTCCAGCAGCAGTGGGACGATTTGTTGATTTTGTAGCAGCAGCGGCAGCGGCACCAGCTCTGCAGTTCGAACACAGCCAGGCTAAACCAGCAGCATTCTTTATTTGTATCAGCTGGTCTTTCGATAACTCGGAACGTCGCCCGTTTGCATGATAGTAGCGGCCACACGAACCATCACACAGAATTCCTGGTGATTTTTTACTTATTGCTGATAAGCATGTATTGTAGATATTCGACATTGTTTTAATTAAATTGAAGCTCAAAAACTCACTACTATTTAAAGTATCGATAGCACAACCACTTCTAAACAACGTTCACCAAATCACAAGTCGTATCTCTGCAAAATTACGAATTATTAACTATGATTTCCACACAAAAAACCGTATAAACTTGGACGTAAAAATATCACGTTTGACTGTAAATTCACTCACTTACTCACACTTGTTTCTCTTTAGATCTACAATAGAAAGTACGGCATAAACAGGCAATGCGTCTTTTAATATGTAGTTTTATAGGTTACGGCCAGCTCGTACACTGTATATTTTGAGATACTATATACTTCCATCGTGACTAACTACTTGAAATACTAAAATTCAATGATGATATTATTATATTTGTACTGAATATACTTTTTTTATATAGTTACATAATAATTTCGCCAAGTAAACAATATTGAACACAATGTAACAATTAATCCACCGAATCTGTGCACTGTCATTGGAGATGCCCGGATCAGATCTGAACGCGTTCAAAGATTCGGATTTTTAAAAAGATCGGAATGAACCGACTCTTAAAATTATGAATGACGGATCCTGAATCCGAGTCTGATCTGTGCTGAGTCGTGAGACGTGAGGCAACTGACCGCTTTTGACTCTGACTCTGGCACTGTGACGTATGTTATGCCTGATCCGACTGATCCGCTGTTACGTTCTCGTTCTCGGCTCTCGGATCACGGCGCTCTAAGCAACGAAAGGAGAATCAAAATATTTGGGCTGAATAAGGCACACCTAAATAACACGATCCGAGATCCGAACCCTGAAACATTCAGAATTCAACTTAGAACGCTCAGCCTGCTTGTTGCAACATAAGTATTTAGATTATTGAATGTTTTATAATTTTTTTATCAGGTATATATTATATCGTTTGTACAATCTATTTCTCTTGCATCTATATATTGTGTAAAATACTTATTTATCCAATAGTAGGTAATAATAGCAACAATAAAACTATAATTATACATTCAATTTTTTTGAAACATTTATTACATATTAACATGTAAAAAATATTTTCATTTAGTATTTTATTTCTAAATGAAGTTCTTTTTTCCATTACAATTTGACCACTTTTACTAAAAATTCTTGCACATGGCACTGAAGTAGGAAGTAGGAAGATATAATCTTTTTTTAACAAATTCATATAATCTTGGATATATATTTCAATCCGTATAATAGGTTCTCACTCTTGATCACCTCTTTTGTTCTGGTCGATCTTACTGAATGCCGTATGTATCAAGTCACAGTCACGCGAGACAGAAATTCATTGGGATTCAAGAATCGGTTCAAGGATCCGGATCTTCAAGAAGATCCGGAGCCGGTGATTCGACTCTTCGAAAAGATCCGAATTTCCCATCTCTGTCATTGAACGACAAACATCATGGCCGTCATGCATACCAAAATACTTCACAAACTGTCCGATAGATACCACTAGGTATTCCATCTCTTATCTAATGTATCCTTAAATGCACAGTACCATTATTTGCAGAAAACGGAGTCTCGCAACTGTTCTGTCATAAAATAAATTATATGTATCTTAAAAGATACATCGTCAAGACAAGGGTTAAAATATTCCAACAGACAAATTCAATGGTGCTAAATAACTAATTAATTTCAGTTGCGGGTGATGCAATGATAAATTTATATAAATATGTATCTACTTGTTATGATGGAATTTAGCTAGGATTCGTGCAAATATTCATTGTGGCCTGAAAGGTAAGAACACAATTGGTGCTACTTACAATGCTTAAAGAGAAGTTTGCATGTTTTGAGAAACATTTCTCATATAAATAAATATGTCGTTGTATGTCATGTCATGTGTGTTCTGCAATTATCTGTAACTGATAAGGCGTGCGTGTTTATCATGATTTTATAATTTTACTGTCACTCACAAATTATGAGTTTTTGGTCAAAAGTCAAAAGCATTTATATTATTAACTTGTCATATTAGAATCATTAAAGTCGTAAAATTTTGGCAAATTAATTTTAAGACATGTTAAATTGATGAGACATAAAATACAGATAATTATGTTTTAACGACTGTTAAAAACAAAACCATACCTGCAAATTTTAACAGGGTGTGCCATTTAAAGCTCCATACGCCATTTTCACCAATAGGGATCTTAAAAATTGTCAAGAGATGTTAGATTAAGGAAGCGAAGGAGTTGAGCTTTGCGGAAAAATAAGTTTGTAGATGGTGCTGCTATGCAAAGAAACTTTTCGATTCCCAGCTGACTGAAATATATTGCATATGATAGACAATTGAATCTTGAATAAACCTGTTCGCAATTTTCATAAAATAAGCTAATTCTTACTGAATTAAAAAAAAAAATTCAAATGATTTGGAGTGAACTGTTTGTGAAAATTGGTTACCTAAATTTACGTGGACATGCTATGGCCTCAAAAACAGCAGTTTATTCAGCTAGGTGCGCTTGAATAAATTTATATATTATTTGTTTGCTGTACTTTTTGTGATTTTTTTACTGGTTCACGAGGACTCCAGTTTCGAACCGTCCCGGTTCATCATCAGCACGCTACTGACTGTGATCGTTTCTGCGTGGTCTATGCCTGAGATTGTACGTGACGCCTGCGTGTTGAGCTTCTATTAGTCGGTTTACTGTTCTCTGATTGGTTGTGTTATAGGACTGTGTCGTGTGTATCGGTATTGATCACTGTGGTTGGATAATTTGTCTGTTTGTATGGCTTTTATTAAGTTCTGTTTAAATGTTTGTACTTGGATTTGTTCTGGAATTAGTTGCTTCTTATTGCTTGTTTGTTGAATGTAGTATTGTTCCCAGAGTTTCATATTTTGTGGTCCTTAATATGTTACATCAGTTGTAATTGGTTGATATCTGGTTTTTGGTGTTTTCTGTTGTGAATGTGTGTAGCTACGTTTGATTTGTAGCTAGGTATGTGGATTTTATCTAATGTTGTTATATGTTCCTTGAGTCTTGTTTCTATTGATTTTTCTGTCATTCCTATATATTGTTATTGCGTGTGTTACATTCTATTTGATATATTCCGTTTAATTCATGTGGGTTGTGTTCCTGTTTTCTATTTATTTTGTTTATAATTTTGTTATTGTAGCTCATTTTTAAGTCGTATTGTTTGAGTGTTTGTGTTATTTTTTTGGTGTGGTGGTTATAAGTGAATGTTGTGTATTTTCTGTTTGTTTCTGGTGTTCGGTTTCGGTTTTGTTGATTTGTTTGTTTTTGATTTGTTTTACTAGCTTTTCTATTGTTTTCTTGTTGTATCCATTTCTTTGAGATACTTGTATTATGTTGTATTCCTTTTCTCGTTCCTCATTATGGAGTGGTACATTTAGCATTATGTTTATTAAGTATCTGTATGCGGCCATTTTTTTTTTTAAGGTCGGCCTATTTCCGCGACTATGGCCAATCACCGACGTCAGGGAGCAGTTTTACTTCACTATCCTGGGAATTTTGCCGAACCCCTGCCTTTCTGGAAAGAGGGTAGGGATCTTTAACGTGCCTAACATCGCATGGACAAGGGACCGACGGCTATACGCCCCCTCCGAAGGGCGGAACGTGCACACATTCAACTTGCTCAAATACAATGCCAGAAACTCGGTTGATGTTAATCTTACAGTTTGTACTGAAAAAGTGAAAGGGGTACGCTGGGATCGAACCCAGTACCCTTCGGTTCAGAGTCACACGTTCTTACCCCTGAACCACCGAGGTTCGAGGCCATTTTGTGTGTGTGTGTGTGGATGTATTGAGTGTTTAGGTAGAGTTATGTCTGTTTGTGTAGGTTTTCTGTATATTTTGTATTCAATTTGGTTTTCTTTTTTTATCAGGAAATTTATGGTGTTGCTTGATTCTTTTTCTATTGTAAATTTTATGTTGTTGATTTGGTTTATTTTTTCGATGATATTGTCTATGTTGGTTTTTTGATTGTCATATATTATCTATATATCATCGACGTATTTTATCCATTTGATATTTGGGTCTGTTTCTTTTATGATGGCGTTGATTTAATCTTCTAACTGTTTTATGTATATTTCTGGCATGATGATTGATACTGGAGATCCCATTTGTAGTCCGTCTTCTTGGATGTAGTACTCTCCGTTGAATTCAAAGTAATTTTGTCTTAATATGATGTTGATTTGTTGTTTTTTGTTGTTATTTTGCATTTTATTTTCGCTTATTATTGTGGTTTCGTTAATGGGTATATTGGTGTATATATCTGTTATGTCGAATGAGACAAGTCTTGTGTTTTCGTTTATGTTTTCTTACAGTGTAGTGCAACATCTCAAAAGATATATATATATATATATATATATATATATATATATATATATATATATATATATATATATATATATATATATAGTGGTTTCAGATTTATTTATACGCTACATGGCACAGCCGCCATACCTGGTAGAAGAAAAAGTTACAGACGAAAATTTGTTGGTTAAGAAAGCTGCTTTCAACAATATTTTACTTAGATATACAGAGTAAATACAAACTGTACATTTTGAAATAAACCTCCTTTTTTTCCAATGAAACATTCTTGTCCAGTTTCACAAAGCTTGGTTAAATATTTAACGGACGATTAGCTAATCAAGGCTAATCAGACGACCAATCACAGACTGTGATTCGGGTTTTTGGCATGACAACCAAATATTTTGAAGCTGTGATTGGTTGCATTAAGCCTTAATTAACTAACCGGCCGTTAAATATTTTATCAAGCTTTGTGAAACTGGGCATCTTATGTTTAATCTGGTATATAGATTTCTCCTTTAATTTTTAATCAATAATGTGATAAAAAAACACAATTTCTCATTGGTCGTCCAATCACCTCGCTACCTGAATATGATTACCTACCCAATCCAAGTAACAGACTTACATCATACAAGCATATTCAAGAACTGAAGCAGCGATTCTGGTCGAGATTCTCCACATAATATGTTTCTCAACTGCACCAAATCTACAAAAACGTATTTCAAACAGTCCAGTTCCCACTATCTCTCCAGGATGTTTATTTTCGATTCGCCAGAGTAACCAACCATCCCATCTATGGCCAGTCAGTCGCATTATTAAACCTTGTCCTGGACCAGACAAAATCCCTCAGGTAGCAGATTATGTTTTAAACTGTCCATTCAAAGGCTGAGCTATCTACAAATTTGTATTATTTGATAATAGCTGTTTTCATCTCTTTTTAGTAGGTTAGTTACTTACATATGAGAGGTTGGTACTTTTATCTTTGTCCAATCTGGTGGATTTCACTACCTGTTTTTAGTGTATTTTATAAACCAACAATGTATCTAACGTACGTACAAACAAGAGTTGTTCCTATTCTAGAAGAACCTATTGTACAGTCCACTAAAGTTGCTATATGCTATTAATATTAAATCAATTAGAATCTACACAAGTGCAATTCGTACCAGCGCAAGATAATATGGGCAATTAACTTATTACATTACTATATATATATATATATATATATATATATATATATATATATATATATATATATATATATATATATACATATATATATATATATATATAACATACTTGGTTCTCGGGATAAACCGCGTCCAGAATTTATTAAAACTTTACGTTTCGGCACCCATTTTGAAACTATTTTCAAGAGGTAAAGGAAATATTTAAGGACATGAACTCTAACACCGTATTCTGCCTACTCCTTAAAGCAATAGAAAGAGGTGGGTTGGGCTGTTGTAGCTCGATTACGGGGCCTCAGTCTGCCTACTTCCCAAATCTCGCCGGAGATCGTCTCTAACGTCTCAGTGTGTTCAACCCTATGCCTAAGAGAGATCAGACAGTTCGTTGCAAGTCTTGTATTGTGTGTACTGTTTCGTATGCCTGCTTCGGTATCAGTGTAAATAGGGAGGTCAAGGTCAATTAAGTCGGGGGCTTTCGTCACGGAACTTAAAGGATTAGGAGGACTGCAGGTATTTGTTGAGTCAGGTAACGGGGAAATAAAATTGTCTATTGAATTTATTGTCTTTTGTGTGTTTGTAATGAAGATATAATAGGTTTACAAGTAATCGGAAGACGAAGAGCATCATCTCTTCTATTTAAACAATCAGGATGTTTTTCGAACTCGGTGGCTTCGCGGATAATCCTGTCTTTGAAACTGTAAAATGAGGCTACTAATTTGGCATTGTAGAAGACCATTTTGTGTCATGTATGAATATGATGCATGGCCAGCGCGGACGAGGGGTCGGATTTTCTAACTGCGATGTTGTGTTCATATATTCTATTGTGTATACGTCTGTTTGTCCCACATAAATTGGGGAACTGTCGGAATAATGAATTTCGTAAACTCCGTAGAATTACCGTGGAATCGTATCCTTGGGAATTTTTATCAGATTTAACAGTTTTTTCTCTGTTGTGAATAAGGTTTTGATACTATGGGTTCTAAAAATTCGACTGATTTTGTCGGTGACACCTTTAATGTATGGTAAAAACGCTGTGTGTTGTGTGGACTCTGTCTGTTCTTGTTGTGGTGTAGTGGTTTGTTGGTGTGCGTTTCTAATGTTTCGTAATATGTGATTGTTGTCGTATCCGTTTTCCAGTATCTGTATTAAAACGTTCAATTCGCTCTGTTTGTTGTTGTTGTCCGTTAGTCTTAGGGATCGTGTTACTAGTGTTCGAGCCACGGAATTAAGTTGCGATGGGTGATGGGGAAATTGGGCGTTAAGATAACGATTAGTGTGGGTTGCTTTTCTTTATACAGTGTAAGAAAATCCTCTGACTGAGCTTTTAGTAATGCGTACATCTAAGAAAGGCATAGAAAAATTACTTTCTGTTTACATGGTAAACTGGATTTGGGGGTTAATGTTATTTAGGCAAGAAAGGAATTCGTCTAGAGATTCTTTAACGTCTGGCCAGATAGCGGAAATGTCGTCAACGTATCGTAACCAGCAGATTGGTTTAAGTTCGATTAATTGAGGCCTTGTGTCTCGAAGTTTTTCATAAAAATGTTAGCCAATGCAGGAGAGAGTGGTGAACCCACTGGGGCACCTCGAACCTGTTCGTAAAGTTTGTTATGAAAAAGGAAATAAGTGTTAGGTGTGCAGTATTCTATAAGAGCTAAGGTATCGTGTGAAATATTGTATTTATTTTTGGGAACGTCAAGGGTTTCAGATAGAGGTATATTAGTGAATAAGGAAACTATATCAAAGCTAACTAGGATGCCGTTTTAAGAGATGCTGTTGTTTTGAATATATATATATATATATATATATATATATATATATATATATATATATATATATATATATATATATATATATATATATAAATTCAAACGGATCTTGGATTTGGATAATTCGCGCTCATTATAAAAAATCATCCTTCGTTTCCTCTCTCTTCGTGAATGTTCGCAATCAAAATTCACTAATATATAATATGGATTAGAAAATAATGCTTTCTAATATCCGGATTCGAAGTAGCTTCTACAGGGCTCCACACAGTTATAACTATTTTACTACTTACATTAACAGGTTCTAGATTGTTTAACAGAGCTTTTAAAAAATATAACATTAGACTAATAATGCAGCAATTTGAAAACAAAGTTAAGTGTCATTAGAGGTAAGTAAACAATAAGTGCCTGTCCTTCAAGCTATGGCTAATACTTTAAAGTTTTAAGTATCACCAGGCTATGCTGTAGACAGAAATAGCTAAAATATAAAAAAATACATAAATAATAACGTTTTCTAAAGTGCCAATAACATTTCGCTGACTACTATTGTCTATTAATCAAAGAGGCAAATTCTGGTAACGACAGGCTCAACTGGATTTATATAATAACGTGAAATATCGCCAATAAACTGAATTTATGACCCAGTAAACACATTTTATGGCTATTAGAATTTCTATGGGTTTCTAGTTTGCAGCAATGAGAAACTATTGCAAAAGACTAATAGCCAGCAATAACAGCTCTATATAGAGGCCCTTTGGAGTTATTGTATCGAAAAATATATTTGTATAGGATACTTAAATGGTCCATATCGCTAACTCTATGGAATAATGCTTAGCTTATGTTGCAATATAAACTGTATAGGCGAATATTACCCGTTTTTGATAAAATCTGCGTTATTTTCTCTAAAAATCATAAGCACATGGTGAAAAAGTACATCCTGTAATAAAACTAATATGTTACGTAGGGTCACTAAATATTTCGAGTCATCTGCCTGCGTAGCACACTCAATGACTTGTTGTTTTGGTGAATGTAAGAAAAGGTCGCTGATAACGAAATCCCGACTGGGTGGAGACCACCAAACAACCTTTTAAATAACCCGAATTAAAAGCGCTTAAATCCACACTTAAGGTTAGTTGTAACCTTTATATTTTTCAAAAGTCCAAGCGCAGCAAGTGCGTTATTGTAGCGAATATATTTGAACTTTCAATGACTAAATTTTCCATTAACCTAAAAACTTAGAATTTGTTGCATATTAAACTCTCTGTAGGGAGAAACATATAGCTCTTTTTTCAAAACAATTTAATTCTTTTTAGAAACATATTTTTCAGTTTTAGAAAAGTGGTTTGATTCGGGTTGTTTGCGAACTTATATATCGAAGCTATTGTCAAATGTGATATTCTTGCTCTTTAAATATTTTTGAGTTATTGTTCAGACAAATACATACAAACATATACGCACAAATATATATAGTCCCAAAAACCCATAATCTCATTTTAGGATATTCAAACTTGTAGGCAGAGAAAGCAAAAAAGAAAGTTCTTGGTTGTACAATTCCTTATATACAGTGTCAAAGATGAGAAGGGCCACTATGGGGATATGCAAAACTGTAGCAGATACAGACTTGGTTAAATAGGAGAAAAGTTGCGCCCTCAAAAGCCCAACAAATAGGAGGTTAGACACCTGCGAGTTTTTTTTTTGGTTTTTAATACATTTTGAAAAATTCTGATTTTTCGTGCTTATATATTAGTTGCTTTCTGGCCTTAATAGTGAACCTAAAAAAATTCAAGAAAAAAAGTGTAATATTTATGAACGTACAATTCATCCCTTTTAAGCTAAATTTACTTTTCAAAGTGTCTCAATAGTCGGTCTCCTTTTTGGTGCAACCGGGACACTATTCAAAAATTAAATAAATATTTAACTTGGATAACTTAAACCATTAAATTGCGAAATTGTTTCAAAAATTTTAAAATTGTCAGTGTACACTCCTAGAAATCATTTACATAATAACTTAGACAAATTAATAAGGGTGTTACTCATTTCAACAGATTAAGATTAAGTTAGTAATATGTTGTGTTCTAATATTGTACTTTGTATATATTGTTTATCTTATTTACGTGTCTTATGACAAGTCATAATGGATCGCCACAATAAAGGACTTTATATATATATATATATATATATATATATATATATATATATATATATATATATATATATATCTCCTGGCCAATACCACGACATGCGTTGAATCACATTACTCACTAGCCACCATAACTTCCGTCCTGTAAAGCTTGCGAAAGGATGTGTAACAGAAGAAATAGACCAGTTTATTTCTTGTATGGACTATTCGGTGTGCAATGCGCATGCTCCACCATGTCCACCTTAGGCCCGGCTGTGGACACTTGCGTGAAGAGCCATGTATGGTGTTATGACGATTCTAGGATTTCACAAGAGCTTCGACGTAAACCACAATACCACAAAAATAAAGCTGTTGGAAGAAATCTGCCAGCAAAAACAACCACTGCCCTGGCTACTACCAGCAAGTTATGTGATTGAACATCCGTCGTCGTATTAGGCAGGGAAGTTGTTACTTTTTCGCTCGCTAGTTTCTTCTACGGAGTCCCTTTGGCTGTACTGTGTACGTAAAAGCTAAAAGATGATGTGGTAGCCTGGAATCAAAAAGGCGCTACTCTCCACTGCAATATATATATATATATATATATATATATATATATATATATATATATATATATATATATATATATATATATATATATATATAATTGATGTGCACGTGGCACACACGTCTTTAAAGAGGAAAAACGACGGTGCCGTTTTCGTGAGTTGAGGCGGATGACGACCACTTATTCTTGCGCATTAAATACCTCTATTGCGTCGAAAGCCAAGTCACATCTGTGAATACACGAATTACTTTTCATCTTTTATGTGAAAATTAGACAATGAGTGTAGTAAATACATGCTACTTAGAACGTTATTCTACGAAAACGTTTCGTAGTTATTTTGTTGAGGTCATAAAAATTAGAAGTGACTAGTAATGTTGTGTCAAAAGTAAAAACAAGGCTGGTATTGTAGAGGTAAAAATCGCTACCACTTTGCAGGAAAGAAAAAGTTTAACAAATTTTTCAGGATAGTGCGCAGTGAAACTGCAGGTTGGCGTCGGTAATCCGCCAAAGTCGCAGAGATAATTCGAAATTAGAGAGACAAAATTTTGGTTTCGATGTTGTATTGGCACGTTCTATTAAGCAAGCCTTCCTATTAGAGAAGTTTTATTTATTAGAAAAAATCGTTAATATCGTTAGTATCGATGGTGAGACATTTTTCCAAATGAGCTTGAATTTGGGTCCCTAGACCCCGAAACAAAAGTGTGGTTGAATTTTTATATTCTTATAATATATATATATATATATATATATATATATATATATATATATATATATATATATATATATATATATATATATATATATATATATATATTACATTTTAATTGTATGCTGTGCTTTTTGTGATTTTTTATTGCTTTACGTGGACTGCAGGTTCGAACCGTCCCGGTTCATCATCAGCACGCTACTGAGCTAGAGTAGCGTGCTGATGATAAACCTGGACAGTTCGAAACTGCAGTCCACGTAAACCAATAAAAAATCACAAAAAGTAGAGTAAACAAATAAAGTGTATACTTGAAAGTGATTACAGTATAGTGCAACATTCCAAAAGATATATATATATATATATATATATATATATATATATATATATATATATATATATATATATATATAATATTAAATTACATCAATAATTATCTAATCAACGTGTGTAAAAACATCAAGACCAACAATGCTCCAGCAACAGATAAAATTAAATATGTTAATGACACAATATTTTTTTACCCCACCCATGAAAGTGAAGTGGACAATAGAATTTTTGAACTTAGAAACACCAATACAGTAGGTTTTGACGAGGTTCCGGTAAGCTGCTGAAAGAGTGTGCTGATGTTTTAGTCAAGCCATTAGCACATATCATTAACTTATGCCTGGCTCAGGGATTGTTTCCGGATGACGTGAAGAACTCACTAGTGATTCTGATACATAAGAGTGGGGACATATATCTACTTACCAATTATAGACCTATGTCACTAATTTCGAATAATGCAAAAATAATAGAAAAAATTCTATGCAAGCAAATAGTGGCTTTTTTAGAGAAACATAAAATATTTAGTGAGAATCAAAATGGCTATATTAAGAAGAGGTCAACTAAGAGAGCAATATTTCAAGTCATCAAGGAAATTACAGAGGGACTAAATAAGCGTGAAAGCACAATGTGTATGATTCTGGATTTATCTAAAGCTTTTGATAGCATGTCCCACGACACACTGTTAGTTAAGTTGGAATTGCGTGGTTTCAGGGGAGTCTCACTGAATTTAATGAAGTCATACCTATTAGGCAGGAAACAATGTGTGGCTTTTAATGATCATAAGACAGGAGTGTTTCTGGCATCTGAATGGTAAATTATAGAACGAGGTGTGCCTCAGGGCTCAATCCTTGGGCCAGCCTTTTTCTTACTTTATATTAACGAACTGTCTGAAATATTGCCCCATAAGACAACCCTGTTTGCTGACGATACATCTTTGGTTTTACGAGCCCCTTCAGATAGTGATCTCATTTATGAGGCATCACAATCACTGAGAATTCTGGAACAGTGGTACAATGGAATAAACTTACAATTGAATGTCACTAAAACAAATTTAATCTCATTTAACTATTTTAAGGGTAACCAGTTATCGCTGAAATTCAACTCAGAGTCGCTACAGCACACAGGATGATGTTAAGTTTTTGGACTTGAAGCTTGATTCTCAGTTGAACTGGAGGGCTCATGTTGGATATCTGACAGGCAAACTGTCAACTTTTAGTTATGCTCTGCGTGTTCTGTCCGATTCTAGTAGTACCAGTGCTGGCCTCGAGGCGTACTACGCATATGTGAACTCAATGCTTCGATATGGACTAATGTTCTGGGGGAATTCCATAGAAGCTGGTAGAATCTTTAGGCTCCAAAAGGCATGTATTCGCAGCATATTTAAACTCAAATATAGGGGTTCGTGTAGGAGAACATTCCTCGACAACAGAATACTTACCTTGCCAAGTTTGTATATATTAGAGTGTGCGTGTTTTGATAGAGAAAATCGGAATTTGTTATCAGATTGTGAACAACAGCATCAATACAACACCACAACACGTTTAAAGGATCAATTAATTGCGCCAAAAACTACAAAAAGTATTGTTTACAATAGTGCTGTGGTGCAGTCCCTAAAGGTGTACAACAAACTGACGCTGCAGATAAAGGAGCTTCCATCTGCAAAGATGAGAAAAACGCTGAATAATATTCTGGCGGCAAAGACCTATTATCATATTGAGGATTTTTTATCTGACAAGTTGTAGTTGTTGGTAATCAATATCGTGATTGTATAGTTTTTAAAAAAAATGCAATTCCTGTGTTTTTTATGTTTTTTTAAATGTTGACGTGTTCTACACACTTTTTTATGTATTGATAGTGCGAATAAATATATATATTATTATTATATATATATATATATATATATATATATATATATATATATATATATATATATATATATATATATATATATATATATATATATATAGTAAACTGACCAAAACTTTAGCGCATACATTCATTTTGTTAAGACCACAGACAAGTTTATTACGCAGCTCGATTAGACCAGTGTTTCTAACAAAAAAATTGTTATTCTGAAACCAAAAATGGTATATCAATAAATACCAAAGCTATTTTTATAAAATTTATTATGTTCGTTGCCCTGGTAAATATATCACTATCTACCAAAATTCAACTTTATAGGTTTATAGCTAATTGGATTATACAAATTTTAAACAGATAATGAAAATACGCTACCATAACTCACTTGCGTCCCACATTTTGTTTTGTTTATAAAACGCCTGTTAGATTCTGCAGAACTTCAATAAGGTATTGCCAAAGCTTTAAAACCAAATAGCATCTTAATTAAAAAGCCACAATCCTCCCAGATTATTGGATGTAAATACAAAGTAGTTAATTGATAGGAGATCCGACAGTGTTTGTGGGCTTTGGGTGGCTTTAGTTTGGCTGTTCTTTGTGGCAGTGTGGCATTTATACCGGTCGAATCACTAGGAGACCCCTTTTCATTCCAAATTACTGGATCAGTCGTCCAAGCTGGTGATTAATTTAACGTTAGCTTGTCCAGTCTTTCATGAACTCAAATAGGGTTGATTAATTTCAGAGAGAATTAAAACTGAAAATATGAAAATTCAGAGAAAATTCTCAGCTCTTCTCATAAACACTGACAAGCATTTTTCATTATCCTAATACAAGCTGATACTTCAGATGGATTTTCGTCTCTATTGTAGATCCTTCAAGATTAAATTACAGGCTCTTTTTGCTACTTTGCGTTTGGGGATCGAGACGCTTCTCAATCTTTGTTATGTATTTAAACAGAAAGGAAGGAGTTTTTATTAACAAGCCGCTGAAAATTGTACAGATGCCCATTTAGTTAGTCCAGGATCTTATACCACAGTAATTTAAAAATAATTCGAAAAATACCAGCAGCCATTCCGGCAATAATAAAGGTGCTTTTGTGATGTTGTTCTTGTTTTTATTTGAGTTGCCTTGTGGAGGATATATACTTTAACCTGATAACCTGAATTGCCTGAGATATAAGGTTGGGCTGAAAACATTTTTTAATTTTACAAAACTGGTTTGCAGAAAACTAACTCATAAACTCAAATCAGCTATTTACTTATAGGATTTACGTCTAGTAATCACTGTTGCAAAATTTTGTTTGAGAATCTATTGTTAACCATACTAGTTTGTAATAACCATTATTAGCCTGTGTTATACATTGTTGGATCTCCCCGAAACCTTGCACTCATATCTTGAGTATATATATATATATATATATATATATATATATATATATATATATATATATATATATATATATATATATATATATATTACCGCTTTAAGTTCATATATTTGTTACTTTGTATAGCTATTTAGTGCATCCTAATTATAAACACTTTAACCATCAAAATATCAATATTACTTTTATAATTTTATTATTACCAATTAATTAATTGTCATACTTCAACAAGTAAAAGAAAAATAAATAAATCGATACAATAAATACATCAAAAATATATTTTACAAAAATTGTTCAAAAATACCGCGCTAAATGCAAAAAGGAAGGATTTATGGTGAGGACCTGTCCAAATTGTTCTAGAGATTCAGTAAACTCCAGAAGTCGTCCACAATTGGTCGGATGTGGCCGACGACAGTAGATGATTCGACCAATTCTCGTCTTAACAACATCTTGGACTATATCCTAGAACATGTCAAGAATGGCGAAAGTCCTTATCTACAGGTGTCAATTTTGGGAAAATCTATTAGAACTTTGTTGGATAGTGGTGCTTCTCGAACAATATGTGGTGGAAAGGGTTGGTAAATTTTACAAAATTTAGGACTAACCTTGAATAAATCAAGAGTCGTTACTTGTTCTGTGGCAAATGGTAAAAAATGCTTGAGTATGGGAAGTTGTTTCGTTACATTTCATTTGAAGACTCGTGTGACATGAAATATTGATTGTGTTGGAATTACCACACACAAAATAGGAATAGTCCCGGACCTTAGGCATGATGAATGGTATTTTTCTAGAGACTGTGAAGCCATAGATATTTACAAACACAGTTTTTTTCTGACTACTGCCCAAGAGAGTTTGTAAAATGAATTTCACTTAATGGAACATACTATTGTCACTGATTGTGCACCTATCAAATAGCGGTATTACCCTGTGTCGCCAGTGGTCCATCAGCTTCGAAGCACACAGTGAGGGTCTCAAACTTCAGATGTCAGAGATCTCAACCCCCTCCGCGTCGTCTGGACACACGACACCCGCCAACGCTCGGCCCAGGGCGGTATCATCTGGAACCCCACTCCCGAGTAACAACCAAGTCTTGTCTCAATTAATTTTTGCGCTTGTTTTTGCACACCAATGGTAGCCTCTGCAATTTTTTAGCCATTCAGATTGCAGACACAGTCCATATTGATTTCCTTTGGATTCTAGTTTAACAGATTTGTGTTTGTATACTTAGTTTTTAACAACGTCCAACAACATAATGTTCAAGCGGGTGATGTCTGAAGACAGCGAAGGTCTTTGAGTGGAACCATAAGTTGCGATGATTCTATTACGAAAATAATCCCCGACTTGAAATCAGCTTCACTGGAATTATGAGTCGGTCCTCATCTTGCTTAAAAAAAGTCTATCGGTTCAATTTAAATATCTAGGAACTCTCTCAAAATGTACCTTAACAATTATCTATCGCGTTCACCTGTCAGAATTCCCCCACAGAATATAGTCCATTTAATTCTAGTATTGATACCGCAACAAATATTAGTGTTGAAACGCCTTTCAGAATATGCTCGTAAAAGTTCGGTTAGCCCCAATGACGATAGTCTTTCCTATTATATATTTCGTTTTGTGAAAAATTGGACACTTCCGTTTATTGAAATTTGTGTTAATAACTCACTAGCCACTAGCAAAAGCGTAACCTTCTCTCCTCGGCACCCACATAGAATTATTGAACTGGTTGATATTTAAATAGTCTGGACGCAGAAAGTGCGTTATGGTAGTAGATTTTCATAGAAATTGACATTTTTCTTAAACAAATTGCCTATAACTTTTCTTTCTTGCAAGATAAAGAATTTAGTTTTGGTCAGTGGTTTACTTTTTATAAGCCCAACCAGCGTGCAAAATTTATTTACCATAGCTTTGTTATTTTCGAAGATACAAAAAGAAAACCTGAAATTTTCCTAGAAAACCAGGTCAGATTTGCCTGGCTAACGAACTTATCTAAGCCACTTACAAAAGGAAGGTATCTGTCAAATTTATTCAAAATCGGCCCATTATATACATATATAACATAGAAAAATTTAAACTGACCCGGATATGGATTCTAAGGGTCCTAGTTCGTGCTCATTTCAAGAAAGTTTTTCGAAATTCAAGAGTCTGGATCTTCCCATTAGTGAATTTTTTAATGGGACAAATGTGTATTTCCTCAAAATACGAAAAATAGAGTATACCTGGGAGCAACTTTTCCTGCGCAAATATCTTATAGAATTATTAGGGTAAGCCTAACTGTAGTCTAAATTGTTTATTTTCTTTTCGTTATTTATAGGTAATATGGATTTTCTTCGCCCGATTTTTTGAGAAAATCGTCTCACCTGGCCCAGACCTTCGACATAGTTTAGCGACATATCTGCAGTGTGGAGCTTCCATTTTCAGGAAAAAGAAGTTGGTACTCAGGACTGCTTTTCAGAATTTTCTATAAATTATTTTTTTTCTTGAGCGTCGGTTTATTTGCGCGACTATTGACAATCACCGACGATAAAGCGCAATTTAACCCAACTATCCTGTAAATTTTGGCAAATCCTATTTTTTCTGTAACTAGGATAGGGATTTTTAACGCACCCAACATCAGATGGAATACAGTACCGACTGCCTGACGTCCCCTCCAAAGGGCGGAGCGTGTAGAATTTAGACTTACTCAAACACAATGCAACAACCTCTGTTGATGTTAACGCGTAATGAAAATAATTTGGCGGTCCTACTGCGAATTGAATGTGGAACCTTCGGGTCCAGTGGCACACGTTCTTTCCCCTGGACCACCGAGGCTACTTTTTTTCTACATATATTACACTGCAACACTATCACATTATTCATAATCTGGTGCGTCTGTGTGTTTTTTTCTTTAACGTTGGCTTATTTCCGCGACTATAGCCAATCACCGACGCCAGGGAGCAGTTTCACCTCACTATCCTGGCAATTTTGCCAAACCCCTGCCTTTCTGTAGGGAGGGTAGGGATCTTTAACGTGCCCAACATATCAGGGACACGGGACCGACGGCTTTACGCCCCCTCCGAAGGGCGGAACGTGCAAACATTCAACTTACTCAAATACAAAGCCAGAACCTCGGTAGATGTTAATGTTACAGTTTGTACTGAAAAAGTGAAAGTAGAACCCTGGGATCGAACCCAGTACCCTTCGGTTCAGAGGCACACGTTCTTGCCCTGAACCACCGAGGCTCTTCATAATTTGGGAAAGACATCTCCAGATATATTTTGTAGTTTGTGGCGCAATTAACTGATCATTTAAACGTGCTCTAGTGTTGTATTTATGATGTTGTTCACAATCTGATAACAAACTCCCGTTTACCCTAACAAAACACGCACACTCCAATATATACAAACTTGGCAAGGTAAGTATTCTGTTGTCGAAGAATGTTTTCCTACACGAACCCCTATAATTCAGATTAAATATGCTGCGGATACATGCCTTTTGGAGCCTAAAGATTCTACCGGCTTCTACGGAATTCCCCCAGAACATTAGTCCATATCGAAGCCTTGAGTGCACATATGCGTAGTACGCCTCGAGGCCAGCACTAATACTACTAGAATCAGACAGAACACGCAGAGCATAACTAAAAGCTGACAGTTTGCCTGTCAGATATCCAACATGAGCCCCCCAGTTCAACTGATAATCAAGCTTCAAGCCCAAAAACTTAACATCATCCTGCGTGCTCAGCGATTTTGAGTTGAATTTTAGCGATAACTGCTTACCCCTAAAATAGTTAATTGAGATTAAATTTGTTTTGGTCACATTCAATTGTACCACTGTTCCAGAATTCTCAGTGATTGTGATGCTTCATAAATTTGATCACTATCTGAACGAGCTCGCAAAACCAAAGATGTATCGTCAGCAAACAGGGTTGTCTTATGGGACAATACTTTAGACAGTTCGTTAATATAAAGTAAGAACAAGATTGGCCCTAGGATGGAGCCCTGAGGCACACCTCGTTCTATAATCTTCCACTCAGATGCCAGAAATACCCCTGTCCTATAATCATTAAAAGTCACACATTGTTTCCTGTCTAATAGGTATTACTTCATTAAATTCAGCGAGACTCCCCTGAAACCTAGCAATTCCAACTTAACTAACAGTGTGTTGTGGGACACGCTATCAAAAGCTTTAGATAAATCCAGGATCATACACATTGTGCTTTCACGCTTATTTAGTCCCTTTGTAATTTCCTTGATAGCTTGAAATATTGCGCTGTTAGTTGACCTTTTCTTAATATAGCCATTTTGATTCTCACAAAGTATTTTGTATTTCTCTAAAAAAAAGCCACTATCCGCTTACGTATAATTTTTTCTATTATTTTTGCTATATTCGAAATTAGTGAGATAGGTCTATAATTGGTAAGTAGATATATGTCCCCACTCTTATATATCAGAATCACTAGTGAGTTTTTCAGGTCATCCGGAAACAATCGCTGAGCCAGGCATAAGCTAATGCTATGTGCTAATGGCCAGACTAAAACATCAGCACATTCTTTCAGCAGCCTTACTGGAATCTCGTCAAAACCTACTGAATTGGTGTTTCTAAGTTCAAAATTTGTATTGTACACTTCACTTTCATGGGTTGGGTAAATATATATATATATATATATATATATATATATATATATATATATATATATATATATATATATATATATATATATATATATATATATATAATTTAGTCACTAATTAAACCTGTACTTAAGGAAAGTTGTTTGCCTGCCTGTTCGACACGTAACATCTTTCGTTACATCTAAGAAAATTAGTTCCGATTCAACGTAATACACTGGAGGAGGGTTGCTTTTGGCTTTGTCTTTAAGGCACTTAATACTGACTTGATATCCAACAATTTCAAAACCGAAATATAAAGTCTTCCCAACGAATAGTTTAAATACTAATAAACTGACAACTTATGTGCTAAACTATGTTTACAGCTTACAAATTGTACTAAGTCTGTAAACTGGTCTGCATGGACGGAATCCTTCTGAAATGAATGCCAAAACAACATTAAACATCCAACTATTCGTACTGAATCTCGACTAAACAAGTACAGTTTTGCAATATATTTCAACAAGAATCTCGTATAAATGCTACGTAGTGTAAGTATCTATATTTACGCCTCTCAAAATATCCCCGAATTGTCACATAGCAGCCAAATTACATGCACGAAAATATATGTAAATTTCTTTAAAAGATAAAAGGCTTAACTACTTTGCACACACGGAAATGTAAATTTAGATAATAATAATATTCGCACTCTAACACATCTGCATATAAAAGAGGACTGAGCAAAATAAACTTATACGGAAAATTTACACAGACGGCGAGATAACTTTGTTGGAGAAGTTTCTAACATCATTTTGTTTGGAATAAAATTTGTTTTATACATTACTTTATATCCAAAGGGATTTAGGAAATTATATCTGCCCCAATAATTTTAGAATCTTCTGAGAGTGTAATGTTTTTTTTTATCTACAAAGTCTTAAGAGGCCGCATACACCAAATGCCAAACAGGAAGTGGGAAGAGGAAGCAAACACTTTCATTATTTTTTAAATCTCGAAGCATATTTATTTAACTTAGCATATACGATTTTTTATTACCACTCTTTTTTTCAGGGCGTAGTACTCTACTGTTTCATGTTTTAGTGAATTTTTATTTTTAGAAAATCATTAACAGAGAGGTATTTTTCAAATAATTTTTTTTATATATATATAGACATATAAAAATTATTTGAAAAATACATCTCTATTAGTGATTTTCTATATATATATATATATATATATATATATATATATATATATATATATATATATATATATATATATATATATATATATATATATATATATATATATATATATATATATATATATGATGTGTGTGTGTGTGTGTATCCAACCGATAACACAAAAATAATTACCCGATTTTGATGACACTCGCCAAGTGCCGAGATTAATTAATAGCTGATGAGTTCCTTAGCCAGGAAAATCGGAGAGGGTTTTCCGGGAAAATTTTGAATTCTAAATAAATTACAAAGCTATTTTGATGAAATTTGGTTGACATCTTTCCTTGCAAAAGGCCTTACTATGTACCAAAATTCAGCTTTCTAGGTTTACAAAAAAATGAGCTTTTCAAATTTGCGGGAATTCATTTTTAATATCACAGGTGTTTATTGACAATAATAAAAACTGATTTATATCGGAGATCTAGTATGTCTGAGTCGTTACCTGGCAACGGAACGTTTGATATCATTGCGCAGATCAGTTACACGCTGCAACAGTTTTATTAGCTACGTACATTATTAGATCGTTTATCAGTTGTCAATTTCATTTTGCAAATTATTTGTGTTGTTTGGGTATTTTAATATACAAGTGCAAATTATTCCTTTACGATTTTATTAATGTTAGTGGGTGGACTAAACAGTGTTTGTGATGTTTTTTCAACAGCTAAAAAGGATCCAAGTTTTACAAAAAGGGCTGATATCCAAAATTATTTGCATTCTCTGATGCTATGGCAGTAGTTTTAGTTAAGTTTGTGGTTTAACGGTCTATAATTTTTAGCTAATGTTCGTACAAAAAATTCGTCAATGCGGAGACCGCGACTTTAGAATTTTAAACAGACTTCTTCAACTGAGCGCAAACTAGGCTCCCTAGAATCCATATCCGGGTTTACGTTCAGTTTTTATCTGTTTACATATATACAGGGTGACGTATCTCCACGGTAAAGCTAAATGTAATTATTATTATATCATGCAGTAGTCTAAATTGTACCAATAAACAAATGTGTAAATTATTAAAATTTTAATTTCAAAATTTTGTATTGTTTATATTTATTTATTTTCATAAAGTATGGATACAGCAATAGTAAATAAATGCTGAAAAGGGTTTAGGTGCAGCAAGTACGTTATGGTAGCGAATTTCCTTAAAAATATCCCAAAAGGTGTTAATTCAATTTCCCATTAAACTAGAATCTTCAGTTTTGATACATTCTAAAAGCTATATACAAGCAGCGTGGGTATTAAAAATAACACAATGAGCTTCACAAGCAACGATAAATTTGTTTTAGAAAACCATTTTTGTTGTTTGTTTGCAGACACTGTTTCGATTGGGTGGACTAAAACGGATCATCCAAGCCACTAATAAGGAAAAATATCTCCCACGTTTATAATTTGGCAGGTACATTTGTTTTGTACATAAAAATTAAATTTTTGGTAAATTTGCAGATTAGCACACAGGGGCGTTTTAGAACAAAAATCAGAAACATGCTTTAATCTTCTTCTGGATGCACACAACACAGGAAATATTTTTGGCACACAGCCCCCAAGAAAGTTACGGCACCAGCAGTGAATAGGGGTGTTGAGCGAAAAAGAAGATAAAAAGTAAATGTGAGCGGAAAGTGCGAAAAACCAGGTAAGTTGAACCTCTATAAGCTGCCTTTATCCCATTTTGTAGCTATACCTTCTTAAAATTATGTTTATCCCGCACAGAACCCCTATATTTACCGTGGGTCCCGTAACTTTCTTGCCGGTTGTTACCAAGAAACTTTTCTTGTTCACATTGTTGTTGTTTATGAATTTAGGGTGGTTGTATACATGTAGAATGGGGAAAGGGGATCCTTTGCGACAAAACACCGAACCAAGACTTTCAAGTTATGTTTAAATTGTTACCCCATTTCATTTGTTTAAAATATTTTTCACAAAATAAAATTTGGGTTGCCTTGTTTGTCAATCTTACATAGAGAGCCACAATATTTCATCATTTGCAAAAAATTTGGATACAGCAACAGCAAATAAGTGTAGAAAAAGGTCTGGGTCAGCAAACTCATTACGGTGGAGAGTTTTTGTAAAAATATTTGAAATCCGATAACTCAATTTCCTATTAAGCTAGAATCTTCAATCTTGAACCATAGTAACACCTATGTAAACGCAGCCTGGGTACTAAATTAAAGAAATATAACATAATGAGCTTCGCGAATAACTAAACGCTGGTTTTAAAAAACATTTTTTGATGTTTTGTTTGCAAAAACTAGTTTGATTGGGTTCACTAAAACAAAACCCTCCAAGCAATTAAAAGGAAAAATACCTGCCATGTTTATGATTTGGCAGGTACATTCCGTTTGTAAATAATTAATTTTTTTCTAAAAAACTTTTGTGGCTTTAATGAAATTTGTAGCACAATTTTTTTAACGAGACTTGCAGTATTACTTATATCTCTAAGAAACTATAATTTTCTCGCTCCATATAAAATAGAAACTTATTTAAATAATCGCTAACTGGGACCTCTAAAACCAATCTCTAAGATCCATTTAAATTTAAAGTATTAGTTTTAATAATATATCTTACTAATAGTGTAAAATTCTTATGAAAATTCACTACTGTAATGCACTTGTTGCGTCCCGAATTTTTTTTTAATTTTACGTATTTTTCTCTTCACTACATATGTTTTTGGGTATTTTTATGCATGTAATAATGTTCTATGTATGAAAACACTGGACGCAGCAAGTGCGTTATGGTCGTGAATTTTCATAAAAATGTTATTAATAGGAAATATGTTTTTTTTAAGAAAGCAGGCACCAAATTTGCTTACCAGTATAATCTATATATTAGAAACAATGTGCCATGTTTCATCAAAATAACTTTATTGTTTGAAAATGTACAAAAATTTCCGAAAGTAAACTTAAATTGTTCCCAAAAAAAACTGGTTTTCTGGTCAACCTTATAGGTTAATAGCAAATTAATTCAAAATTGGAAGCATTTATTGAAAATTCGCTACCATAACGCACTTGCTGCGTCCCGAATTTCGTTTATTACAAAGATGTATTATATTTCGATGGAAAATGCAAAAATGCAATAACATAGGGCGTGTTCGATTAAAAAAATTCACTAAAAAAAAAGAAAATTTGAATCACCAACGACTTATGGGCCACCTTGTAATTGTGGAAATATTTTTTATGATGTAGCTTAAGACACCCTACAATTAATGTATACAACTTTTTTTCGTAACTTGCATAATAACGGATATATTGCGATTTAATTATTTTTTACGAAAATTCGACAAAAATGATATACCATACCAAACGATAAAGTCTATAACCAACACTACCGCTAAAGCATCAGAGAAAGGGTCTATTTGAAATGAATTTTCTGGGAATATTTTAGTAAAATGAAGGACAATGACGATTGAAACTAAGAGTTCAGGCTTTGTAAAACATTATTCTTGAGACATTTTCCTTCCATAGATCGTATTAATTTCAGGTTCATTGTCTAAATATTATCAATTTTGACGTTTTAAATCGCGACTTTGACGTTTTGAGGGGAACCCATTTTTTTTAAATGCCTGTAACTTTTTTGCCTTTTAACCTACAGCGCTAAATTTTGGTATGTGGCCTACCTATAACGATATAAACCCGTGTACGAAATGTCGTTGCCCTTACTGTTAATTCCGGAGATATAAATTTTTGTCGATTTTTTTCGAAAGAAAACACAACATTCCACTCGCGAAAGGAAGGTACTGACATAATTTTATCAAAATCGGTCCATTATTTTTTTAGTTATAGGTGTGACACATAAATATATAAACATATATATATATATATATATATATATATATATATATATATATATATATATATATATATATATATATATATATATATATATATATATATATATATATATATATATATATATACATATAAAGTCTGAAACCGACCTCGGATTTGGGTTCCAGGGGTCCTAAATAGTGCTCATTTGAAGAAATTTTTTCAAAATTCAAAAGTAGAGATCTCATTAGTGAATTTTTTTTAAGAAAATTCACTAAAAACGAGTAGGTAAATCTTAAATTCATTTAATAGAAAACCCAGGCAAATTGTCAATTGTTTGTGGGTAACATCGCTTCAGGGGGTGGGGGATAAATGCGGGGTGATTTGGTAAGAATTGAATTTTATATGTTAAAACTCGACTAACATAACGTTTAAGAAATTTATGGGTAGAGGAATAAGAATATTTTCTTTGTGGTTAATACTTGGACCCTAAATTTGTTTCATGAGACTGTCTTTCTGCGGAGAGTGTAGATTATCACAGTTATGTGTAAGTTATGATGCAATTTGCAGGAGTATTTTTACGTGCATTCCAGTTTTATGAAATAAATTATATCATCCCATAAAAATATTCAAAGTTACCCCCGCCACGCAAACTAGAGAGAGGGGGTTAAATATCAAAAATATATTTAATATGTCCTCCCCTCTCCCTCATTACTTTACCTAAAGCTTACAAAAAAAAACTCTAAATCGGTTTTTCAAAAAAAAAACATGTAAAACAATTTGTATTTACGAACAGAATTATTTTGATATTTTTCGTGTTTTGAAACACTTAGGCAATTTTACTACCATAACGCATTGCTACGTCCACATCTGATTCTAAAATTTATATAAGTATAACTAAGTCAAATATATTTAATATGTCCTCCCCTCTCCCTAATTCCTTTACCTAAAGCTCACAAAAAAATTCTAAACCGGTTTTTGCAAAAAAGCATGTCAAAAAATTTGTATTTTCGAACTGAATTATTTTGATATTTTTCGTGTTTTGAAACACTTCGGCAATTTTGCTACCATAAGGCATTGCTTCGTCCAGACCTGTTTCTATAATTTATATAGGTATAACTAAGTCAAATATATTTAATATGCCCTCCCCTATCCCTAATTACTTTACCTAAAGCTTACAAAAAAATCTAAACCGGTTTTTCAAAAAAACATGTCAAACAAATTTTATTTCCGAACTGAATTATTTTAATATTTCTCGTGTTTTGAAACACTTACGCAATTTGGCTACCATAACGCATTGCTACGTCCAGACCTGTTTCTATAATTTATATAGGTATAACAAAGCTTTTTACCAAATTAAATGTTGTCTACTATTTCTTATAAAACTTTTATCTCGTCAAATTTGCAGACTAGAACTTGCTAAGTTGTTAGCGATAAAAGGCTACCTCATACGTTCCAAAGCAACTTTTCAATTCACTTGAATATTCGTCCTGATTTTCGCAGCTGAATCCTTTAATAAAATCGTTATCCTGAAGTTTTTATTAAATTTGCGAGGCAACCGTTCAACAATAAGTTAAACGAAAGTAAAAAATGCTGTTAAGCGAACTCTAATATAGGTATTATAAAAACACATCTTGTATATTTTTATAAGACAGCGTACCCTTAAGGAGCACTAATATGATTATAACTTTGCATACTTTCCAGCCTCATGAGTTTAAAAGGACATTATAATGAAATTTATGTCGCCACATATTAAGGGGTCCCTTGGAAAACTGTCGTTAAGACGCTGTTGTTTTCTTATGAAAGTATACTAGAAGTTAAGACGAGAAAACGTAAAAGTATGCAAAGTCATGAAGAACGTAAGGAGTAGCTCATATATTTTAATTAAAACTAACACAAACAAATGGCAACTTAGAACAGAGACACTGTTTTTGTTGGGTTAAATAAGTCTTATTTGAGTAAAAATTCGTGTCGCGTTAGTAATAAGAATGTAGAGTGGTATGTTGAAAAATATAAACAACGTTCTCTTTTTAGCGATGTTTCGTGAAAAAATAGGCAAAATGGAGATCGCGACTTTTAGATTTTGAAAAATGTCCATCAAATCAGAGCCCATATTAAGGGCAGCTTTAATTTTAGTGAATTTTCATTAAGCAAATTCACTAATACAGAGGTATCGATGGTGAGATTTTTGAAAAATTACCTCAAATGAGCGCGAATTTGGGCCCTTGGAACCCAAATCCAAAGTCGATAAAAAAGTTTATATATATATATATATATATATATATATATATATATATATATATATATATATATATATATATATATATATATATGTATATCTATAAATATATATATATATATATATATATATATATATATATATATATATATATATATATATATATATATATATATATATATATATATATATATATATATATATATATATACAACCGATAACTTAAAAAATACTTCACCAATCGAAACCAAATTTGGCAATTCCCTTCATTTTCTTAATAGCTTGAATAAGTTCGTTACACAGTTTTGACGCTCAAACACTTTTAGAAAAGAAATGAAAAAAACGCAATATCTTTTAAACTACTAGAAATATTAAACTAAAACTTGCACGTGCACATTCTGCAAGTAGTCCTACCTACCAAACTTGAACTCAATTGTTTTACTAGATCTTGAGTTATAACTAAATAAAAATCAATAATCTACTATATGACCTGAAATTACCTTGTTAAGGTACCTGCCGAGTTTCATCCAAACCGGTTAATTACTTTTTGAGTTATCGGTTATATATATATATATATATATATATATATATATATATATATATATATATATATATATATATATATATATATATATATATATATATATATATATATATATATATATATATATATATATATATATAATAAATATATATAAATATATAAATAAATATATATAAATATATATATATATATATATATATATATATATATATATATATATATATATATATATATATATATATATATATATATATATATATATATATATTTATTTATGTGTCACACCTATAACTTAAAAAATAATGGACCGATTTTGATAAAGCTTGGTGAGTACCTTCCTTTCGCAAATGGCTTGGATAAGTTCGTTAGCCAGGAAAATCCGCCGAGGTTTTCCCGGAAAATTTTGTGTTTTCTTTCGAAAAAAAATCGATTTTTTTTATATTTTCAAAATTAACAAAGTAAGGGCAACCAAATTTTATACGCGGGTTTATATCATTATGGGCAAGTTACACACTAAAATATAGCTCTGTAGGTAAAAGGACAAAAAAGTTACAGGCATTTAAAGAAAAATAAATTTGGGTTCTCCTCAAAACGTCAAAATCCCGATTTTAAACGTCAAAATTGGTGAGTACCTTCCTTTTGCAAGTGGCTTGAATAGGTTCGTTAGCCAGGAAAATCCGCCGAGGTTTTCTCGAAAAATTTTGGGTTTTCTTTCGAAAAAAATTTATATCTCCAAAATTAACAAAGTAAGAGAAACCAAATTTTATACGCGGGTTTATATCATTATAGGCAAGTTATCTACCAAAATAGATTAGCTCTGTAGGTCAAAAGACAAAAAAGTTATAGGCATTTAAACAAAAATAAATTGGGGTTTTTCACAAAACGTCAAAGTTGCGATTTAAACGTCAAAATTGGCAACATTTAGGAAAAGAACTTGAATCTGATACGGGCTATGGAAATAAAATGTCTCAAGAAGAATGTTATACAAACCCTGATGTCTTAGTTTCAACCGTCATTGTCCTTCATTTTAATAAAATGTTTCCAGAAAATTCATTTCAAATAGACCCTTTCTCTGACGCTTTGCAGTAGTCTTAGCTATAGAGTTTATCGTTAATGGTATATAATTTTTGTAGAATTTTCGGAAAAAAAATCAATAAAGCTCAATATATCTGTTATTATACAAGATATGAAAAAAAATTGTATATATTAATTATAGGGTGTCTTGAGCTTCATCTTAAAAAAATTACTTCACAGGGTGGCCCATAAGTCGTTGGTGATACAAATTTTCTTTTTTTTAATTAAGCACGCCTTCTGTTATTGCATTATTGCATTTTCCATCGAAATATAATGCATGTTTGTAAGAAAAAAAATTCTGGACGCAGTAAGTGCGTTATAGTAGCGAATTTTGATCAAATGCTTAATATTTGAATAGCTCAATTTGCTATTAACGTATAAGGTTGATCAAGAAACGAGTTTTTTCGGGAACACTTTAAGTTTACTTTCGGAAATTTTTGTACATTTTCAAACAATAAAGTTATTTTGTTGAAACATGGCACATTTTTTTACTATACAGGTTATACTGGTAACCAAAATTGATGCCTGCTTTCTTAAAAAAAACACATTATTGCTATTAAAAAATAGTTTTATGAAAATTCACTACCATAACGCATTTGCTGCGTCCAGAGTTTTTTAAAATTCACTAATAATGCTGCAAACTGAATTATAATTTCGTGTCCATGACTTGACCACAAAGAAACTATTCGTATTCCTGTACCCACAAACTTCTGAAACCTTGTATCAATCAAGTTTCAACGAAAAATTGCCAATTTTCACCAAATTACCACTCATTTGTTCCCCACCACCTTAAGCGATCTAACCCAAAAACCATTCAAAGCATTCCTTTGTGGGGCGCCAACTGGATCCAAAATTTGAAAATGATATCTAAATTCGTTCGAACGTTATTGCGTCTACTCACAGACTGACACGTACAGGCCGACAGACCGACCGACCGACAGAACAACAGACCAAAAAAAAATTATTACAAAATCAAGTTTTCTAGATGTTTTGAGACATACTACGCCGTTTTATTTTAAAAAATCGTAATTTTTGTCACCGATATTCCACCCCCACACATTTAACCCCTAATTTTTTCAATAAATAAGTAGGCGTTGATCTGACAGGTCTAAGTCTTACACAATATCAGGTCACTTTTTACATAGTAATATTTTTGTGCTATTCTCAACTTTGGATTGTCATTTGTTTTTAAGCTACAAATATCAACGTTTGTTTTTATTATGGCAGCCATATGGATTTTTCGCTCATGTGATAGCCTGTGAAAAGAGCTTTCCAATGATGTACAATATGCTTGAGAAATATTGTAATTGCACTGATAATTTTGAGAAAAACCGTTTTGAGCATAGTAGGCTATGAAATCCAATACCAGAAAACAAAAGACCAAAAAGTGTGTTCAAAAAGCAGTTAGGCCATGACGTCTAACAATAGACTTCAACTTTTAACATAATTTTCCGTAATGATCCACGATAAAAAATAGGAACTTTGAGCACACCAATGAATCGGCTCATTATTACAAACCATATTTTACATTACAACATATCCTAAAAAAGTGTTATAATTTAATTAAATAGGTAAACCTAGTAAATAGCTAAATTTACTAACAGAAATCAATAAAAAGAGGATTAATGATTTACAAAGGCGCGTTTGAAAATTGTTTGATTTTTAAACGTAAGTCAACTGAAAAACAACAGAAGAAAAGTTGATATGGATATCAATCACTATCGTGACAATAAAAAATACTGTCATTCTTCATTATCTGAACAATTTGAGGAGTATTTAACACGTTGTTTAAAATTCTGTACTAAATAGTTTGTTTCCTGTTTATTTTAAATAATATCTTCAGTAATGAAGAATATTTGGACATGTTGGAATGTTATATTCGTTCTAACCGAAATACTGACGCAGATGCAAATTCACATCAAAACAACTACCCAGAAAGACGACAACCAAACACCAAAATATTTCGCAGGATAGTGACCAATCTATTGAACGACGGTAGCTTCAACGCAAAGAAACTACCAATGCCTAGAAATGAAGAAAGAAGTAATGCCGTCTTACAGGTTTCAAACGAAAACCATCCGCAATCTGTTCCGTTTTAATGGTGAGCAAATTGACGTTCCAAAAAGTACGGTACACCATGTATTAAAACAAAGTCATTACCATCCATGCAAACCTACAATCGTATAAAGTTTAAATTTTGACGACTACCCTAAGCGACTTCAATTCTGTAGATGGTATCAAGGACAATGTCAGCAAGATGAAAATTTTCATTTGAAAATAATATGGACTGATGAATCCATATTTACAAATTGTGGTGTGTATAATTGCCATAATAGGCATTATTGGGAAAATGAAATCCCCATCTAAAGGAAGAAAGGCGATTGCAAGACAGATTTGGTATTAATGTTTGGTGCGGCTTATTAGGTGAACAACTGTTATTTATGTTTGTACATTAGACGGTTAATTAAAAAAATTTCAGGTAACTTTATTGTTGGTCCGTTCTTTTTTAAAATAATATTACTGGGAAAAGGTATCTTAATATATTGAGAAATGATACATTACCAACAATTAGAAGAGTTCATGATAATTTAGACGTGATTTGGTACCAACAACACAGTTGTCCAGCTCACAATGCTAGGATCGTCAAAGAAGCAGAAAGACGATTGCAAGACAGATTGGGTATTAATGTTTGGTGCGGCTTATTAGGTAAAAAACGGTAGATTAGACAGTTAATTAAAAAAAATCAGGCAACTTCATTGTTGATCCGTTCTTTTTTGAAAATAATTTAACTGGGGAAAGGTATCTTAGTCTATTGAGAAATGGTATCTTACCAACAATTAGAAGACTTCATGATAATTTAGACGAGATTTGGTATCAACAAAACGGTTGTCCAGCTCACGATGCTGCGATCGCCAAAGAATTTTTGTACCAAAATTTTAATAGTCGTGTCATTTGTAATAATGGGCCAGTTCATTGGTGTGCTTGAACTCCTGATATAACACCCATGGATTTTTATTTTTGGGGTACTCTGAAAAATGATGTGTATACATTCGATCCACCACAAAATATCAAGGAATTACGAAACAGAATCACGGAAGCTATAACTAATATTAACCAAAACACCCTCACCAGAGTTTGCAGGCATGTTTCAAAAGGGTGTATAAAGTGCATTGGAGAAAACGGTGGCCATATAGAACAATTTTCTTTTTAGTGTATTTTTAAGTTTCTATTTTATTATTTGTTGAGTTCCGTTTCTAATTGTGCTGTTTTGTGGAGTTTAAGTTTCTATTTGTATTTTATTTCTATTTTCGTTATTAAACTGTTTCACATAATATTACCTAGCATTATTACCTAACTAGGTATTGTAAATTCAATCACAATATTTTTTTATGGTGAATCATTATGGAAAATTATGTTAAAGGTAGAAGTATATTGTTAGACTCCATGGCCTACTGCTTTTTGAGCACCTTCTTTTGTCATTTGTTTTCTGGTATTGGATTTCATACTTTCCTCAAGACGGTTTTTCTCAAAATTGTCAGTGCAATTACAAGATTTCTCAAGCATGTTGTATATCGTTTGAAAGCTCTTTTCACAGTTTATCAAATGAGCAAATAACCAAATATAGCTGTCATAATAAAAACAAACGTTGATACCTGTAGCTCAAAAACAAATGACAATCCAAAGTTGAGAATAGCACAAAGAGATTACACTTTAAAAGTTTCCTGATAATGTCCAAGTTTTAGACACGTCAGATCAACGCCTACTTAGATATTAAAGAAAAAAGAAATCGTTAAATATTGATTTTTTCAACACAACTCGAAAACGAAAAGAGGCAGGGCAAAATACAAGTCATATTTGGAACGAGCATGAAATTCTACGAAACATTTCACATTTAACCGTCTCCCTATCTCTAATAATAACGGAGATAGCAAAACATTCCCATCCAGTTTGGGACACACTGTACATATAGATAAATGTTCTCTAATTAGGAAAGAAAGTACCAGGGCTAGCGATTTTTTAAATTGCCAGTTGTACACATACTCTGTTTATATAACACGTTGTGTTTTATAAAGCTGCTGTGACAAGGTATTACCTGGCTGCGCCATCAATAGCGACACTGTCGTACATCCCACTATGTTCTACGAGGCTGACTACTTTTAGCCGAACCTGCTGCTGGGTGTATTCTGGCTGTAATTTGGTATAGCGCACTGATGATCTCTAATGAGAGCGAAACCGGTATGCGTTTGCAATTATAGTTGGAATGCACCTAGCCATATATAGAAACTTGCTCGAACACAGTGCCAAAACATCGGTGGTTCTTAGTTTACAATATGCACCCATTACTAAGATAATAATGCGACCCTTCTAATAAAATTAGCTTTTGAAAAAAAACGTACTTGTGTTTGAAACAAAAGAACACCCATCTAACAGCTCACTGCATAACATTATCTTAAAACTCAAAGATGATGTGGGTATAAGTTGTGAATTTAAGAAAATCCTAAAGCATATCAAGATAGCATACTTACATGTACTTAAGAGAAACTGGAAGCCACGCGCTATCTTCACCCTCTTGCACTTCCTGAAAGGAGGAAAATATTCTATTAATATTCAATGAGATGCCTGTCTATTATAAACGTATATTTCTGCCGGCGCATCGGTGAATAGACAATTTGCATGTTTTTTTTCTTATCACATCTGCTAGACATCCCACAAAGGTGATTTTAATAATTTTTTGATTTCGCATACTACAAAAAAAAATCTGGACGCAGAAAGTGCGTTATGGTAGTGAATTTTCATAAAAATGTTTTTTAAATAGCAAATATGTTTTTTTAAGAAAGCAGGCACCAAATTTGGTTAGCAATATTATCTATATATTAGAAACAATGTGCCATGTTTCATCAAAATAACTTTATTGTTTAAAAATGTACAAAAATTTCCGAAAGTAAACTTAAATTGTTCCCGAAAAAACTGGTTTTCTGGTCAACCTTATAGGTTAATAGCTAATTGATTCAAAATTTGAAGCATTTAATGAAAATTCGCTACCATAACGCACTTGCTGCGTCCCGAATTTCTTTTCTTACAAAGATGTATTATATTTCGATGGAAAATACAAAAATGCAATAATATAGGGCGTGTTCTATTAAAAAAATTCACTAAAAAAAAAGAAAATTTGAATCACCAACGACTTATGGGCCACCCTGTAATTGTGGAAATATTTTTTAAGATGTAGCTTAAGACACCCTACAATTTATGTATACAACTTTTTTTTGTAACTTGCATAATAACGGATATATTGCGCTTTAATGATTTTTTACGAAAATTCGACAAAAATGATATAGCATTAAACGATAAACTCTATAGCCAACAGTACTGCTAAAGCATCAGAGAAAGGGTCTATTTGAAATGAATTTTCTGGAAATATTTTAGTAAAATGAAGGACAATGACGATTGAAACTAAGAGCTCAGGCTTTGTAAAACATTATTTTTGAGACATTTTTCTTCCATAGATCATATTAATTTCAGGTTCATTGCCTAAATATTAACAATTTTGACGTTTAAAATCGCGACTTTGACGTTTTGAGGAAAACCCAAATTTATTTTTCTTTAAATGCCTCTAACTTTTTTGTCCTTTAATCTACAGTGCTAAATTTTGGTACGTAGTTTATCTGTAATGATATAAATCCGTGTACCAAATTTTGTTGCCCTTACTTTGTTAATTCCGGAGATATAAATTTTTTTCAATTTTTTTTGAAGGAAAACACAAAATTTTCCGGAAAAACCTCGTCGGATTTTCCTGGCTAACGAACTTATCCAAGCCACTCGCGAAAGGAAGGTACTCACCTAATCTTATCAAAATCGGTCCATTATTTTTTTAGTTATATGTGGGACACATAAATATATAAACATATATATATATATATATATATATATATATATATATATATATATATATATATATAATATATATATATATATATATATATATATATATATATATATATATATATATATATATATATATATATATATATATATATAAACATATGAAGTCTGAAACCGACCCCGGATTTGGGTTCCAGGGGTCCTAAATAGCGCTCATTTGAAGAAATTTTAATAGCGATGCAAAAAAATATTGAAAAAGGCGAATTTTATAATTGATGTCAAACACCACTATTTTGCCGGCATGATTTGTGACGTCACTGGCCGGTAATGTCTTCAATGAGACTTCATTGTGTTTACACCCTGCGTTGTGAGCTATTGATTGGATATTGGCTTCTGCACTCGATTTTATTTGATAACATGGAAAATAAAGCTTATATAAATACTGTATATCCTGTCCCACATGGAAATTTCATTAGCCGTTTCTGGAGTGCGCCTTACAATTTAATTCTCAAAATCCACGCACTTGGGTTTCTCAAAATTCTCAGTTCACTGAAAATATTGACGTTAGTATGAGACTTCCGGTTATACCGGAAGCAGACGTCAACTTACTTATTTCAAATGGAAGATGGTGTCTTTGATTACGGATCTAGATTGCTTGTCAAATTTTATGGTTTCATTGTAGGTTTTACTAACATATTGTGTCATTTCAAGTGGATTTTCTTTAAAAAAAAATCACTAATGAGGAGATCTCAACTTTTGAATTTTGAAAAAATGTCTTCAAATGAGCGCTATTTAGGCCCCCCAGAACACATGTCCGGGGTCAGTTTCAATTTTTATATGTTTATATATATATATATATATATATATATATATATATATATATATATATATATATATATATATATATATATATATATATATATATATCACACCGATAACTCAAAAAATTATGGGCCGATTTTGACTAAATTTAGTGAGTTTCTTCCTTTAGCGAATGGCTTAGATAAATTCGTTAGCCAGGAAAATCGGCCCAGGTTTTCCCGGAAAATTTTGTGTTTTCTTTCGAAATTTTTTTTAATCTCCAGACGTAACAAAGTAAGGGCAACCAAATTTAGTACGCGGATTTATATAATCATACGTAAGCCACCTACCAAAACTTAGCTCTGTATGTCAAAAGACAAACAAGTTATAGGCATTTAAATAAAAAATAATTAAACAAGTTATAGGCATTTAAATAAAAAATAATTGAGGCTTTCCTCAAAACGTCAAATAGACAGTTTAAAACGTCAAAATTCGCAACATTTAGGCAAAGAACTTGAATCTAATACGGGCTATTGAAAGAAAATATCTCAAGAAGAATGTTTTGAATGAAGTCTTTATTTCAACCGTCATTGTCCTTCATTTTACTAAAATGTTTCCAGAAAATTCATTTCAAATAGACCCTTTCTCTGATGCTTGGTAGTAGCCTTAGCTATAGAGTTTATCATTTAATGGTATATAATTTTTGTCGAATTTTCGTAAAAAATCAATAAAGCTCAATATAACCGTTATTATACAAGATATGAAAAAAAATGTATACATTAATTATAGGGTGTCTTGAGCTACACCTTAAAAAATATTTCTACAATCACAGGTAGCCCATATGTCGTTGGTGATACAAATTCTCTCTCTCTTTTTTTTTTAATCAAACACGTCTTATGTTATTGCATTTTTGCATTTTCCATCGAAATATAATGCATGTTTGTAAAAAAAGATATTCTGGACGCAGCAAGTGCGTTATGGTAGCGAATTTTGATCAAATGCTTCATATTTGAATAGCTTAATTTGCTATTAACCTATAAGGTTGACCAAGAAACGTGTTTTTCTGGTAATACTTTAAGTGTACTTTCGGAAATTTTTGTACATTTTCAAACAATAAAGTTATTTTGATTAAACATGGCACATTGTTTTTACTATATAGGTTATACTGGTAACCAAATTTGATGCCTGCTTTCTTAAAAAAACACACATATTTGCTATTAAGAAAATTTTTATGAAAATTCACTACCATAACGCACTTGCTGCGTCCAGACTTTTCTTAACCATTTTCGAGATATTTGACATATATATATATATATATATATATATATATATATATATATATATATATATATATATATATATATATATATATATATATATATAAACTTTTTCACAGACCCTGCATATAGGTTCCAGGGGCCCTAATTGGCGCTCATTTGAAAAACGTTTTAGAATGTCTTACGATCGATACCTCTCTATTAGTGAATATTTATTAAGACAACGCAAAAGTTTAAAACATTTCATACTATTTTCCAAAGTTTGGATGCCTAATTTACTTGGGATTTTATTAAAATCAACAAAACGGAATTATACATTATTATTTTCGAGATATTTGACATATATATATATATATATATATATATATATATATATATATATATATATATATATATGTATATATATAAACTTTTTCACAGACCCTGCATATAGGTTCCAGGGGCCCTAATTGGCGCTCATTTGAAAAACGTTTTAGAATGTCTTACGATCGATACCTCTCTATTAGTGAATATTTATTAAGACAACGCAAAAGTTTAAAACATTTCATACTATTTTCCAAAGTTTGGATGCCTAATTTACTTGGGATTTTATTAAAATCAACAAAACGGAATTATACATTATGACAGCATATGTTTTGATGGTTTGTTAGATTGATTGCGTCTTTAATTATTACATCGTATTATAGACGTATAATTAGAGGAAACAAATATTTTTAATGCACGGTTGCTTACAAATTTAATGTGCGCTATCACTGACAAATAGAACATATTAAACAGTAAAACGGTCAATTTATTCTCGCAAATATGTAATTGGCCATAAATATTTAATTGTATGTTACACAGTCAATTACATGGCAGAGTTGTTTCCACATTTTAACCAAAATTTTATAATTATGACTATATACACAAAACATTATGTGTATTTGGATGAAACGGTTTGCAGTATTCAATTATATTATTTAACCATGTTATTAGTTCATCTACATTTTCGTAAAAAGTGTTATAACTACTCCGTTTTCTTGGACTATTGTGTTACTGAGGCACTAATAGAAAGGTAATACTTGCTTTACATAGTTTATTGTTTTTACTTTGTCAATCGGATATCGTTTTGCGGCGAAACCAGTGCACTTGCAGTAAGGTAAATTTGTTTTTGTTGACCGGATATGGTTTCGCGGCGAAACCAGTGTGCGTGCAATGCACTAAAGTAAATTTGTTTAGGATGGAAAATCAAATTGATTTGTCGCAAGTGATGAAAAAACAAATCGATTTGTTAAAACTAACCTCGGATGAAGCTTACGCTCTGCTTGATGAAATTCCTTCTGATGGAGAGTCAGTAATAAGCGAACATGACGAAGAAGAGGAAGAAATGATTGAAGACATCATTGAAAATAATGAAACTACCGAAGCGATTGCTCAGGACACTATTTTGAGTGACGAAGATTTGGCAATTGGGAGCGACTTAGATGACGACGCAGGCGATTTAGAAGATGATATACCACTTATCCACTTTGTGAACTGGAGGAAACAAGAAATTGCTCCTAATCTAAATCATTTGCAGCAACCAACTGGTCCCAGCTCGAAAGTACCACCTGATGTCACAAAACCTATAGATTTCTTCTTGCTTATTTTTGGCGATGCTATTCGTCTGGTTACAGAACAAACAAACTTGTTTGCCACCCAGGAAAAAAGAAACTTTATTCCGATAACTGAGGAGGAAATAAAAATTTTTATAGCGGTAAATTTGCTGATGCGTATAAAAAAGTCTCCCTCCCTTCGCGATTACTGGTCTTCGCGTCCAGAACTACGTGATGATTTCATTGCATCAAAAATAAGCGTAAACCGTTTTGGCTCCCTGCTAACTAGCCTCCATTGCAATGACAATGCCACAATGGCAAAAAAGGGGAGCCAGGTTTTGATCAATTGTTTAAAATCAGACCATACATTGAACTCCTGAAGAAAAACTTCCAGAAATATTATTGCCCATCAAAAGAAGTGTCAGTTGATGAAAGCATGGTGAAGTTCAAAGGCCGAATAGCTTTCAAGCAATATATGTCAATGAAACCTGTAAAAAGGGGGTTTAAAATCTGGGCGTGCGCCGATAAAGAAGGTTACCTAAGTAATTTTGAATTATATACAGGAAAGCAACAAGATAAATCTGAGAAAGGTTTAGGTGAACGGGGAGTGCTTGACATGACTAAGGATCTCGAAGGAAAAGGACACCACGCTTACTTTGATAACTATTTCACAACAACTGACCTTTTACTTTCTTTACAAGAAAATAAAATCTACGCGTGTGGAACTGTACGCGCAAACAGAAAAAATCTTCCCACTGGATTGAAAGGCGATAAGGAAATGAATGGAGGTGATTTTAATTGGGCAGTTTATAGAGACAAAGTATCTTGTATCAAGTGGAAGGAAAAAAGAACTATTCAGATGCTATCTACTAGACATTCTCCTACAGATCAAACTAAAGTGAATAAAAGGGAGAAAGATGAAATTATGACTGAAGTCAATTGCCCTAAAGCAGTTATAGACTACCGAAGGTATATGGGTGGAGTTGACAAAGCTGATATGATGAAATCTTACTACGCCATCGATCGGAAATCCCGAAAATGGTACCACCGTCTATTTTGGCATTTTATCGATACATCAGTAGCCAACTCATATATAATATTTAAACGGACGACCAAAAGTGCTATGAGCCTCAAAATTTTCCGATGTGAAGTAATACTGAGTTTGATTGGGGCTTCCGTTTCAAGAGGCTCTTGTGGAGAGCCATCTTCTACTAAAAAAGTTGCATCCAGATTCAAGCCTTATGTACCAATAGACCAACGCCGAAAAACATCTACCTGTGCACAGAACATCAAGACGCTGTGCTCAGTGTAGTACGGCCGAAAAACCTCATCGAACTAGATGGAGCTGCATATAGTGTAAAGTTGGGTTGTGTTTACTGGCAGAAAGAAACTGTTTTCTAACTTATCATCAATAATATAAAATATATGTAATTTTTCGATTTTGTATGTGTTCACTTGCATTGTGGTTTCATATCCAAACCACTTGCAAAAGTTAAAATAAATGTTTTTTTTGCAACAAAGAAGTGTACTACATCATTTTTCTACACATTAAGATGATATATACTAAATGTCATTAGAATTGGAAATAACACTCAAATTCGTGCTTCAAAGGGTTAAAGACAAAAAATTATGGACAGTTGAAGAAAAAACATTAGAAATTTTCCTCAGAACGCCAGTCACGATTTGAAACGTCAAAGTTGGCACAGAGTAACTTTACTGCGAAAAAAAAAACAGTTTATAGATTTTGATGTAATTGTATTATTACCAGCTTTTATTTAACTCACCTAGGTGAAGATTTGAACCTGTGATGAGCACTGATAAGTAAACTTGGAGATCCCAAATCACCACAACACATTTTTAAAAACTTGACGATCGTTTCACTAACCAAGTTAGCGTCATCGGAGGATGAATATTTCTAAATATCTTACATCTAGAACTCTGCTTATATTCATGTGCAGAGAGTCGGTCCATAACGATTGAGTAAGGTCCAGCAACAACAAAATTAACATATTTCGCTTGCCGAAATACCTGAATTATTTCATCACCTAGAATGTGAAGCCATCTGTCAACAGACTCACCATATGCGGCGGAGTCAAGTTCATACACTTTTTATTATCACAATAAGTTCCCGCTTAACCCCTGAGTTAGGGACCTACCAATCGCGACGTTAAGTGGCACTACGTAAAACGAATCATTGGGAATAAATATAATGTACACACATATGTACATATTTGTGACTACAAAAGACTGACTCAATGCGTTCAAGCTTGCATTGGATAGTGAAATTCAGACCAAATGCCTGAAAGGAGAGGAAAATTCCGATACATTGAGAAATACCAATGTCACCAACTCTTCAGAAGGGGCGAGTCTACAAATATATATATATATATATACTCTGCGATGTACAAGCGTCTTACTAGTATAATTAACAACCGTCTCTTCAGTGTACTGGGCGGACTTTCCAGGGCTCAGACATGCGAAGTCAATAATTGACGGACCCAGTTCAAAGAGAGCTGTGGAGCTGCTAAATCTTAGCAGAGGACAGCTCAGAAACATAACAGGTCTCTTGACGGGACATATGGCTGTCAAGAAACACCTACATAAAATAGGGCGGTTCGAGTGGGACCTGACATGAAGACTCTGCGTAAGCTCTGGACCGCAAAAACAACTGATCTACGGTCAGTCTAGACCGGAGACAGAGCATTATAAAACTTCACTCTACCAATCGCTGTGCAGACTAGTTCAAGGCACAGTGATTTTGGAATGGGTGGAGTAAAAAGACTAACGGCATGCACAATAATCCAAAGGTTGCACTGCTATCGCGGCGGCAAAGCCGCGGACGAGACCTGAGAGGAAAAACCGTCTCTCCAAGAAGCTAAATTCCTACCAACCTGCAGAGCAGGCTGGATGTAGGAAAGAGTACAGTACGATCGATAACATCTAGGCCATGCGCATATTTATTGAGGAATGCAGATATTACAGAGTCGGGGTCCATGTGGCGTTTGTGAATTATCAGGAGCTTTCTAAGTCGAGACTTTGGAAGTTTTGCTTCCATTAAACTCTGCAAGAATTGCCACACAATATTCAAACTTGATTGGGCTCACCTATGTGCAGACACAAGAATTCGTGTATCTGAGATACAGCATCAAGCTTAACAGTAAAAATCGGGCCGCAGAAAATTCTACTCTTTAAATGGCCCCATAGAAAGAAGTCTAAAGGAGTTAAATCCGGTGATTTAGGGGGGCACTCAATAGCACCTCTACGCCCAATCAATTTCTCTGGAAACTCTCTGTTCAAAAACTCGCTAACACGTTGTGAAAAATGCGGAGGAGCTCCATCTTGTTGAAACACTAATTGATTTTCTTGATAGCGATCATCATTTTCAACAATGTCAATTAGTAGTGGGTAAACGATATCTTCTAGTAACTCCAAATACGTTTTGACACTCAAATTGCAATCAACAAAAATTGGTTCTAATAAACAATCTCCAAAAAATGCCAGTCCAGACATTCAATTTCTGTGGAGTTTGAGTGTGGACTTCGTGCAAATTTCTTAGATTATTATCTGCCCAATAACGACAATTATGACGATTGACTGTAGGGTTTAATAAAAACGTACACTCGTCTGAAAAACAGATATTAAACAGAAAGTTCCCGTTATCAGCTATTCGTGCAGTCGTAACTTCACAAAACTCCAGCCGCCAATCAAAATCATCTTCATTCAGTTGTTGTACAAGATGATTTTTTTACGGGTGAAATTTATGATGCTTCAATATTCGCTGAATAGTTCTTCTTTTGATGTTTGAAACAGTGGCCAATTTTCTCGTGCTCAAAGTTGGATCTGCAGCAATTTGTCTTAAAACTTCAATCTCAGCAGTCTCATTTCTAACTGGAAATTCACTTCAGGATCCTGTTTTTTGTTGACTGCCGAACCACTTTGTCGAAACTTTGCAACTAACTCCAAAATGTATTTTCTGTTAACATGTCTGTTCGGATGTCGGTCATTAAACAAATTTGCGGTACGGCTGGCACAGTCATCGTTTTTGAAAAAGAAAAGAGAAAATATTTCAACTCTTTCTTCTATAGAATACACCATTGTAAAAGTACTTTTTGGTAATACTATCAAGTATCAAACCGATCGATAAACTGAAATAATAAACCGCATTTCTCTCACTCCGATAAGAAGTGTTCTGATAGACATTTTTTTGTTTACAAACCAACAAAACATTTCTTATTGGCATGAGGAAATGCGTTTTTGCATGTTCAACTGTGAATAATTTTTAAACGAGCTGATAAGACTTCCAAAAAAATTAATGTGCTGAATTCTGAAAAGAAAGAGCTTTCAAATGATGTAACACTCGACCCATGTTCTCTATTTAAAGCATAAGGCTTGTTATCACCACCCTTAAGGGGTTGATGTGACAAAGTTGAGTTTTATGTCAAAACATGTCCCCCTCAATATTAAAATTGAAGCGTTTCAGCTTTTATTAAAAAAAATTCTCTGGACGTAAATCGGTCTGTGTCGTTTTCAATGCGCCACCCTATATATATATATATATATATATATATATATATATATATATATATATATATATATATATATATATATATATATATATTGAAAGATATCGTCTGGTGCTTATTCAAAATAAAATATTATATTATGATCAAAAACTATCTATAAGTTACAAAAACTGTCCTTATGTAAGTTTTTCAACAATTTCATATGACTTTGCAAGCGAATTGATCATTCATTTTTTTCATAGTAATTTGTTCCAGTCTACCGAAACTGAAACGTTATCGTCTACAACAGGCAACGTCTTGGTGTAACTTCTAATGATTTTGTTCGAAACTGCATGAAACGACTTCACCATCTATTTTACGGACGCGCGTCGGAGATTTTGCAGATAAAATGGTTCTTATAAAGACCTTCGACCTTCCACCGAATCAGTTATGTCACCTCAGATTCTTACGGACGTAAATAAAGAACACTGTATCAAGCGAATTGCCCTTCGTTTCGATCACGTTGTATTTTATCAACACTTGACGTTTTATAGAAGTGAAACTGTCAAATGCTGAACGAAACACCGGGAGAAATCCTATTTATTTTTTTGTAAAAGGGGTCCAGGTTTCGTTAGAAACAAGTAACATTTGTTAGAAACAAGTAACACCCGGCACTTGTTATAAAGTTGTTTTTATGTTCGGTCGTATAGCTGCGCTCTCGAACGTAGTTTTAAATTAGATGTAGCTAGAGATCTTTCATTTTGGTTTGAGATGGGAGTCATAAAACACTGCAACAGTTTTAGAGTAATTTGAATTAAAAGGTTTTTCTACCATACAGTACAATTTAATTGATAACCCTAGGTGTTTCGGCCCTTATTGAGACATCCTCATTGCTTAAGACTAATTCCTGTTTTTAATTGCAGAAAATATGCTGTATGGAACAATGTCCAAATTTTAGTTTTTCATTATCTTCAGATTTCCAGATGAAACAGAAATTGATCGGGAGAACAGGGTCACCAGACTTCAAGCAGCTAGATGACGAATATAGATGACGGTTATTTTTGATTTTATTAAAGCAGCAAAATGGAGTGTGTGCACTTGTAAAAATAAACCCTGAATAATTATCTTTAATTACAGAAAATGTGCTGTATGGGATAATGTCCAAGTTTTAGTTTCTCATTGTCTTCAGATTTCCAGATGAAACAGACATTGAGCGGGAGAACAGGGTCGACAGACTTCAAACAGCTAGAGGACGAATATAGACGACGGTAATTTTTGATTTTATTAAAGCAGCAAAATGTAGTGTGTGCACTTATACAAATAAAACCTGAATAACTGTCTTTAATTACAGAAAATGTGCTGTATGGGATGTTGTCCATGTTTTAGTTTTTCATCCAATGTGTTTAGATTTCCAGACGAAAAAGAGATTGAACTGGGGAACAGAAACATCACCATACTTGAAGCAGCTACAGGATGAATATAGACGACGCTTATTTTTTATTTTATTAAATCAGCAAAATGGAGTCTGTGCACTTATAAAAACAAATCGATGAGGTTTTGTTTTTATAAGTACAAGGACTATATTTTGCTTAAACGAAATAAAAATAAGCGTCGTCTATATTCATCCTCTAGCTGTTTCAGGTCCGGTGATGCTTCTCTTCCCCCGTTCAATGTCTTTTTCGTCTGGAAATCTTAAGATAATGGATAAAAAACTACAACTTCGACAACATCCCATACAGCACATTTTCTGTAATTGAAAGCAGGAATTAGTCTTAACCACTGAGGATGGCTCAATAAGCTGAAACGCGTAGGGTTATCAATTATATTGTACTGTCTGGTAGAAAAGCTGCAATATTTGTTCTGATTTAGAATTTATATATATATATATATATATATATATATATATATATATATATATATATATATATATATATATATAAAAGGCCTTCATTAATTCCCGAGTCCCACGTGACCGGATTCTACCTCTCTCTTAGCGGAATATGATTTTATGAGTTGGCAGGCAAAAAACCCATTAGACTAGGGACCCCAAAGTTACTAAATCAATTGACAATTGACAGTTCAGTCCGTTGGCGCTCGTTTCCCTTTTGACCGGTCATTTTGTATGTAAATTGTGGATTTTCCAAGTTCGACCAGTGTTTATCTTCTTCAAATAATATTCTGTTTGTTGGACAATAAAAATAAACAGTTTTTTCCAAAACTTAGCATTTTTATTGCGTTTTTACGTAAGTTAAAAGTGTAGGTATGTTAAGGTTATGTTTATTTATTTGTTAAATTTTTTTATATTTGTTTGTTTTATTTTGATATCTATACAAAATAAAAGTAATATTTTATGTTTTTACGAACTGGTTATTAATGTTAAAATGAACAATGTTACATTTGAAGTCCCCAATCCTTGAAACCTCAAAAATGACATTACATCATCAGCGGAATGCCGCTAATGCATCGCATCGCGATAGGTCAATTTTAATCTCATCTGAGCTAAACAAATACTGTTTTGCTCTGCGAAAAATATTTTCACTCTAAAATGTGGAAGTAGAATTAAAGGAAACTAAAAGTTAAGATATTTACTGTTTCACCTTATTATTATTTTTATATTTTTTATAAAACCACAAAGGAAATAAGAGACGCCACTGGCCACTTAGGGATTTAATTTATTCAGGTTGTACAACCGTGTATGTTTGGTTGCCTAATTTACGCGGTCGCGTGGTACTCGGGAATTAATGAAGGCACTGTATATATATATATATATATATATATATATATATATATATATATATATATATATATATATATATATATAGAGGGAGAGGGGGTAGGGCTGAGTACTATAAATTAATACCCCGATTTGATTGGATTTCTGTAATATTATTTACTCCTACGAACAGTTTGTTGAATAACCCAAACTTTGGCAACATTTAGGCAAAGAACCTGAAACTAATCCCAGCTGTGTAAAGATGTCTCAAGAAGAATGTTTTACAAATCCTGAAGTCTTAGCTTCAACCGTCATTGTCCTTCATTTTACTAAACTGTTTACAGAATATTAATTTCAAATAGACCCTTTCTCTGATGCTTTGGCAGTAGTCTTAGCTATAGAGTTTATCGTTTAATGGTATATATTTTTTGTCGAATTTTCGCGAAAAATTAATAAAGCTCAATATATCCGTTATTATACAAGATACAAAAAAAAAACTGTATACAGTCATTATAGGGTGTCTTGAACTACATCCTAAAACATATCTCTCAATCACATAAGTGGTTGGTGATACAAATTTTCTTTTTTTTTATAAATAAAACACGCCCTATGTTATTGAATTTTAGAATTTTCAATCGAAATATAATACAGGCTTGTAATAATAGAAATTCTGGACGCCGCAAGTGCGTTTTGGTAGCGAATTTCCGTTAAATGTTTCAAATTTCCTATTAATATAGAAGGTTCGTTGTCCAGGAAACTAGTTTCTTCGGATTTAAGTTTACTTTCAGAAATGTTTGTACACTTTCAAAGAATAAAGTTATTTTATTAAAACATAACACATTGTTTCTACTATACAGGTTATACTGGTAAAAAAAATTGTGCCAGTTTCTTAAAGAAACACATATTAATAACATTTTTATGAAAATTCACTACCATAACGCACTTGATTCGTCCAGACTTTTATATTTTTAATATTATTACTTTTTCATAAGCCGCTCATAAGTCATGGTGTATTTTGACCTTTGAAGTACTATACATTTTACTATTTTAACATAGATTTTTGGCCATTATAGGAAATTTCATAATGTAGGACATTTAATTTATTCCATTAACGCATACATGCTATGGTGCATCAAAAAGTGAAATTAAATTTCTGAGAAATACATATTCACTAGGTAATATTAATTTATATTTTAAATGGAACACTACAAAATATATTATATTACATACGTCTCTTTTGTGCTTACAGCTAGAATTAGCGTCCAAATGCTCTCATAAACTGAGTATATTACTGTTGCATTATTTGAATAACAATAATAGAAAAATATAATACAAACTAGATTAGCAGTAAAATAAAATTATTAGGTATTTGTAATTTAAATAACTTGTTTACTTTAAAATATGTTTGTTTTAACAACGAATATATAGTTTATTACTCCAGTGAATAATTGAAAATTAAGCACCTATTTCGTTAAATAAGTGACATATCAAATGGAGTTTTAAAATAAAAATATTCGGGGCGCAGCAAGTGCGTTAATGTAGTGAATTTCGATAAGAATAACATGCTATAGTGATTTAGTCTCTTATTAAAAGTTATAAAATATTACTTTATTGAATTAGAAACAGTAAAAAATAAGGTAAAGAAGGGCAAGCAAAAACATGATTTCTGATATAAATATTTTTACCGTCATTTGGATAGCAAACTGAAACAAAACAATTGATAAAGAGGAAATATACTCAATAAAAAATACACCAGAAAGCTCAATATAACAAATAAATTCCCATGGTTCTCGCATTGAGGGTGATTGCATGCATGCAGAAGGGGAAGAAGAACCTCCAGGAGGGAGAGGGTTTCTTCCCTCTCACCCAAAAACACGGGGGTTCTCCTTCCCCTTGTACATGCATACAACTACGTTCAAGGCATAAAGCACAAGAAAAATTTCTTTGGAGCAACCTCCAAGAAAGTTACTGGACCTGGACGAATATGACTGTAGTGCGGGGTAAACAGGGTTGAAGGTATTTCTGCACAATCTGAAAAACTCATGTTCTTAAATTCAGACTAATTGGGTTTTTAGCATTTTCCGCTCATATTTCCTCCCCGTCCAGCACCCCTAATCATTCTTGGTCCCTTAGCTTTCTTGGGGGCTTTTGCAACAAATTTTCCTTGTGGCTTGTGCATCCAAGGAGGGTTATAAGCATGTTTCTGAAAAAAATTATAAGAACCCTCCCTCCAATAAACTGTTTATTTACCGAAATTACATTTCAGTTAGGCGCATATAATGTCTTTTTCAGATTATATCGATTACAGCACTAAAATAAATAAATTCGCTTGCTGTTTCATTTCTCTTTTATTTCTATATTACATATATATGAACAAGCTAAGTAAATATAATAAAGGGAGGCCTTAACTAACATTGGGGCTAAACAAACTTGGAAGTGGAGAAGACGTTTAGATCGTGTCTAACTGTGTGCTCACAAAAATTAGTAAAATACATTTATAACATCGAATAAAAAACAACAGTTTCACGATATTATTTTAAATTAACCAATAGGAATACGTTGCGGCGATTTCGTAATTCAGGTGTATAAATTTAGCTTTTGTCCAATAAATCCGGTGATGACGCAATGAAAGAGCTTGTAAATTAAGCTCGATAGGCTTGGACGGTTAACAAACGTAGGTATATCTAATCTTGTTTGAAACATAGAATATGAGAAATATAGAAATACGTTTAAAGTGCCATTTATAAAAATATATTGACCAACTAACCTGCGAAATCATCGATAATAAAAGTGTGGACGCAGCAAGTGCGTTATGGAAGAGAATTTTCATAAAAATGTTTTTATGGCAAATGCGAGCAGGCATCAATCTGATTACCGGTATGGCCTATGTAGTAGAAACAATGCACTATATTTTATAAAAATTACTTATTGCTTGAAAATGTACAAGAATTTTACGAAACTAAACTTAAATGTTGGTTTCCTAGCGAACAAAACTTACGATAATAGCAAACTGAGTTACGAAATTTGAAGGATTTAAGGAAAAATCGCTACCAAAACGCACTTACTGCGTCCAGATTTTTTTCTTACAAACATGCATCATATTCCGATTAAAAAAACAAAAATGCAATAATGAAATTGTTCTATGAAAGTTAGGTAAAAATTATAAGCCGTTAAACAATAAACTTCACTAAACCTACAGCGAAAGCATCAACTTAACTAAACCGACAGCCAAAGCATCATAGAAAGGGTCTATTTAAAATAAATTTTCTGTAAATATTTCAGTAAAATGAAGGGCAATGACGGTTGAAGCTGACATTAAGGGTTTGCAGAACACTCTCCTTGCAACATTTTCTTTTCACAATCCGTATTTGTTTTACGTTCTTTGTCTAAACATTGCGACTTTGACTTTGACGTTTTGAGGAAAACTCTTTTTTTTTAACTGCCCATAACTGTTTTGTCTTTAAACTTAGAGACCTAAATTTTGGTACATGGTTTACCCTTCATAAAGCCAATATGTGTACCAAATCTGGTTTTCCTTACTTTGTTATTTCCGGAGATATAAATTTTTTTAGAAAGAAAACAGAAAATTTTCCGCGAAAACCTGGGCCAATTTTCCTGGCTAACGAACTTATCCAAGCCATTTGCAAAAGAAAAAAATTACCAAAAATCCTACCAACTGCCTTTTCTGACCTGCCCTGACATCAGTTGGCCTAATTAAAAGCTAAAAGGAGACAGAAAATCATCCCTGCCATATCCCAAGGTTATGTGAGAATAATTAACTTTTCCTTTCCCTTTTAACTTCTTTTAGCATTTGATTAGGCAAACTGATGTCAGGAGAGATCAGGAAGGTCAGTTGGGAGGATTGTGTGTACACAGCACTGTCAGATAGGTCTTTTATTTCGTTAAAACGACAAAAAACCATCAAAGATTTTACTGTCGCGAGGCGCTCGTCTAATTAGAAGAAAGCATTGTTTAATCTATCAATCACATAATACATACATTTTATCTTTCTGTTCTCCTTGCTTATATGCATTTTAACTATGCCAAATCTCACACTGCTTCGTGCGCACATTGTGCTTAATAAGGGGTAGGTACAAAGTTTTTCTTCATTTATTATAACCCTACAGTTGAAGCCACAGCTAAAGCATCAGCAAAAGGGTCTATTTGAAATTCATTTTCTGCAAATATTTAAGTAAAATAAAGGATAATGGTGACTGAAGCTGAAACATAAGGCTTTATAGAACACACTTCTTACAAAATTTCTGCTACATCGCCCGTAATGTTAGTTTCAAGTTCTTTATTTAGAACATGTCAATTTTGACGTTCTGAATGACGACCTTTCGACGTTTTAAGAAGAAAAACTTAAAAGCTTATAACTTTTTTTTGTTTTAACGTAGAGATTCAAATTTTGGTGCATGATTTTCTTTTTATGGCATAAACCCTCGTACCCAATATGGTTGCCCTAACTTTATTATTTCCGGAGACATAAAAAAATTCCGAAAGAAAACGCAAAATTTTCGGGAAAAAACTAGTCCGATTTTCCTGGATAACGATCCTATTCAAGTCACTTGCAAAGGGAAGGTATCCACCAAATTTTATCAAAATCGGTCCATTATTTTTTTAGTTATCGGTGTGACACATATATATATATATATATATATATATATATATATATATATATATATATATATATATATATATATAATTGATGCCGGCCCCTCCTGCACACCCCTCTCCCGGAGATCCGAATGGAGGGGCATTTTAGCTCCGGAATCTCTAGTACGAGGAGTAGCCATAATCATTTATGTTTATAAGGGAAATCGACTCATACACCAGAACCGGAAACGTCCATTGGGACTTCACCGGCTTCTTGATGTATGGAGTGGTACCTCGTCGGGCGTGAAAAAATCCTTTACTATCACGTAAAGGAAAAGTCCACTACCACCTACCGCTTCTCGATATTTGTCGACCAAATTCAAAGACCTCGTATATAAGGTTATCCAAAGAAATGCTTTTTTGCTCATTTGGAAAATGTTTTCATTGCAATTGCTCGGCGATAATGGCAAAAAGTATTCCATAATCAGATCTTAGAGAAATGTTTTTTAATATTCCCGATACCGTCAACATTTTAAATTTTCTATGCGACAGTCAAGCTGTCGAAAAAGACATTAAGATGGTTACTAAGTCGCCCACGTCGGTATATGGAAACACCTCCAGGGACGGGTTAATTCGGGCAAAAATTGCTTGTAGAAAAGCCTTACCACAAATGGAGACAAAAAATATTTTACAAAGTATATTTTTAGAATAAACATAACATAGGTTGGTAAAATCCGTTTTGCAGCCACCTCATGTTTTTTTTTAAATTAAACAAGCAAAGAGCTGCACATTTTTTGTACATTTTTCCGCAGTTTAAAATGAAAAATGAACCTTAAAGGCTAAATATTTTTCAAATAAAATTTACAGGTATATTTATTAGCGGAAGGGGCAATGATCTCGCACACAGGCTAAACGAAAAAAAAATTGGTTTATTTTTCGCAGCTATAACCAATGTTCCGGCCTAATACGCAACCTTGAAAAAATAGTAAACCGATTGCGATCAAATGTCGCAGGTGCTTTCCGTTTTTAAATAGCTTGGACGAGTTGGCTGTATAAAAAATTGAAACTGACCCCGGATATGGGTTCTAGTGGTCATAGTTTGCACTCATTTGAAATAATTTTTGCCAAGTCTCACCATCGATACCTCTATTAGTGAATTTTTTTTAATAAAAATTCATTAATTATGCATATTGTGCTTTCTCAATATTCTGTGTATTGCCCAGATAGATAAACCCAAATCTTGAGACCTACTTCTTAACGAACTTTGTAGACATGCTTCAAAATATGCAAGAACTATAATTTCATTCATTCCATTGTCTTCAATTTTGAAACGTTTAACAACGCGTCGTGTCAGTATTATTCCATGACTTGACGACTTACTTTTAATTCTGCTGAATTTTGTTCTATTCATTGGAGCCAAATAAAGGAATCTGTTGTTAAATGTTCGAACTGTTGTCTCAACTATTCTGTTACATTCACCATATATTGAAAACAAATTGAAAACATCATCTGCAGAATAACAAACTAGCATGTACAACATTAATACTGCCACTGCCTATCCTCTCATGTGATCCTGATACTAGAGACGTGAAAATCGTCTCGTCGTTTCTACGATTTCTGTGGTAAAAACTTCATGTTAAATATTAAATGCTTCAAATTTGAATAACTCAATTTTCTATAGACTTAGAATGTTTAATTTTGGTGTGTAGTAATGTCTCTCCTAACGCAAGATATCTACCAAATGTCATTAAAATAACTTAGTAATTTTCGGAGAAAAAAATTTTCGAAAGAAAATTTAAAATTTGAATAACTCAATTTTTTATAAACTTAGAAAGTTATATTTCAGTAACTAGTAATATCTCTCCAAAGGCAACATACATAGTAAAATTTCATTAAAACATCTTTGTTACTTTCGGAGAAAACTTTTTTTTCGAAAGAAAACTCAAAATTTTCCCGGAAAACCCCGTCCGATTTTTCTTAATAACGAACTCATCCAAGCCATTAATAAAAGAAAGCCACTTGCCAAGTTTCATCGAAATCGGTTAATTATTTTTTGAGTTACCAGACGGATACATATATATATATATATATATATATATATATATATATATATATATATATATATATATATATATATATATATATATATATATATATATATATATATATATATATATAACATATAAGAATTGAAACTGACCCCGGATATGGGTTCTAGGGGTCCTGGTTCACGCTCATTTGCAAAAAATTTTGCAAAGTCTTACCATCGATACCTCTCTATTAGTGAACTTTTTAAATAAAAATTCACTAATAAATTCACCATAATTTCTTCTTCTTAAACAAATTTTGCACTTCCAAAAATAGTGAAAATATGTTGAAATAAATTACTACACGTTGCTTTTATAGAGGCACTAATATAAACCATAACTATTTGTTTTATTAATGAAAATTGGAGTTCAATTTGTATACACGTTTGGTATCATAGCGCAATTACTGGTTCTATAATTCTGTTGTAAGGATACTATTGCTTTAAATAAAGATAATACGATAAAAATGGCATAAAAGAAAGAATGACAATTTGAGACAAGATACACAACAGATCTTGACAGCGACACAATAATATTATGTTTAGCAATTTTTGAGTGGTGCCAAAACTTCAACTAAAAACTCAAAGCATTTAAGTTAAACAAATTTGACTTGCACTGAAAAAGTAAACATGTAATGCCCGCAAGCGTTGGTTTTTGTGATTATGCTAATAAGTTTTTGCTTTATCGCATATTTTTGTCTGTCCTTCCAAATTTAAAGAAGCATCAGGGGAAATAAATGTAAAAAATAAGGGAATTCTGTTCTAAATCTCAGCAGCTACACACTCTAATTATTATTCCTTTGAGAAATTAAGGACGACAGCAAAAATTGTGTTTGAAGAACACACATTGAATTTAATAACATCTGGATTGTCAGTTGTAAGGAATATTAAAATTAAAGGTAATTCTAGTATTTAAATTTGATTTTGCTTTGTTTGTTATTACATTTCAATTGATAAACAGACCGGAAAACGCGACAAAATTCGAAATCAAGAAAGAATTGCGATCATTGTGTTTGCAGCTGTAGGCTTTAATTATTTCTTGCAGAACCCGAGTACGACGTAATTTATGTTTTCAAACCTGAAACATTATTTGACAAAGCTACCGTACATTATATATATTAAATAAAAACAAGAGCTGAACATTTCTTTCACCAATGTAAAAATGATACATCCACGGTATAGAATTGAATTAAGAATTAAAAACATAAAACACAAGATTAAATTTTTATTTGTTTATTTTATACTTCTTACCCAATTTAGGGCCAAGCATAGAATAAATAAAAAGATGACGTGTTTTTACGTTTTATTATAATAAACATGTAAGACTCGATGCATTTTCGCACCAATTAGAACCGTAGACCGGTTTCGCTCTCATTAGAGCTCTTCAGTACGGCATAATAATTGTAACAAAAATGCACCAAAAATAATACGGCTATCGTATAGCCAGTCTTAAAATACTCAGTAAGTGGTGAACGTGCCGCCACCTAGTTGCGAGTATTTTAAGACTGGCTATACGATAGCCGTATTATTTTTGGTGCATTTTTGCTACAATTAGTATGCCGTACTGAAGAGCTCTAATGAGAGCGAAACCGGTCTACGGTTCTAATTGTTGCGAAAATGCATCGAGTCTTACATACTTTGTCCCTATATTGGGATAGAAATGGGCCAGGGCTGACAATTTTCTAAATTGTTAGTTAGCTGTATCCAGTCTCTATTTTTTAACACTTTGTGTTATTTGGAGCTGGCGTGACAGCATACTACTTGGTTCCGCAACTAGGTGGCAGCACGTCCACCACTTACTGAATATAATAAACATGTTATTTAAAAACAATTTCTATAATAAATTTTTCTAAAAATAAAAAAAATTGAGTTTTATGGCATCGTGCGTTCACGCACCATTGGCCGAATGTATGAATTATTACTTTATGTTTATTTGTAAAAAGAGTCAAAACAATCATGGTGTAAATATGCACTGCATTTATCACACAGGTATATTGTGTGATTTTTGCACAACCTGCATCTTCTTCGTGCCTTTTCGCTGTGTTTAATCATCATGTGACCTACGTTATCCATTCTGATATCATCTGGAACAGATTCTCTTGACGGCCTTCCAATCAGGATTGTCTTTGCAACAGGGTCTTCACTTTTTATTAGACGTATGGCTAAGTTGAATTTAAAATCTAACTGAGATATATTGCTGTCGTTTGTTTTTCTGTAAAGCTTCCAACAATTGGCTACAAGACTATCAAGGGTGTTTATAAAAAGTGGCCACCACCATTGCTTTCCTCTTAAACTTGTCCTGTAATTGGCAATTGCGTTGTAGTGCAGGTCTACTCCTCCCATATATTTGTTGTATTGTTTGATTATATCAGGCTGGATAATTTGTATCTCTTTGGGTTCCTTACGACTATATCCTTTACTATTTGCTAAATGCTCCAGAGCAACATTGTTATTTGCAACTGTTACAGTAGCGTTGTCATTTCACGGGACAAGAATTTTCATCAAATGCATATTCATAAGCTCCTCGGCTATTTTTTGGTAACACTTTTGCACTTTCTAGTGGACATTTATTGTTCCTGTTATATATATGTATATATATATATATATATATATATATATATATATATATATATATATATATATATATATATATATATATATATATATATATATATATATATATATATATATATATATATATATATATATCACACCGATAAATCAAAAAATAATGGACTGATTTTGAGTAGCTTGGATAAGTTCCTCAGCCATAAAAATCGGTCCAAGTTTTTCCAGAAAACGTTGTGTTTTGTTTTGGAAAAAATTTTAAACTCTGGAAATAAGAAACGAATGGCAACCAAATTTGGTACGCGGGTTTGTAATATAGAGGTTGGAGAACAGGGAAGTGGCGATGGGGGCCTTCCTAGACATAGAGGAGCCCTTCCGCAACACCTAATTCGGATGGACACTGGCAGCTGTAAGGGAGCGATAATAGAGAAGGCCCGCTCCAGGTGGATCGGCTTCATGCTCAGGGACATGACGGTGTTCACCTAATTCACGGGAGGGACTGTGCTGGCGGGGGTCGCGGCGGGGTATCCTGTCTCCGCTGCTCTGGTGCCTTATTGGAGCCCTCGGGAGAGGGGTACGAGGTACAGGGCGATGCAGATGACATTGTCATCATAGTCCGAGGAAAAGTTGCAGAGTGAGTGTAGGAGCCCATGCAGATAGCACTGAAAGTGATGGAAAGATGGACGGCTGGCCAAGGGCTCGGGGTGAGCCCCGAGAAGGCAACCGTCATACCGTTTACGAGGAGAGGGAAGTGGGAGAGCCACAGAACTCTCACTCTATACGGTAAAAACATCCCAATGGTCAGGAAGGTAAAATATCTTGGGGTCGTATTGTACTCTAAGCTAACCAGGATTGGTCACCTTAAGAATACTGCGTAAGGCAATTATGACACTGGCCATCACTAGGCGGCTATATGGAAAAACGTGGGGATTAAGACCTAGTATGGCCCACTGACTGTACGCAAGGGTGGTCGGACCATCGTTAATGCACGCCGCACTGGTCTGGTGGCCTAAGGTGACACAATCCAGTGAATCCAGTGTCAAACAAAAACCAGGCAAGATCCAAAGGATGGTTTGCCTGGGCATCACAGGGGCCCTGACTTCAACCACAACAGCCGCCATGGAGGTGTTCCTGTATCTGTATCCGTCCACACACACACACTGATTTATTATGGGGAAGGCCAGGCAAGGACTATACAGACTAGACTGCAATGGTAGACTGAAGATCAACCCAGACTTCAGGGGCCACTGAAAAATTTAGGAGATCGTGAAGGATCCCATGCTTGAAATAAGGCCAGACTTCGCGAGCCCACGAATCTGCAGAGAAAACCATTTTATAGTGGAAATCCTCATCCGCGTGGCATGGCGGGAGGAGACTCCTGCGGGGAGCGTGAGACGGGAGCAGGTGCTTATTCGGAAGGACCGCGGGTAAGTCATAGTATTTCCCTCGGAGCCGATACAACGGTCTTTAAGGCCAAAATGTACGCATTCCTGCACTGTGTCCCGGAGAACAAGAGTAGGGGCTACAGCAACAAGCGAATCCTCATAGCCAAAGACAGGCAGGCAGCCCTTAAGGCCCTAAGTAGCACACGGGTGAATTTCAGGCTGGTAAGTGAATGCCAAGACGAGACGAGCGACCCGGCAGGGCAGGATGAGGCCACCCTCATCTGGGTGCCGGGTCACTCGGGGGTCAAAGGCAATGAAGAAGCTGACAGTCTCGCGAATAGAGGGTCAGCAGAACTAGTTATGGGACTAAAACATGACTCTTGACCGGACACATGGCCATCAAGAGTCATCTGCATAGGGGGGGGGGAAATCAGCCCAGCACAACTTTGTGCGAGTGTAAAGCTCTGGACCGCAAAAGTCAACTGATCTACGGATAGCCTAGACCGCAGAGAGAACAATATAAAACTTCACCCTACCAATAAAATTGCTATGCAGACTAGTTTAAGCCACAGTGATTGTGGAATGGGTGGAGTAGCAATAAGCGAAAGGCTGTGGTGCTATCGGGACGGCAAAGACGGCGACGAGCCAAAAGGGAGAAAAATATATATATAGAGGTTGAACAATGTACCACAATTTAGGTCTGTAAATTTTAAGGGAAAAAAGTTATAGGCATTTAAAAAGGTTTTCCTCAAAACGTCAAAGACACGATTTGAAAAGCCAAAATTGGCAAAATTTTGGCTAAGAACTTTAAACTAATACGGGCTATAATAAGAAAATCTCTCAAGGAGAGTGTTCTGCAAACATTTTACGCAAATGTTTCCAGAAAATCCATTTCAAATAGAACCCTTCCTTTGATGCTTTGGCAGTAGTTTGAGTTAGGTTTATGGTTCAACGGTCTATCACTTTTAGCTGATTTTCATAGAAAAAAATTAATAAATTAATTAATGAGGGTACCGCTACTTTTGAATATTGAAAAATATTTCTTCAAATGAGTGCAAACTAGGCCCCCTAGAATCCATATCCGAGTTTAGTTTCAGTTTGTATCTGTTTACATATACAGACGCATTTCTACGGTAACGCTTAATATAATTGTTCGTATACAAGATACGAGAAAAAATTGTATACGTTAATTAGAGTTATAGAGTGTTATAGAGAGTCTTGAGCCGCATATTATAAAAATATTTTGACAATCACAGGGTGGCCCAAAAGTCGTTGGTGATACCTAAATTTTTTTCGAACACCCTTATCTGCATATGCATTTTTGGATTTTGGCATTTTTTATCGAAATATAATGGACGTTTGTAAAAAAATCAAGACGTACTAAGTGCGGTTTGGTAGCGACTTTTTATTGAATGCTTCAAATTCCAATAGCTCAATTCGCTCTTAACCTAAGGTTTGTTAGCTAGAAAATCAGTTTTCTCGGAAAAATATTAGGTTTATTTTCGCAAAATTTTTGTACGTTTTCTAGCAATAAATTATTTTAATAAAATAGGGTATATTCTTTCTACTATATGTTATATACCAGTAACCAAATTGAGGCCTGGTTTCACTACAGAGGCACATTTGTTATTAAAAATATTTTTATGAAAATTCACTTCCATAACGCGTCTAGACTTTTTCTCTACACCTTCTATTTCATAGTTTGGTAGATATAATTTTATTTTTCGCTCGTATAAATAAATACTTAGCAATAACACACATAAAATATAGAGTCCGTGCGAGAGAGAAGTGACCGACCATAAAGATAGCATCTGTTAAAATTAAATTAAATTTAAGCTCAATGCTAAAATAAGTCAGCCTAAAAAAATATAGCAGCTAATAAAGTAGGGAATATTAGCTATCTAAAAAGTCATATTCCTTTAATGTATGCTAATCCAGAAGCCTTATAAGAGCTCCCGTCCGTATTCTCTGTATAGTACATAAATCTAGGAGTTTTCTCCCATAACAGACTCCACCGTTTTCCTTAACAACCTTCCATCTACGGGATCCCGTGTTCCCAAGAAATAAAGGAAACAATATTTTTAAAAGCGTATTATTTCGGCTATGATACCCTAGCAATAAATCTGTAGTGTGCAGTCCCGAGTTACTATTGGAGCGTACTCGTTCCTCGCTCTGCCTTGTCCAGATCCTCTTAAGACCTCTAAGCTCCAACGCTATCTGACTGGAATGAGTGGAATGAGCCTTAGTTGACCCGTTTCCAATGCACTTGAGACCTGATAGCCCAACATTTATTACAGGCCTAACATGGTTCTGTCTTCAGGATATACTCTCTCACTGATTGCTACCATTCATTTCTGTTTGGAATTATTAAGTCCCGAGGGAAAAGTCCTAATACTGTAGAGGCGATGGTTAAGTGGAAATTCGGGTGTAGATATCAAAGTGTCGTTTTACTTAACTGACAAGCGACATTATCGGAGGGAGGTGACTTGTATAATAGATGAATGACGTCACCGCTTGAGATTTGATGAGCGTTTCAATTAACTACAAATATACAGTGAGTCAATTTGTGCGCAACGTTCATGAAATATTACACTGTGAAATGGAATAAATTCAGCGTCTCAATTATGTTGCATATCTATGAAAAAATCCAGAAATACGTAAATTTTAGATTGAATACGTAGGAAATGAAAACGAAGTTTGAAAAAGGACCAGAGGCGACGAGACTAGGAGAACTATCAGGAAATACAAGGGCGGGTCAATAAATCCGTGACTTTTTGAATTACCTGCCTCTTCACAGGAAGGGCAACACTGCTCCTGTCAACAAGCATCTGTCAGTTACCTCATGTCAAATCTTGAACGAGCTGCATCATTTAGTTTGTGTTAGATAGCAATTGAAAGCAGACAACGTCTTGAGTTGTAATGAAAATGGAAAAGAGTTAATTTCGTGTTCTCGTCAAACATTATTTTTTGCGGAAAAAAATAACATAATTCAAACCAAGGCTAAGCTTGATAAATACGATGGGGACTCTGCACCATCAATTTTCATGGTAAAAAAGTGGTTTACTGAATTTCGTTGCGGCCGTACAAGCAGAAATGACGCCGAACATTCTGGACGCCCAGTTGAGGTCGCTACACTCGAAAAAATTGAAAAGATTAAAAGATTCACAATCTGGTGTTGGCCGATCGGAGATTGAAAGTGCGGGAGATTGTGGAAGCCATAGGGATAGCACACGGCTCAGTGGTTTCGATTTTGCATGATCACTTGGATATAAGAAAGCTATCCGCAAGATGGGTGCCGCATTTGCTCACAATCGACCACAAACGCAATCGTGTGACAACTTCGAAGGAATGTTTGGCGTTGTTCAATCGCAACAGGGACGAAGCTTTGCGCCGTTTCGTAACCGTGGATGAAACTTGGATTCACCACAACACACCAGAGACCAAGCAGCAGTCAAAACACTGGGTTTCTCCCTGCGAATCGGCGCCGAAGAAGGCCAAGGTGGGTTTGTCAGCCAATAAAGTCATCGCGACCGTTTTTTGGGATATACGCGGTATAATCGACATTTATTGCCTTCAAAAGGGAAGAACAATCAATGGCGAATATTACACCAACCTATTGGACCGATTCAATGACGATTTGAAGAAAAAACGACCGCATTTGTCCAAGAAAAAGTTATTTTCCACCAAGACAATGCAGGGGTGCACACATGTGTAGTCTCCATGGTGAAATTGCATAAATTGCTCCGTCATCCGCCCTATTCTGCAGATTTAGCCCTCAGTGACTAATTATTCTTTCCAAACTTAAAGAAATGGCTCGGCGGAAAGACATTTGACTCCAATGATGAAATCATCATACAAACAAATACCTATTTTGAGGACCTCGACAAATATTTTATTTTTTTGGAAGGGATTGGAGAAACGTTGGGCGAAGTGTATAGAGCTCAAAGGAGACTATGTTGAGAAATAAAATATTTTGTTGTCAAAAAACCTGTGTTTCATTTATAAAGTCACGGACTTATTGACCAGCCCTCGTAATAATGATAAGGTTGTATTTAACACGTTTTAAAATCGAGTTGGAAAGGTTAACACAGAAAATAATTTATTGTATTTAAATGAATCTCATACAGGACATTTCCTTCAAACCAACGCTTTACTCTAACGGCGCTGACGTCTGCCAAGACATAATTTTCTTCATTTCAAATAATAAATAATAAATAGTTTACCAGCCTGAGACAGTACTAAGTTGTAACCGTCTGCTTCCGATTGGTGGTGTGGTCGGTCGGAAAAATAAAACCGCCACCACGTTCTAAAAATATTGAAGGTTTAGGGGAAAAGTGGAAGCCCCGAAGTGGCAGAGGAATTTGGGGGCGAACCACCCTGTGGAAGCAGGATAGCTAGGTAGACTCCAATGGTGATGATTATTTTCCAGGGGTCGGATTTGCTTTGAAAAGGAAACTTACTTCAGCTAAACGAGAGATAAAATAAAAATATGTACACTTCTATTCACGGTTTGTAAATGACAAAATAAAGTTACAATCTAAAGGTTCTCACCAGGGTCGACCAAAGAATAAAGTGTGATAAATGAGACTGGGCGTTTCACCCCCTCGTCTCCGCTTTGCCCGAGCATGAGTTTATATACGGCGGGATTACTGTTGTTTCAGCTGTTTTCAACCTTGGGAGTTCTGATCAGGTTATTTGCACGGAAACGTCGATGATACCTCACAACATCCCGTCTCCCTCTCCACCTAGCGGGTCAAATTGGGGGACGACATATCGTAAACTATATAGAAACCTCCAAACCCCAAGTTAATTCCTCGAGTATGGTCACCTAATGGGTTTCTATTAGATGAATTTTGGGAGCTTCAAGTCTATCGGCTAGTAGAAGTATTTATTTATTTATATATACAAGGAAAATATAACTGGAACGAGATGAAGTATAAATCAAGCAAGTAAATATTTCGGTTAGTTTGAGAAATACATGGGCAAGCTACGGAAACAAACACAACGGTTAATAAAACTCTGCTAACTTTGTAGAAGAACGGTTTAAAGGAAGAAAACGGGGGAATACCTGTACAACAGAATCGGCAGGGTAAGAAAATTATTAAATAGGTAAATAAGTTTCGAGAACAACGGGTCATATGATATATAAAATAAACAAAATAGCAAAAATATTATTAGTAAAATATTTCTCACCACAGGATCTAGATGGGCGTGGTGGCGGAGGTAGGTATGGTAGTTTAAGACGGGTTGTGCAGCGACAAATGTAAAGGGGGGTATGCGGAGAACTGAATAAGATGGGAACATTTAACAGTGGAAACTGAATCAGAAGCTTGAAACAGTGACAACTTGATTATTTCACACGACCCGCGAGCCGTCTTATATATCGAAAAATTTATGCATCTTTTGTTAGTTCTCGAAGTTTTGAGGTTTTTGTTTATCTGACGGTCTGATTAAATTATTTGCGATTGGAAACTTTACGAATTTACAAATTTTCGGTATTGTTTATCAGGGAGACGAAATTCCAACGTTAATTTAATCTACTTGAACATGTATTCTATGCAGCTTTTTAGTGAATTTTTATTTTAAAAAATTCACTAATAGAGAGGTATCTATGGTGAGACTAAACATTTTTTTTTTAAATGAGCGCGAACTGGGACCCCTAGAACCCATATCCGGGGTCAGTTACAATTTCTATATGTATATATATATATATATATATATATATATATATATATATATATATATATATATATATATATATATATATATATATATATATATATATATATATATATATATATATATATATATATATGTCCATCTGATAAGTCAAAAAATAATTAACCGATTTCGATGAAACTCGGCATGTGTCTTTCTTTTACTAATGGCTTAAATGAGTTCGTTATCCAGGAAAATTGGACAGGGTTTTCCGAGGAAATGTTGAGTTTTATTTGAAAAAATTTTTTTTCGCAAAATTACAAACCTGTTTTAATGAACTTACTGTATATTTTGCCTTGGGAGAGGCCTTACTACGTACCAAAATTCAACTTTCTAAGTTTATTAAAAATTGAGTTATTCAAATTTTGAATTTTCTTTCAAATTTTTTTAAATTTAATAAAATTGGTGTATCTCTTGCCTTAGGAAAGACCTTACTAGATACCAAAACTAAACTTTCTAAGTTTATAGAAAAATGAGTTATTCAAGTTTGAAGCGTTTAATAAAAATTCACTACCATAACGCACTTGCTGAGTCCCGAACTTTTTACTTATATACACGTGTTTTAAAATGATATATGGCAAAATTATTAAACATAAATGTTTGCAGTTTTGCTTTACAAAACAGAAATTAGATTTATCGTAACGAAATAAAATCTCGTTACAAGGTCCCTATTTTTTTTTCCATGTTTTTTTAATATCGTTGACTAATTTTTGTCGCAAAACCATTTTTGCCCCTGTAAAAAGCATTGGTAATAGTTTTTTTTTCCAGGTCGCGTGACTTTAAAAAGTTGCCTCTATTGGCGGTTTGCCCATCAAATTCAGGCACTGCCTTTAAGTAAAATTATGAAATCTGTCGGCCATTCTATTATTATAATTTAAATTACACTTTTCAATATATTTTTCAGAGGTGGTATTATCATTAATGCTAATTTGTATTCTAAAGGTGATAAATTGGGGAACTCGTCGTCGTAATTTCACATATACCATATATGGAAAAATATGGAAAGATGTGAAATAAAAGGAAAATAGAAAACAACTTACAATGTTACTGTTGTTGCCTGAATTTGAGTCTGCTTTGCTTTATTTTGATCTGATTGGCCCTGTTTCGTGCTATGCCCTTTGATAATATTATGGATGAGACTTCAATTGTTCTTGGATGCAGGTGTCTATCTCTGCATTAGATATTAAATTATTTATTGATGTCGGTTGTTGTATCAGCTCCGTCGTATATTCATGCGAATGCTACCTTGCAGTTTCAATGTCTATTGTCTTACACTGGAGGATGGAAAAGTACAAGCAAAAGGTTTAAAAAAACACAAAAAACGTGGAAAATCAGAAAAGGTTGGGGTAATTACACTTAATCCACTTAAGTTGTTACTATCTAAAGAATTCGAACAAGTGAAACAAGGGAATAGTCAGGTAATTAAAACAAATTATAATTTTTGTTTACAAAATTAATCGCTGAAATTAAATTTACCAGTATCAAAGAAAGAACATCTTATTAGCCGGTGAGTATCTCTGATTACATTCCGACGGATAAGTCAACTAATGTAAATAAACAAGGTACGTTATTGGGTCAAAATGTAAACAAACTGGTCACAGAAAATAGAAAAAATCAACATTTGAATATTGGGGTAAATAATAGAATAAATAATGTCACTTATAACGGGGAAAATATAAGGTTCTACTATGTATTCATTCAAAATAAAGAAGGGAATATTGGGAGAGCACATAAAATATCGACAATCAGAATAATTAATATGCTTATTCCAGAAAATGGTAATAAAATATCGTAAGCACGGGTCAAAACAGAATCAGGATCGAGCTGTATACCTATTAAAGCGCTAATAAAATAGTGAATAGCAAAGCACTCTTAGAAAACAGATATGAGGCATTTATTCCTAGATAGATTACTTCTGGGAAGGCATTATAAGGTCAGTTGATAACGAAATCAGCGATAGTGAATAAAAGGAGCTAGTAAAATTTTCAATCGTAAATTTAATATACCTTGTATATTTGTCACAACATTTGAGCCGCCATATTCCGTTTTAGTGGCATTTAAAGGCAACAGACTTCCAGAAAAGGTAGTCATTGAGAAGATCATTTATGAAATCACTCCAATTAGAAAAAGGGTGGTACAATGCTTAAAATGCCTTCGTTATGGAGATATAAGCAATCAATGCAAACGCAAGGAAAGATGTCAATACTATGGGGAAGAACATAAAAACTTTGAGTGCACTTTCTGTCACTATCAGTGCACTTTGTTTTTATTTACATTTCCTTCTTTTTATTCACAGGCCACTACTGGATAAAATTATAAATTGCCTGGACCTATTTGTGACGCAACACTACCACAGAGATGCAGAGATGCTTCCGTTACCAGATAGCTCAAACGTTCGATAAGACTTTCTATATCTATGTGTCTAATTTTACCTTTCTTTTAAATAGTGTCGTATTTTAATGTGCATGTGTGTGTGTGTGTGTTTATGAGTGTATGTGAGACTTCCCTAAGCATATCAATATACACACACACACACACACACACATATATATATATATATATATATATATATATATATATATATATATATATATATATATATATATTGCTATGGCATTTTTAGCACTTTTAATTGTTGAGCATGAGAACTTTAATTATTAGGGGTTTGCCTTATGCCAATATTTATTTACTTACCGCTGTATCTTTAATATTTTCTCTCATTCCATGGGTAGAGTTCTGAAATTGGACTAGCATTTTTGTTTTGATATTCCTTCTTTGCATAATTTTTGTGTTAATTCAGAGTCTTAGAAATTTGAAGTGTTTGAGTTTTATTGAGTTTATTGGTTTAATTGACAATGAATATAGCCTTATTTGATGATACTATTATCCCTTCTTTTCTTTTTTAAATGGGTCAAATCAATCAGGCTATATAAATACAAGCTATAATGTTTTATTTCTGGTTACTAAATTCGTTAGGAAAAACAGCTACATCAAAAATTATTATTGATCGTTATCTATAATTTACAGAAATCAACCTCTTATTTGAACAATGAATTAAATAAACTATGCTCTATTAATTTGGCCTTCATCAACATATCCTTATTATTCTAAACATGCATAAAGTTCATTAATGTGACTGAAATTCTGAAAGTTATACACAATATAAAAAAGTCTGCACATTTATGATGATATTTACAAGATCGACTTACTGATTAGTGTATTTAATTGATTCTTCCTTTAGATGTGCATTATTATTCGCCATTAGATCTCAGGTTTGGATTTTATAACTGCCACCATTTCATTTCGGGCAATCAACTTATATCGGGCTTAATTTGGATAGCCCTTTGTGTGGATAATTTTCTTCCATCTTGACTGTTATTGCTGGTTATTTGCCATCTATTATTTAGACGGTTTTAAAGACGAAGTACTAGTTACACTTATACTTATACCGTCTGTTATCGACTGCCCAATTCACCTTGCGAGTTTCTGCTCGAGTGTTCAATGCTGAATCGTTAATTTCTGAAAATTGAATGTCTAACGCACATTGCGTCAGTTCATGATGGGGTCTTCAACGTGGAACCGTAAATCTACATTGCTGAAAATCTCAACTTCGAATGCCCGTCCGCATTGCCGCCGTTTTCTTTTAATATCTACACACCTCACAAAAAATCTCCTTCTGGCTGAAGCTGCGTAACATAAAGTTCAACAGCCCTGCATCCACCATTGTACAACTTCTTTATTAGTTGCACTTATAGAAAAAAAAACGTCCCCGCGTTTCACTGCTAATCAACACACTGTGCGTCTTTTCAGAATTTATAATTTACTGACGATAAAAAATTAGTTTTAACTTAAATATACTGTGACTATATCTATTTTACATCTACCTATTTACTAGGATCAAAATAAAAATCATTTTCTTCAAGCAAAACACTATAAATAAAAACAAGGCATTGTTCTATGTTCTTTATATTGTAACGATATTTGCCAGTCAAACAAAACATTATACGTAAAAAAGAAGGCCTTGTTCTGTATTCTCTTAATTCTTATGATATTTCTTATTTAATCCATAATATTTAACACTCTTAAATATACAGGGCATTTAAATATTAGGATGCACAAATTTAATATACACGGCCCGTTTTTCTCCACAATAAAACGTTTCTATTTTTCTACATATTTGCTATTTATAGCAATATATATATATATATATATATATATATATATATATATATATATATATATATATATATATATATATTACTTTAGTCGAAAAGCAGCATTACCTTACGGGAATGCTCGTACGTGTCGGCACGGTTGGTGTGTACATGTCCAACAAATGTGATTTATAACCTAAATGCGATCACGGAGACAGTAAGATTGGTTAGTCCACATAATAACCTATTAATATTTTTTTTGCAATACCTGTTAAGTAAGTTCACTTTTAATGACAGTTTTTTGACAATGTAAGTTGAACTTTTAAAGCATTTGTCAGTTTCCATGAGAACAGGACATTTTTCATACCTAGGTACGGTAAGACTTACCTTACCTAGGTACGGTAAGTACTGCAAACCTATAAATAGCAAATCTGAATAATGAACAAATTGTTTGAGAAGATTTATTAATTATTATAATTCATCGAAATATTGAAAGTACAATTAGTCATATGATTAACAGTAAGGATTGACGCCATGCTCTTCTTTATATTATTATCTTCAGTTTCTAGCAATGTTAAATTATCAAGACTATCTTGCGGAGTATTCGAAGAATCACCGACCTCAATAATAGGGATTTGGCGAGAGGAGCTGGCTTCTTGGTTGCTAATATGAAATATCTTCTTAGCGACTTGTACTTTATTATTCAAGGAATCCGCCACATAGCTTTCAGCTACTGCCGAGGATTTCCACCCGCCATGCCTCTTCAGTGCTAAAATGTCAACTCCGCTATTAGCCAAAAAAGTAGCGGAAGTTCGGCGAAAGGAATGCCCAGTATATTTTTCCGCATTCTCCAAATGTAGAAATTTCGCAACTTCAGAAGGAATTTTGGCAAAAATATTTCTTCCAACTGGTTGGTTAGAGCATTTCCCATTTTGATACCTCAAGAAGAATCTCTGTATTGAATTTTTTGGTCGCAGGTTCATATACTTCCTCACTAATGCCACAAAGTGAAACTTCTCATTCTCATTGTCGACAATGGTAAAACTTCTGGATTGATGATTCTTAGCGTCAAGTATTCTGACCAAAATAATGTCTCCTTTATCAATAACATTATTGATTGTTAGCTTACATAATTCATCTTTACGGCAGGCACCTGCAATTCCCATAACTACAACCACCTTCTTCATCAGGTATATTTGGTCATGTGCTTCACTTAAAAAGGTCTGAATTTCCTCGATCGTAAACACTTCACTTTTCTTTGAAACATATCCAATATTTTTCTTCTTTAAAAATGCCTTTAACTTTGCATATTTGGAAATATCAACATTGTCATTCAAAGAGATTGTCGATCGTAACATAGAGTATTCGGACCATAAGCTTGATGGAGCAGAATATTTACCTGATTTTTCCAAGAAATATGCTAGTAAAACTGTCTCACTGGTATGTATTACAACCTTTTTAGTGTGGCACCACTTTTTGAAACCCTCATAGCAACTTTCATACCTTTGCTTAGACTTTTCTGGTAAAAGTGACAAACAAGCAATACCTGCCGCTTCTTCGATGTCAGATTCTTCCATATTCAAAGTCACTTCAACACTAATTTTAATTCAAAAATCACAATTAAAATACAAATTAATGTTTAACCTGGACCTGTGCTGAACTGCAGCCAGCGTTTAGTTTTGTTTGTTTACCCGTAGCGTCCTTAGTAACCCAACACAACAACCAAGTCACAAGCTACTTGTTGTTAAGTAGTATGTTAGAATCCATCTAATTAATTCGACTGTCAGTGCTGTCAGTCTGACATCTATTCACGCAGTAATTATTAAAAAAGAATGCAAATTCAAAAAAAAAAACCGTTAAAGCAGGTATTGCAAAAAATTATTACTAAACCGTAAACTGTAAGTGACTCTTCATGCCTCGAATGCTTAGAAAACCTCGGCCCTACGGGCCTCGATTTTCCAAACTGCATTCTCTGCATGAAAAGTGTCACTTACAGTTTATGGTACGTAATATACTATTGCTAGCTACTTGGTGATAGTGTGCTGACACCATGATCCATTATTCAGGACACAGACTGCATATAAGTAGCTTCGTTTGTCAGACCGATTGAAGCAGTTTTCCTGGAAAAATCATTTCTGGCACCTTCGAAATTATAAAACTCTGGACGCAGCAAGTGCGTTATGGTAGTGAATTTTCATAAAACTATTTTTTAATAGCAATAATGTGTTTTTTTTAAGAAAGCAGGCATCACATTTGGTTACCAGTATAATCTATATAGTAAAAACAATGTGCCATGTTTCATCAAAATAACTTTATTGTTTGAAAATGTACAAAAATTCCTGAAAGTAAACTTAAAGTGTTCCCGAAAAAACTCGTTTCTTGGTCAACCTTATAGGTTAATAGCAAATTGAGATATTCAAATATTAGGCATTTGATCAAAATTCGCTACCATAACGCACTTACTGCGTCCAGAATTTTTTTTCTTACAAACATGCATTATATTTCGATGGAAAATGCAAAAATCCAATAACATAAGGCGTGTTTGATTAAAAAAAAAGAAAATTTGTATCACCAACGACTTATGGGCCACTCTGTGATTGTAGAAATATTTTTTAAGATGTAGCTCAAGACACCCTATAATTAATATATACAATTTTTTTTTCATAGCTTGTATAATAACAGATATATTGAGCTTTATTGATTTTTTTTACGAAAATTCTACAAAAGTTATATACTATTAACGATAACTGATATAGCTAAGACTACTGCCAAGCGTCAGAGAAAGGGTCTATTTGAAATGAATTTTCTGGAAACATTTTATTAAACTGAAGGACAATGACGGTTGAAACTAAGACATCAGGGTTTGTAAAACATTCTTCTTGAGACATTTTATTTCCATAGCCCGTATTAGATTAAAGTTCTTTTCCTAAATGTTGCCAATTTTGACGTTTAAATCGCAACTTTGACGTTTTGTGAAACTCCAATTTATTTTTGTTTAAATGCCTATAACTTTTTTGTCTTTTGACCTACAGAGCTAAATTTTTGTAGGTAGCTTGCCTATAATGATGTAATCCGCGTATAAAATTTGGTTGCCCTTACTTTGTTAATTTTGGAGATATAATTTTTTTTCGAAAGAAAACACAAAATTTTTCGGGAAAACCTTGGCGGATTTTCCTGGCTAACAAACCTATCCAAGCCACTTGCGAAAGAAAGGAACTTACCAATTTTGACGTTTAAAATCGGGATTTTGACGTTTTGAGGTGAATACAAATTTATTTTTCTTTAAATGCCTGTAACTTTTTTGTCCTTTAACCTACGAAGCTAAATTTTGGTATGTAACTTGCCTATAATAAGATAAACCCACCTAGGAAATTTGGTTGCCCTTACTCTGTTAATTTTGAAAATATAAAAAAAATTCAATTTTTTTCGAAAGGAAACACAAAATTTTCCGGGAAAACCTCGGCGGATTTTCCTGGATAACGAACTTGTTCAAGACACTTGCGAAAGCAAAGTACTCACCAAGTTTTATCAAAATCGGTCCATTATTTTTTAAGTTATAGGTGTGACGACACATAAATATATATATATATATATATATATATATATATATATATATATATATATATATATATATATATATATATATATAAACATATAAAGTCTGAAACTGACCTCGGATTTGGGCTCCGGGGGTCCTAAATAGCGCTCATTTGAAGAAATTTTTTCAAAATTTAAAAGTCGAGATCTCCTCATTAGTGATTTTTTTTTAAGAAAATTCACTAAATGTTATTTTAGTAAAATGATATTAACAAGTTGCCTTTTTAGGGACTAGTACATTTTAAGTTTGTCCAATTTATCGCGAGTTAACTTTCTTGTTAACACACTTGACTTTTTAAAAGAATTTATTGATTATAGTTACATAAAATACTTATGAATAATAATAAAAAATGATAAATTATGACAATTTAAAAGAGACTCAAGCAATAACAATGTAGGAATGTCCGTCCGTGGTCTGGTAACTTCTATATATAGTCTCTGGTGGGGCGTGGACCGAGAGGCGGTTTCCACCTAAGTTGCAGTCTTGAAGGTGATCCTAGCAGGTGGCTGGTTGCTGAATTGAAGGTCTAGTTGTTTACCCATTTATGAATAGTCTATTCTTCTAATTGCGCTGCTTTTAATTAACCCATTCGTCAGCGACCTTGGGTGTTGAATCGGGATCTGTACTTCTTATATACATTGTATGAGTTGGCTATTGTTATCTCCTCCATCCTTTAGAGAACGAAGCCTATGGTTCGTTCCGAATAGTCATCGGGAATCCAGTAATTGGTTTGGAGTCAGCAGTTTTCGTTTTTGATTTCTGCCAGAAGTATTTTGAAGTTATTGTGATTATTGTTATTATTATCACCAGGTATAGTATAATTGTCCATACACTAGGGTGGTATATCGATGGTTCCTGGAATTTTGCCATTGATGGATTGTAACTGGGATTTGATATTGTTCAAGTCGTGCAGTTGGACATTTTCTAATTTTAGTTCTGGTAATTTGTCTGGGAATATGGGTGCTTTATTTGTTACCAATTCGATGTTTGGGAGATTGAACGATTGTTGTGTTTCCGATGCCATTTGTACTGAACTAAATCTTTCGTTATTGATGATAAGTTGGCATTTGGGTTTCAAAGTCGCCAGTTTTGTTCCGCTGATTATTTTGGTTTCTTCATTTTCTTCGCAGCTAAGTTTGCTTTTCGTTTCTTCGGGTGCCACTATTATGTATTGGGTATTGCCATATTTAGAGACTGTTGTTTTTGTTATTTTGACAAGTTCTTGCTTGCAATTGTTTATCGGTTTCTGGAAGTTGATCAGTTTAATTTCGCATGGGTTGTTTTCGTTAAGTGCTGTCGGGTTGTCATTTTCACAAAAGTATGTCTGGTCTTTTAGATTCCTACACTTTTCGTTTCTGTAAGCGTAGTGTTTGCTGCTAAGGATTAGGTACTTGGTTCTAGGGACAATCATTCTGAAGGTATATGGATTTTTAGGGACTGGTAGTGCATACAATTGATAATAAATATAATCTGATTTGTCTACTAAGGGTATATCTATTTGGAATATAATTTTAAAATCAATTTGAACGGTTTTTATGTTAAATATTTGTTCGTAAAGTGAAATGTCGGATTTTGTTATTAATCTTGATTTTGAGATATGGTTTTCAATATTTTCTAATTCTTTTGATATAAATTTCGGTTTCAGTATTGACGTATGATACGTGTTCAATTTTGAAAAAGTAATTGCATTTTCTGTTGTTAATATCATGTTTAGTACATTATTTAACAAATAACTGATTTGAGTGAGTAATTCCAAATGTTTTACTCTATGAAAATTTGTTAGTTGGTCACTTTTTAGACTATCTATCGTATATTCCAAATCGTTTATTCTCGCTACTATGGCTTCTTGGTTATGGTTCAGGTTGTCTATTGTTTTATTGAACTCTGTTATAGCATCTATCATTAGGGATGTCTGTGAACTAAAAAGTTGATGTACTTGATTTTGATCTTTCCTCAAAATTTCAAGAGCTTTATATATTCTGTCGCCGTCATCTGCATCTAAGTTCCCAGTTATTGATTTGAATATCGATCCTAGTCCGTTTATTATACCTCTTTTGTTCCTAATCGTTCTTGGAAATATTCGACAAAATGTGTCATCAATATTGCTGATGGTGAAATTGATTGTTAAAATAAAATTTTTATATTCTAACTTGTATTCTGCATTCATTACGCTTATTATGTTGTCAAAGTAAGTTTTTAGTCTGTTAAAGTCGTCGTATAGTTGTCTTAGGTCATGTATATGAATCATTCTCCATTTATCGTTTTCTGAAAAGGCTTGTCCCAGTTTGCGTGGCAGTATGCCTGGATTGTCTGTTAGGTCTTCTAATTGTGGTTTTACTCTGGTGAAGAGAATGAACCTACAAGGCGAAGATTATTTAAATTGGTGATCGTCTGTTTGTCAAGTTTGTCGTTTAGTATTATGGCTTTATTAGTCCGTTTCTGACGTCATGTCTCGTTTGTCGATTATCCGAATATCTAGGTTCGACTTAGCTAGGTGATATAATCGTACTGTTTGTTTAACCTATTTAGTTGGAACGAGTTATTTTTTTCGTTATTGCAATATTGGCAAGCTCTAATAAAAGCTTTTATTTTTTGTTTCATTTTTGGAAAATTAAATTTAGTTTTCATCCTTAAATATGTTTCTTTAGCATTTATGTGATTTAATTTACTTCCGTGAAATAATCCGATTGCGTCGTTAATTTCATTGTCGTTTATATGTATGATTTTCTCTTGTTTATTTATATTATTTAATCTTGATTGAGTTTTATTATTTACGGGATTTATTTCCGACTTGTAAACCTTATCGTGTGAGAATTTCTTTTCGTTATTGATTTTTGATTTTATTATTTGTGAAATTTGTTCCTTACCTATTTGCTGATGGTCGTCCTGTACCTGAATTAAATTATTACTTAACTTATCATTTTGCGTGGTGCCTGTATATTTTATTTTGTTCGGAATAACCGTCCTGTAACAAGGTGCTTTTGTATTTGGGATAAACTCTTCGATTTTCACGGGTTGGTCGATTTTATTGTGTTCTTTACACATTGAATATACATATTTCATTATACTGTCTGCATTGCTCGCTTCTTGCCTAATTTTATCTGTAATATTTTTTTGTACACTCCCCGTATAATTATTATTATAATTCTGGTGATCGTAAGAATTATTTAATATCCTATTTGCTTTATTTTGAATTTGCTCTGTTATATCTTTTTGTATCGTCCTCGTATCACTCACATTTTTATTTCGACGATATTCATATGTGTTTAATGAAACTTGATCCCGTTTACCTTTATTGTGGGTGAACATTTTTCCTAGGTCATTTGTTACTTGTTGTAACCTTCCATCGTCATCATTTAATGGCTGATTACGCTTTCCTAGTTCGAGTTCAAGTGCAATAATGCTTCTGTCTATTGTATTACTTACGTTAAGGTGATTCATTTCATCATTTGCTTTGATGAGCCTACTTATCCGATTGTTATTGCTACTACTATTACTACCCATCTTATCTTCATGATCCCTTGTATGAGGGAAGTTTATCTTAATGCTTCGATTTTTTAAATTGAGTCTCTGGTTTTTAAAATCAATGTTCGCTTGATTTTTTATCAAAAAGTCAATTCCAATAAGAAGTACGAAATTTTTGTTAAATTCAAATAGGCAAAACTCTTGCTCACTGTCCGTTAGTGAGTTTAAAATTATTCTGGCTCGATTATTATGGCTGGAATAACCATGAGCACTTTTAATTAAAAACGGGTGATTGTAAATCTTATTATAAAAGTTGTTATATGCTATGGACGGGTTTAAAAGGCTCTTAGTACTACCGGAGTCGAGCAGTATTTTTCCGGGTAGTTCTTTTATTATTACGTAGGGTAATTGGGATATTGTGTTAAAATTATTAATATCTATTACGGTTCTGTTTTTGAGCTCCCTGCTATCGGAAAATTTTAATGCTGTGCATTGTATAATTCAGAGGGTGATTGTTCATTATATGTTACGTCATAATTTAATTCTTCTGGTAAGAAATGTTGTCTTCTTTCTAATTCATTAAAAGGAAAAGAATTATTCGTTTCGTTATAGTTTATTTCTTCTGGTATGAAATTTTGTCTTTTTTGAAAATTGTTGGAAGGAAAATTGTTTCGTCTATTTTGTGAGGGTTGTTGTCGGCTGAAATTAGTATGTCTCGTGTTGTTACTGCCGACATCCATAGCCTGTGGATATCTTCTAGTATTGTCATTAGGGTTGTACGTCGGTCTTCTCATTGAGAATTGATTTGAAGGGTTCCCCTGAAATTGTGGGTGAGACATTTGGGGTCTGTTTGAATTATGGTTAAAGGGTGCACGATAATTTTGTTGTTGGAAGGGTTTTTGAAATTGAATATTGTTAAAATTTGGGGTATTTCTTTGGAAAACTGGTTTTTGTTGTTTGTCGTGCCTGTTATTGTTATTATTGTTGAAATTTGACCGTTGTAATAATCTGTCCCTATATTCATAATTTTCCTCGGAAAATATAAATTTTAAAGCTTGTTCTATGCTGTCCGGTCGAGTGGATCTGACCACCATACCGAGGGGGTTTTTTAATCCACCGATGAACGCTTTCAGTGTTTGTTGTCTGTACATGTTTTGTTTTAATACTAAAATTCCCTCGTTACGTTCATTAGATATTAAATTAGAGATGAGTAATTGTTCAATGTGTCTGCAACGATTACTGAACGCTAAGGCATCCTCGTTATGTCTCTGTTTCAGTGTCAATAATTCGCCTAGTAAGCTGATTTCATCTCGCTGGTCTGTAAAGTTCTCAACAATTGCCCGTCTTAAGTCTACCCATGTGTTTATAATTTTAGTGTTAATAATTAACCTGGCTTGTGCAATTAGTTTCGTTTGAATATAATTTAATAGAAAATGGTTAAGATATAAATTTGGATTATCTGCATCATATAATTGGTTTATTACTAGATCACAAGCTTTTAAGAAGTTCCCTACATTTTCAGGTTGTCCGTTAAATTCGGGGATTGCTTTAAGGTAAAACTCTTGGAATTGATTTGCCATATTTAAATTGTTTCTAGAATTATTTATATCGGTTTGTTCTACAATATCAATTTCGCCAATACTAATATTTCTTAATCTATATTCCAAATGTTCTAAATTATCAATATCGCTATCAGACATATAATATTATCAATATATGAGGAAATACAGTATATATATATATATATATATATATATAGGAAATAAAGGAAGCAAACAACTTACAGAATCGATGCTATTGCTGCTGTCTTCATGACGTCTCTCTTGATCGGTTCTTTGCCTGTTAAGCGTTGAAACGCAAAGAATCAATATACTTTTGGTTCTTCAGCACTATCCGTTGCGACTGCGCCAGTTAACTTTCTTGTTAACACACTTGACTTTTTAAAAGAATTTATTGATTATAGTTACATAAAATACTTATGAATAATAATAAAAAATTATAAATTATGACAATTTAAAAGAGACTCAAGCAATAACAATGTAGGAATGTCCGTCCGTGGTCTGGTAACTTCTATATATAGTCTCTGGTAGGGCGTGGACCGAGAGGCGGTTTCCACCTAAGTTGCAGTCTTGAAGGTGATCCTAGCAGGTGGCTGGTTGCTGAATTGAAGGTCTAGTTGTTTACCCATTTATGAATAGTCTATTCTTCTAATTGCGCTGCTTTTAATTAACCCATTCGTCAGCAACCTTGGGTGTTGAATCGGGATCTGTACTTCTTATATACATTGTATGAGTTGGCTATTGTTATCTCGCGAAATGACTGTATGTTATTTAATTTAATTTAGGAGTGTTGCAAAATTACCATAAAATTAGAAAACAGTGAGAATGGTAAAAATTTTAAAGACGCTGAAACAATCAATGTAAGACGGAGAAGCGGTTTTAATTTAACAGCAGAACCGTGTAAATTTCTAGAAGGGTCTTCCTACGTTACTTACGCCTTCCTTGACTTCTGAATTTATAACCAGAGAAAGTAAAGGTGTCCCGCATAAAAGTTTTAAAGCGACAGCAGCAAGTTGTCAATAGACGGGACATAGAAAATTTATTATAATACAGGGTGTGGAATGTCAGCAGTGGCCCACGTAAGGTCGTGAATACTGACACAAAATTTATTAGGGTCCTTTCTGATAGGATAAAACATGCGAGACCAGGCAGATTCAGAATAATTTATGTCTTGTTTCCTACACACACATTTCAACTTCGCTTAAATTTCAAACTGAGCAACGTTTAGTTTCCATTTTTAGCCCTTTTAAAGAAAAACGTTGGGACTATTGCTGAATGTGCTTAAATATTTTATGCGTCTCTCGTTTTCGGTGAAAAAAAAGTTTAAATTGTTTAGTGGTTGTGTTAGTACTCGTACATTTGGCTTTTTCAACTAGGAAAATTAATTTATAAAAGGCTATTAGATGTCGCTAGTGTTTCACAAATGAATTGGAAGCCCTAGTCTCACCTTTAACCGATCTAAGCTGCATTGCAATACTAAACTAATTAAACAGTCACCGGGAAATGATCTAACAGCTTCTTAAAATTCTAATCAGCTTTAGAAAAACGCACTTGTGCAGGTTGATTCGATTAAAAATACAAATTTTGTAGAAAATATGTGTTCACGGCCTTCTTTGTTTTTATGTGGCATTTAGTTTCCGTTTGGCCAAATTGTTTGATCGTTATTAGCAGCCGAGAAATTTGAACACCTTACGTGAAAGCCTTTAACCAGGCAGTTGTTGCTAAGTTAGCTGTCACGCCGTTGGGCGCGTGGAAGACTTTTTCTCACATTGCTTATTTTCATATAAGACGTATTGCATTTTTACTTATACTTCAAAGAACAATATTTCAAAAAAAATATTTAATATTTTTGTCAAAGTTTACAACTATACTACAGAAAAAGAAAATATTAATAACTAAATTGGTTAAATTCCTGAATTTGACCATCAGTTTTTAGGGTTCTTCGCGCCCATACAACTGGGACAAGTATGTTTTGAAGAAATGGGCCTACGGAAAGAATTGCAGGTTTCAGTAAATTTTCTTTCAAAAATTCACTAAGGAGGGCATCCAGACTTCCAGACTTTTGAAAAATGTCTTTTAATGAGCGCAAATTAGGACCCCTTAAACCCATATATATATATATATATATATATATATATATATATATATATATATATATATATATATATATATATATATATATATATATTGTAATTGTAAAATACGTAGGACAAACAGAAAGATCTATTGCAATTGGATTCAAAGAACACTTAGCACAATTAAAATACGGGACTCTAGATAGATATATCGTCGCCCGACATATTTGGGATTATAGACACTACGTTAATGAGGAGGATCTAAAATTAATTAAAAATGTTAGAAACCCTTACTATATATATATATATATATATATATATATATATATATATATATATATATATATATATATATATATATATATATATATATATCGCTAAATATAAAATATAATAATAATAAAATATGTATCAATCTTGCACCAACTCCCGTTTCCAGCCATTTGATAGAGAGCTTTGTGTGTGTGTTTTTGTTTCTTAAACGTCGGCCTATTTCCGCGACTATAGCCAATCACCGACGCCAGGGAGCAGTTTCACCTCACTAGCCTGGAAATTTTGCCGAACCCCTGCCTTTCTGTAAGGAAGGTAGGGATCTTTAACGTGTCCAACATCGCATGGACACGGGACCGACGGATTTACGCCCCCTCCGAAGGGCGGAACGTGCAGACATTCAACTTGCTCCAATACAATGCCAGAACCCCGGTTGATGTTAATTGTACAGTATGTACTAAAAAAGTGAAAGGAGTACCCTGGGAGCGAACCCAGTACCCTTCGCTTCAGAGGCACACGTTCTTACCCCTGAACCACCGAGGTTATAGAGAGCTTTGTAAAAAATATATAAATACCGACAATAGCGCGCCCGAGAGATACCGAAACAATACAAATATTTCCGACAAATGAAAATATCAGCAAGGGACTAAGCTGTCAACTGGTGTAATAAAGGGTGGTTCAATTATCTCTTCTTACAATTGAGGGTAAAATACACAAAGATTGCGTCTGCAACAGTAGGAAAAATATGAGAATATTTTCATCCTCTGATGACGCTAACTCGGTTAGCGAAACGATCGTTAGATCTTTTAAAATGTGTTTTGGTGCTTGTCAGTGTTCATCACAGTTTCCAATCTTCACTTAGGGACCCGACACGTCTGCATTTAAGAAATTATTGACGGGGTTAAACCCGAGAACCAAGTGTTCCTCTTTAAATATAAAAAGTCTTGACGCAGCAAATGCGTTATTGTAGCGAATTTTCGTAAAACTGTTTTTAATGTGAAATGTGTCTTGTTTTTACAAGAGGGACATTTGGTTGACAGTATAACCTATGTAGTACTAACAATGTACTATATTTCATTAAAGTAGCTTTCTTGTTTCAAAAAGTACAAACATTTTCCGAAAATAAACTCAAAATTCCAGCAAAGCTGGTCCCATTTTCCTAGCCAACGAACCTGTTTAAGCTATTTACACACCTTACAAGATATAATTATTCACAAACAACTTTAGGGCCAAAATTGAAAAAAATTTATGAAAATTTCTTTTGCAAAAACTCCACATTTTTTGCATAAATTGCCTTTTGTAATGTTTCACTAAATTATTTTTTTCAGAAAAATTTGACAATCAATTTACAACAACTTACTAAACATTTATTATTCATTACCAACATATCACAAAACTCTTTAAAAAAATGATTTTTACGGAAGCACTAAAAAGATTTATGCGAAAACATTTGAAATTCAGCCAATATTTGAGAGTACCTGTATCCGGCGGCTCGATTTTTTCGACGAGTAATACAAACAAAAACCTCTCTGAATGCGTCATTTCCATGAGGCTCCGCTATCTATTGATAAAAACGCCGTATCACAATTTGTGATATGTCTTTGAAATATGCGCCAAAAACGTGAAAAGTGGCAAAACTATTGAAATAACTCAAAAACGATGAACGATATAATTTTTTTTCCTCACAAACAAGCATTATTATTTGATAGAAACACAAAAATGAAAGAAAATAATATAAGGGGTGTTTCATTAAAAAAATAAAGCGTCTTATGGGCCATCCTGTGATTGTCAAAATAGGTTTATAAGATACAGCTCGAGACACCCTATAATTAACGGATATACTTTTTCTCGTATCTTGTATAATAACAGATCTATTGGGCTTCACCCTAGAAATGCGTCACTCTGTATATATGTAAACAGGCAAAAACTAAAACTTACCTCGTATATGGGTTTTAGGGGTTCTAGGTCGCACTCATTTGTAAAATCTTTTTAAAATTCATAAGTCGCGGTATTCTTAATAACGAATTTTTTCTACGAAAATTGGCTTAAATATAGACTATTAAACCACAAACTCTATAGCGGAAAATATGTTCGTAAAATGAAGGAGAACGATGGTTGAAGCGGAAAGTTAGGGCTTTGTAAAATACAGTTATTACGACATATTTTCGACATAATCCGCATTTGCTTCAAATTTGTTGCCTCAAAATTGCAAATTTTGACGTATCAAATCGCGGCTTTGAGAAAGAGGAAAAATGATAAAACTTTCAAAATATTTTTTCTGTTATTTGTTGACCTTTATGCGTCAAGAAAGCTTAACCGTTGTATGAAATATTCAATTGGTTTTGTTAATCACATAAAATATTTTTTTCTTGTGCTTTCCTCTGATCACCAGTGGCACCCAATTTTCTTTTCTTTAAATGCCTATAACTTTTTTTTATTTTAACGTAGAGATCTGAAATTTGTTGCGAAGGTTAAGTTTGAGAGCAGAAACGTATGTGTCAAATGTGGTTGTCATATCTCTGTTATTTTCGGAGACACAAAAATTTTCCGAAAGAAAACTCAAAATTTTGCCGGAGAAACTGATCCAATTTTCCTGGCTAACGAACGTATCCAAGCCACTTATAAGAAAGGAAGGTACATACCACATTTCATAAAAATCGACCTATTATTTTTTGGGTTACCGGTGTGATTTTCTGTTTTACGAAAAATTCGAAAAGCGACTTGAATCAATCTCGAAAGCTAGTTTCAAAGGTTCTAACATGCGGTAATTTGAACGCTTCTTTTTAATATAAAGTCGTAAGCTCTCTAGTGGCAACATTATCTTTATCAAAATTCGTTAAAAAGTACAATTTTGTCCAACTTATTAGTACGCAAATTAAGACAATAAACGTTTTACTACCAACAATTATGTGCAAACGAACTACCCTGATACGAAAAGGACCAGACAGGCTACAATAAACCAGAACGGTAGTAAAAAAAGCACAAACAGCTATATTGTAAATATCTTTTTTACGTTCACCTATTGGAAGCTCCAAATGAGTCTCATTTCACTTTAGATGATAATATTCAGGAACCATACAAAACACAACAAACAGTTTTCTTCCTCTACGACTTGTATTCTTTATGTTTTTGAAGTAAATAAACCTTCAATTGTTGCTATTTGACTGTATCTGTATATGCCATATTATGTTTATTTTTTAGGAAGCGAGTGGAGCACGCAATCAAATATTACTAGAAGTAGACAAATTTCACATAAAAGAAATATTTTTTATACTCTTAGAAAATCATTCTGACGCTATGAGGCTGATGTCACATTTAGCTATCCTTTAGTAGAACTAGGACAACAATTCATATAAGGAAAAAATACAATCTTTTCCAACTTATTAATACCCTAATTAAGGCAATAAACGTTTTACTACCAAAAATTATGTGCAAACGAACTACCCTGATACGAAAAGGTCCAACTTTTACAGGCTACAATAAACCAGAACGGTAGTAAAAAAAGCACACGCAGCTATATTGTAAATATCTTTTTTACGTTCACCTATTGGAAGCTCCAAATGAGTCTCATTTCACTTTAGATGATAATATTCAGGAACCATACAAAACACAACAAACAGTTTTCTTCCTCTACGGCTTGTATTCTTTATGTTTTTGAAGTGAATAAACCTTCAATTTTTGCTATATGACTGTATCTGTATATGCCATATTATGTTTATTTTTCAGGAAGCGAGTGGAGCAAGCGAAACAAATATTACTAGAAGTAGACAAATTTCACATAAAAGAAATATTTCTTATACTCTTAGAAAATCACTCTGACGCTATGAGGCTAATGTGATATTTAGCTATCCTTTAGTAAAACTTGGACAGCAATGTATATAAGAAAAAAAAATTCCAACTTATTAGTACCCAAATTAAGACAATAAACATTTTACTACCAACAATTATGTGCAAAAGAACTACCCTGATACGAAAAGGTCCAGATTTTACAGGCTACAATAAACCAGAACGGTAGTAAAAAAGCACAAACAGCTATATTGTAAATATCTTTTTTACGTTCACCTATTGGAAGTTCCAAATGAGTCTCATTTCACTTTAGATGATAATATTCAGGAACCATACAAAACACAACAAACAGTTCTCTTCCTCTGCAGCTTGTATTCTTTATGTTTTTGAAGTAAATAAACCTTCAATTTTTGCTATATGACTGTATCTGTATATGCCATATTATGTTATTTTTTAGGAAGCGAGTGGAGCAAGCAGAACAAATCTTACTAGAAGTAGACAAATTTCACATAAAAGAAATCTTTCTTATACTCTTAGAAAATCACTCTGACGCTATGAGGCTGATGTCACATTTAGCTATCCTTTAGTAGAACTAGGACAATTCATATAAGAAAAAAAATACCATTTTTCCCAACTTATTAGTACCCAAATTAAGACAATAAACGTTTTACTACCAACAATTATGTGCAAACGAACTACCCTGATACGAAAAGGTCCAGATTTTACAGGCTACAATAAACCAGAACGGTAGAAAAAAAAGCACAAACAGCTATATTGTAAATATCTTTTTTACGTTCACCCATTGAAAGCTCCAAATGGGTCTCGTTTCACTTTAGATGATAATATTCAGGAACCATACAAAACACAACAAACAGTTCTCTTCCTCTACAGCTTGTATTCTTTATGTTTTTAAAGTAAATAAACCTTCAATTGTTGCTATATGACTGTATCTGTATATGCCATATTATGTTTACTTTTTAGCAAGCGAGTGGACAAAGCGAAACAAATCTTACTAGAAGTAGACAAATTTCACATAAAAGAAATCTTTCTTATACTCTTAGAAAATCACTCTGACGCTATGAGGCTGATGTCACATTTAGCTATCCTTTAGTAGAACTAGGACAATTCATATAAGAAAAAAAATACCATTTTTCCCAACTTATTAGTACCCAAATTAAGACAATAAACGTTTTACTACCAACAATTATGTGCAAACGAACTACCCTGATACGAAAAGGTCCAGATTTTACAGGCTACAATAAACCAGAACCGTAGTAAAAAAAGCACAAACAGCTATATTGTAAATATCTTTTTTACGTTCACCTATTGGAAGCTCCAAATGAGTCTCATTTCACTTTAGATGATAATATTCAGCAACCATACAAAACACAACAAAGAGTTCACTTCATCTGCAGCTTGTATTCTTTATGTTTTTGAAGTAAATAAACTTTTAATTTTTGCTATATGACTCTATATGCCATATTATGTTTATTTTTCAGGAAGAGAGTGGAGCAAGCGAAACAAATATTACTAGAAGTAGACAAGTTTCACATAAAAGAAATATTTCTCTTAGAAAATCACTCTGACGACATTTAGCTATCCTTTAGTAGAACTAGGACAACAATTCATATAAGAAAAAAAATTGCTTGCCTTTAGAGCTCGTATTTATATTCTAGCGCTTAAGGCACAACAACCGCCGGATAATTGTAATAAAAACCTCCATTTATTTCAGACATCGCATTCTTTATTTTCTTCATAACAAGACAGTGGTGAAATTTATTTGATTGCAGATTATCCAGCACAAAAGGGGGTTAATATTTTTGTCGACAGAAATCTAGGCCGTCCTTGTCCTAGAGAATCCGAAGCATACAGCATAATGTCTAGATAAACAGCGTCAAATAAATAAATTCTTCATCTGAATTGAACTTGGATGAAGGATTCTCTTATTAAAATGGTGGAACTTGCAAAACTCTAATTAAGATTCTGTTCCGTTCGTCATCTGTTTAATTAAAAGTCATATCTTTCAACACTTCGAAAGAAAAGTTTTCGTCGGGAGAGGTTGAAAAGTTAACTAAGATGCTGTTGAGTAAATGCCTTGATAAATTTCTCTCTGAGCGGACGAAGCCACTATTTCAAGTTGATTAGATGACTTTTAAATCTAGTTTGCGTTTTAACGAGTGGAGTTTTCAGGTGGATGGCACACTGGCTGTATCGATTTTAATACTCAATTTAAGAAAATTATGTTATGGCAAATTTGCTCTAGGCCTAAAGAACTAAGTTAAACGATGATTTTTATGACACTAAATGAGGAGCAGACATGCAAAACGCATTTTGTCCAATATTGTAAATTTACAGGAAACAGAAAAAACTGTGGTAGCATAACTATAGATGCTATTTAAATCGGATTTCTTTCTAAAAATAGAGAATAAATCAAAGATATTTGCTTTAAAAACTAACACAAGAAAGTTTACCCCTGAATTACTAACACAAAAAAATAGTTAGGACAAAATGCAATTCGAATGTCAATAGTGGAGAAACTGACTTTTGCAAGTATTTAGATTTTTTATCAGTACGTACAAACGACAAAATATTTCTAAAACCCAATGTAATACCTAACGAGTGCTTTATTGAAGAAATCATAAAAAAAATTTACAGATATTAAAGAGAAAACGCAATTTTTAATTCTTACGCTCATTAATTAAGTAATTTTTATACAAAATTGACTGTTTCAATGTCATCACATTCACACAACATTTCGGAGTTGTCACCGTCATTCAGATCATAATCTTCATCGACGAATTCAGAAAAGATTGGAAACATCCAAGCCAATTCCGCATCCACAGTGCTCCAGTTTTCACCTGATAAAGAAGTCAACAGATTTTTGAGGCCGTCTATTTTTTCTTTTTTCTTTTATGACCCAGAGGTATATTAGGGATTTAAATTTGATCTAAACGTTTTCGTGGTTTTCTACGGGTTTCAGCCTTTTTGGATGTGTCGTCATTACTGTATAAAGTTTCTGTTTTTACTAAAATTTTATCACCAGGGTTTCCCCTTTTGATGTAAATTCTTTTACATTGACTTATTCCAGTAATTTTTTTTAACATACTGATGCATTTTTAATGTCTTTCAAAAACCAATCATTGCCAAGGTGACGTATTTCGCCTACTTGAGAATAAAGTTGATAATATTTCTCAGGTGTCTTAATAGTACTGTGGCGCCTCAAAATTCTTTCGACCCTGCCAAAAATTCTATCGGCAGGTAAGTATGAATGCACACGAACGGGAAATGTCAACGCTATAGTTCTGTTTCGGCGGCCAATCTATAAAGCCATATCATTAGCATGTGTATGACATAGCTGTTCTTATTTTTCCCCCCACAACCATCCGTGAACAGACGTAAACAGTTTTTATCTGGGGAAAGTTCTAATTCATTTAAAAAATGTAAAAGAGCAGACGACACTTCCACAACCCCTTTACCACCTTAATGTTCCATCCATAAGTAAAATATTGGACTTTCGCCTTTAGTTTTAACGATACAAAAAAAGTATAGGGAAAGCTGTTGGGCATAAAATGCATCTTGTATTGGTACTTTGGGTAGTACTTGGATTTGTTGAAGATCGAAACAAAAAGATATTGTATTGGGCGGATCCTCTTTCATCATTTTGTGGAACTGCCCTGCTTTTTCTCGGTGCACTTTCAATTCAGTTTGCAACTTTTGTATTGTTTATTTGAATTACTGTTCTAACACAGAACCCGCACACATCCGTTGCAGGACTCTGGAGGCAAGTGTATCCTTTTGGATTTGTTTCTGACCATAATGACTGTCTTTGCCTTTCAACTGATTTACAAAATCCATAACTGCGAGTAATTTTTCACGAAATTTAGAAGACCGTTTGTCCCCACCTCTTTTTTCTTCGAATGCTTCTCCATGTACTATTTTATTGCAAATTGTATTTAGTCTTTTTTGACCAACGTTGTAAATACCTCTAAACAATTTCTGACACACCTGTACTATTTGTTATCAATGAACACCTAAAAAAATGCCAAATTTTTATTATTTGCTATTATGCTTAATGAGAATGTCTTACATAGTACTTTACGGTAAAACAGTGAGATTTTCCTCAATCATGTTTACGACTTCTTGAACGCTTTGGATTGTCAATTGTGATCAAAGATGGTAGTTTGTTGTCTTGCGTCGTTTTGCATGTTTCAACAAAAGATGCATTTCTCAGTCCTATTATAATAGGTTGTGTTAATTTGTGGGACTTAAAGTGTTGGTCTGTATGGTTGCATCTGATTTCGAAATTCAGTAAATCGGGATCCAAATTGGAATATCTGCAATTTAGCACAAACAATGTACTATATAAAATTAATAAAGGTACCTATAAGGTTTGGTAATCAATAATAGTGATGGTACTTAACCTAGAAAATGGCTTAAACATACCTCACATTTTTTTGCGTTCTCTCGATGTAGAATTTAGCTTCCTTTTTCTGCATCCACGATCATTGTCTCCAACAAATATGTTCTCCTTCGATTTCGTGCAGTATTGTAACAACAATAATGCACAACATATAAAACAGCACTGACAATATTATTACACACCTGCTAAGAAGTAAGAACAGATGCTGACTGCTTTAAATCCCAATCAAAATGCAGTTTGTCCACAATTTGTGGACATAACGTGATTTGTTTGTCTACTGTTGTTGGACAAAATGCGCTTTGTTTATCCAAGTAACATTCTAGTAAGGTTTCAGATGAAAAATAATTTGGTTTTAATGTCTTAGATATACCTGATAGATGGAAATATGTATAAGGAAGCGAACGCCACCTATAGCTAAAATGATGAACTTTTGGACAAAATGCGTTTTGCATGTCATATTAAAAAATATGTCTTCTCATACTAATGTTTATAGGGCCGTTACATATATCAGCTTAGTTGATATATTAGATGCTGTTGACTTAAAGCACATTTTCTGCTTCGAGTAACATTACCGATACGGGGTGTGATGTTTTTTTATAAAGGCACTGGTTTTAGTTTTATGCTATTAGCATTAGATTACGTAACTAGGTTAACAATACCTCAATACATCACTATCCTGAGTTTAGATTAAACACAATTTTTCAAAATAACAAAACTATGTTTTCTGATAACTTTGGCCACACATTTACTTGGAACCCACATGTGATAATCCAGAGTAACCCGGGAACCACATTAATGACCTTTTCAAACACACACTTATATTGGAGACATATTGGATTTTTTGCTGATGTAATAGCCTGTGAAAATAGCTTTCCACTGATGTACAACATGCTTAAGAAATCTTGTAATTTAAATGACAATTTAGAGAAAAGCCGTTTTCAGGATAGTAGGCTATAAAATCCAATACCACAAAAGAAATGACAAAAAAAGGGGGGTTCAAAAAGCAGTGGGCCATGGAGTCTAACACTAGACTTCTACTTTTAACATAATTTTCCGTAATGATTTACGATTAAAAAAATTGTAATTTAATTTACAATACTTAATTAGGTAACAATGCTAGGTAATATTATGCGAAACAGTTTAATAAGGAAATCCGGCAATAACAAATAGAGACTTAAACTCCACAATACAACACAATTGGAAACGGAACTCAACAAATAATAAAATAGAAACCTAATCTCGTCTAAATTATCATGAACTCTTCTAATGGTTGATAAGGTATCATTTCTCAATAGATTAAGATACCTTTCCACAGTTAAATTATTTTCAAAAAGAACGGACCAACAATGAAGTTACCTGATTTTTTTTTAATTAACTGTTTAATGTACAAATAAAAATAACATTGTTTTACCTAATAAGCCGCACCAAACATTAATACCAAATCTGTCTTGCAATCGACTTTCCTCCTTTAGATGGGGATTTTCATTTGCTCAATAATGCCTATTGTGGCGATTATACACACCACCATTTGTAAATCTGGATTCATCAGTCCATATTATTTTCAAATGAAAATGTTCATCTTGCTGACATTGTCCTTGATACCATCTGCAGAATTGAAGTCGCTTAGGGTAATGGTCAACATTTAAGACTTGATGGTAATGACTTTGTTTTAATACACGGGTACCGTACTTTTTGGAACGTCAATTTTTTCACTATAAGACCGAATAGGTTGCGGAGGGTTTTTGTTTGAAACCTGTAAGACGGCATTATATCTTTCTTCATTTCTAGACATTGGTAGTTTCTTTGCGTGGAAGCTACCATCGTTCAATAGATTGGTCACTATCCTGCGAAATATTTTGGTGTTTGGTTGTAGTCTTTCTGGGTAGTTGTTTTGATGTGAATTTGCAGTTGCCTCAGTATTTCGGTTAGAACGAGTATAACATTTAAACATGTCAAAATATCCTTCATTACTGAACATGTCGTTCAATAATATTTAAAATAAACAGAAAACAAACTATTTAGTACATAATTTGAAGCATCGTGTTAAAGATACCTCAAATTCTTCAGATAATTAATAATGACAATATTCTTAATTGTCGCGATAGTGTTATATGCATAGCAACCTTTCTTCTGTAGTTTTTCAGTTGACTTGCGTTTAAAAATCAAACAAGTTTCAAAGGCGTCTTCGTAAATCATTAATCTGCTTTTTATTTAGTTCTGTTACTAAATTTAGTTATTTACTAGGTTTACCTATTTAATTAAATTATAACAATTTTTTAGGATAATGTTTTAATGTAAAATATCATTTATAATAATGGGCCGATTCAGTGGTGTGCTCAAAGTTTCTTTTTTCTTTTAACGTGAATCATTACGGAAAATTATATTAAAAGTAGAAGCCTATTGTCAGACTCCATGGCTACTGCTTTTTGAACACTTTTTTTTGGTCGTTTGTCTTCTGGTATTGGATTTTATAGCCTACTATCCTCAAAATGGTTTTTCTCAAAAATGCCAGTGCAATTACAAGGTTTCTCAAGCATGTTGTACATCATTGGAAAGCTCTTTTCACAGGCTATCACATGAGCAAAAAATCCAACATTGCTGCCTTAATACAAACAAACGTTGAGAATAGCGCAAAAAATTACTCTGTAAAACGTGTCCTGATAATGTACGAGTCTTAGACATATGAGATCAACGCCTACTTAGATATTGAAGAAAAAATAAATCGACAAATTGGTTTTTTTCAAAATAACTCGAAAACAAAAAGAGGCAGGGAAAAATACAAGTTATATTTGGAACGAGCATAAAATTCTACGAAACATTGCTAATTTAACCGTCTCCCTATCTCTAATAATAACGGAAATACCAATACATTCCCATCCAGTATATATATATATATATATATATATATATATATATATATATATATATATATATATATATATATATATATATATATATATATTTATATATATTATATATATATATATATATATATATATATATATATATATATATATATATATATATATATATATGTATATGTATATATATAGCAGGAGACACAGGCCAGTTTCGTTCTTCTTTGGACGCCTCAGCAATATAATGCACTAAGTGTAGATTGGAACCTCTGATGAGCACTGACAAGTACTCTTGGAGAACCCAAGTCACCACAACACATTTTAAGTATACTGACTATCGTTTCACTAACCAAGTTAGCGTCATCAGAGGATGAATAATTCCAAATGTCTTATACCTATAGCTATGTCTATATTCCTGTGCAGATAGTCGGTCTATAACAGTAGAATGTGGTCCAAGAACACAAAAATTAACATGTTTGGTTTGTCGGAAATACCTAAATTATTTTATTATCTATCGGACGTGCTTCTGCCGGTCTTCTTTGTGACGTGATGTATCAACCGACCTAGCATAGCCGGCGTTGCGAGGTTCATATTCAATTTACTGCGAAGATGTTATACAAACTTTTCTGGACAACTAAATTGTTATAGATAGGAGCAAGTGTATGTACAAAATGGATCGTATATAAATCAGGAGAATTTATAGAGAGGGTATCAGTGTTTTTGTGATTTAGATTCCTAAAGGAAATTATAAGGTGGCAGTTCGAAATATTTATGACATTTTTATTGAATATTTACATTGACAATTGTATTTCTACATGTACAAGCAGACACGCTTGTATTTACGTTCGTACAAACATTTTAAATGGCCTGGGAATTGAAACCTAATTAAAATTTCCTTTTCTGATTTGAAAGTTGCCGTGTACTCATAAGCGATTATTTTTTAGAAATATTCGCTATAAGAGTGAATTACAACTAAAAGACTCAAAAGTTTCACAAATTTTAGTGAATTTTATTTAAAAAAATTCACTAAGGAGGAGATCCCGACTTTTGAATTTTGAAAAAATTTCTTCAAATGATTATTATAATGAGGCTACCCAGAACACATATCCTGGGTCAGTTTAAATTTATATATATATATATATATATATATATATATATATATATATATATATATATATATATATATATATATATATATATATATATATATATATATATATATATATATATATATATATCACACCGATAACTCAAAAAATAATGGGCAGATTTTGATTAAATTTGGTGAATACATTTCTTTTGCAAATGGCTTGGATAAGTTCGTTAGCCAGGAATATATGCCTAGGTTTTCCCGGAAAATTTTTTGTTTTCTTTCGAAAAAAATTATATCTCCGAAATTTACATAGTAAGGGCAACTAAATTTAGTACGCGGGTTTACATCCTTATTGGTATGTCACCTACCAAAATTTAGATATGTAGGTCAAAAGACAAAACAGTTATAGACATTTAAATAAAATAATTGGGGCTTTCCTCAAAACGTCAAAATCGGCAACATTTAGGCAAATAACTTGAATCTAATACGGGCTATAGAAATCAAGTGTCTCAAGAAGGATGTTTTACAAACCCTGAATCTCAGTTTCAACCGTCATTGTCCTTCATTTTACTAAAATGTTTCCAGAAAATTCATTTCAAATAGACTCTTTCTCTGATGCTTGGCAGTAGTCTTAGCTATAGAGTTTATCGTTTAGTGGTATATAACCTTTGTCGAATTTTCGTAAAAAATCAATAAAGCTCAATATATCCGTTATTATGCAAGATATGAAAAAAATCTTTATACATTAATTATAGGGTGTCTTGAGCTACATCTTAAAAAATATTTCTACAATCACAGGGTGGCCCATAAGTTGCTGGTGATACAAATTTTCTTTTTGTAGTGAATTTTCGTAGAAAAAATTCACTAATAGGGAGATCCCGACTTTTGAATTTTGAAAAAATTTTTGCAAATGAGCGCGAACTAGGACCCCTAGAACCCATATCCGGTGTCAGTTTCGATTTTTAGAGGTGTTATATATATATATATATATATATATATATATATATATATATATATATATATATATATATATATATATATATATATATATATATATATATATATATATATATATATATCACACCGATAACTCAAAAAATAATAGGCCGATTTTGATAAAATTTGGCGTGTACCTTCCTTTTGTAAGTGGCTTGGAAAAGTTCGTTAGTCAAAAAAATCGGACGAGGTTTCCCGGAAAAATTTTGAGTTTTCATTAAAAAAAAAAAATTTATCTCAAAAAATAAAAAACTATGATAACCAAATTTGGTAGGTAGGTTTACGATATAAAAATTAGACTATACACAAAAATTTAGATTTATTTCTACGTTGAAAGAAAAAAAGTTATAATAAAATATTTGGTGCCAGATCATTTCTATAAAAATTCACTACCATAACGCACTTGCTGCGTCTTCGCGTTTTTTTTTAATCAAACACGCCTTATGTTATTGCATTTTTGCATTTTCCATCGAAATATAATGCATGATTGTAAGTAAAGAAATTCTGGACGCAGCAAGTGCGTTATGGTAGCGAATTTTGATCAAATGCTTCATATTTGAATAGCTCAATTTGCTATTAACCTATAAGGTTGACCAAGAAACGAGTTCTTTCGGCAACACTTTAAGTTTACTTTCGGAAATGTTTGTACATTTTCAAACAATAAAGTTATTTTGATGAAACATGGCACATTGTTTTTACTATATAGGTTATACTGGTAACTAAAATTGATGCCTGCTTTCTTAAATAAAAAGAAAACACATATTTACAATAAAAAGATTTTTATGAAAATTCACTACCATAACGCACTTTCTGCGTCCAGAGTTTTTTGTTTAGTCCAATTAACTGTTCCAATTAGCGCAGTGGGCACCATTATACAATACAACTAATTAGAGGTATAGCCATGTTACCAGAGTTGGTTCTCAAGCACCTTGTTGTTACAGGATATACATTCTGACAACATGTAGTTTAAACAGAACAACACAGATCGCATGTAACTGTATTGTTGTGGTAAGCTCAGAGGACTAAACTGTAGAAGTAGAAGGACGTCGTTACTAGATGTAATTTATTTGCACAGTATAATTATTTTAGCTCGCTATCGCCGCCAAAGCTCGTTGCCTTACAGTTTTTACGGACGGCTGACATTTTCAGATTATCTCTTGCAGTAACTTAAAACTAGCGACCGAGAATAGTTATCGTGGTTTATACTTTAATGATGAAGCTTTTAGTTATAGCTGCTTCCAATTTTATTTAATCTTATCCCAAACGTGTCTGTGGATTATAAAATCTATTACAACGTTTTTATCCCATACTCGACAAAAACGATTCTATAAGTAAAGGAGTATATTTAGCAGGCTTTGGATTGGATATTTTATTTAACAGAAATGACTGGACGCAGCAAATGCGCTATTGTAGTGAATTTTCTTAGAATTGTCAACCTTTTTTTTTGGAAAATTTACACAACATTCACCTATAACCACCACATCAAAAAAATACTCAAACGTTCAAACAATATGACTTAAAAATGAGCTACAAAACCAATAACAAAATAAATAAAAAACAAGAACACAACCCACATGAATTAAACGGAACTTATCAAATAGAATGTAACCCATGCAATAAAAAATATATAGGAATGACAAAAAAATCAATAGAAACAAGATTCAAGGAACATAAAACAGCATTAGATAAAATCCACATACCTAGCTACAAATCAAACGTAGCTACACACATTCACAACTCAAAACACCAAAAACCAGACATCACCCAATTACAACTAATGAAACATGTTAAAGACCACAAAAAAAAGGAAGTCTAGGAACAATACTACATTCAACAAACAAACAATAAGAAGCAATTAATGCCAGAACAAATCCAAGTACAAAAATGTAAACAAAACTTAATAAAGGCCATACAAATAGACAAATTATCAAACCACAATGATCAAGACAGGAGACCGATACACACGACACAGTCCGAAGGCACAACTAATCAGAGAACAGTAAACCGACCAATAGAAGCGCACGGCGCAAGCGCCACGTACAATCTCACGCGTAGACCACACAGGAGCGATAACAGTCAGGAGCGTGCTGATGATGAACCGGGACGGTTCGAAACTGCAGTCCACGCAAACCAATAAAAAATCACAAACGTACAGTAAACAAATACAGTGTATATTTAAAAGTGATGTGCAATATTCCAAAAGATATATATATATATATATATATATATATATATATATATATATATATATATATATATATATATATATATATATATATATATATACTATATACAGGGTAATTATTTTTTTTTCACAGCCAGTGGGACGGTCTCTTACGTCTAAACGGCACACTTTAAAAGATTTAACAGATGTGATACAAAAACTGGATACATAGAAGACACAGAACCTGAAATAATGATAGAAGAAATAGAGAATGCACTCAAACAGACCAAAGAAGGGAAGGCTAGTGGACGTGGCGAGTTTACTGTGGAGCTGCATAAATTGATGAACAAAGAATCTATCACAATCATACTAGAGCAATTTAACAACATATATAAAACTGCAATATTATCAGAAGATTGGCTCCATAACAAGTCCGTTCTACTTCCGAAAACAAACAAAAAATAATGCAAAAGAACGCAGCGAACATCGTACTATAGCCCTGATTAGTCACACGTTAAACCTTTTTTTAAGATAGTGTACAACAGAGTTTTCAAGAAATTACATGAGGACATTGGTGATACTCAACTGTTATTAAGAGAAAGGATGGGTACTCAATAAGCTTTGTTTCGAATGAACGTCTTGCCTCAGAGATCTATTGATATAAATCAGGAAGTCTATGCTTGATTTGTTGATTGTGAGAAGGCATTCAACAGGGTACAGCATGACCGCTTAAGACAAATTCTGCTGAGTAATAATATAGATAGTAGGGATATAAGAATAATCTGTAACTTCTACTGAAATCACCTAACGAAAGTAAAAGTTGAAAACAACTGGACACCAGAAATTAAAATATGTCAAGAGGTGCGTCAGGGTGGCAGGCCTCTCCCGAACGAAACGATTTGTCAAAAATCACTATCAGAAATGTCCGAAGGCAAGGTAATAAATGAAGACATCTCGACAGTATTAGATAGAAAGATGATGCCGTCGTATTAGTATACACAACAGAAGAACTACAATGTCTAGTACAATGACATAATATTGACTGCAATAATGTAGGCTTAAAAATGAATCTTAAGAAAATCAAATATTTATATTTCAACAACACAACACGAGGGCTTACAGCCAAAACACTATCGTACCGTGAATGTCGACAAGGAAGAAAGAGGCAACTTGCTAATTCTGCTGGACTTAAAGGTTTGGAGCTTCAGAGGAGAAGGAGAAACATGTGCTGGCAAGGACTTCCACAACTTGGAAGTCCTCGGGACAAAAGAGCGGGCATAACAAGATGTTCTATGTCTGGTGACCTGGACAGTAAAAGGGTGCATTCGCTCTGTTCCCCTGGTAGATCTGTTGGGGGCAGCAGGTGGAAGAACTATGGAAGAAAGCTCCTCTAAGAAGTGTCCGAGCAGATATCTATAAAAGATAGAGATAGGTCACCAACGGCACGTCGGTGGGCAAGGGGTGGCAGCTTGGGTGAGGGTAGGGTCACCGATGACACGTATAGCTCTCTTCTGAATGGCCTTATTTGTGAAGTATATAAGGTATAGAGATTAGCTGGTGAAAAGTATTTGCGAGCCCGGAAGAGGAAACCTAATTTCTTAGCAGCCGCTTCTGAAACTGATGTGACATGTTGGTGCCAATTGAGATGTCGATCCACAGAAATGCCAAGAAGTGAAAAGGACTCATTACTTTGAATAACTTGGTTCTTCATTGTGATGGGTTTAGGGCTGGTGTATCTCTTATGAAATAGAAAGCAAGAGTAAGATTTGGTGGTGTTGAATTGTACAAGATTTTTACTTCCCCAGTCTTATATTTTTTGGAGATCCACGGAGACAGAACCCTCCAGGACTCTGCGATCATCATCTATTTGGGCTAAAGAGACAGGCTCAGAATATTGTATATTTGAGTGGAGGGTGCTGTTGTCCGTGTAACTGCGAACTAAGTTGGATGTGTTAGAGAGATGGTCATTGATGTGGAGAAGAAACAAAGTAGGGGCTAAAGCTGAACCTTGAGGGAATCCTGCATTAATTCGATACAGTTTAAGAGAAATGGCCATCCACGACAACAGAAATGTTCCGATTCGAGAGGAAATTTGCTATCCAGGTACATAGTTTTGGTAGTAGGCCATCTGCCGAAAGTTTATTAAGCAGCGCTGTGTGCCAGACTTGGTCGAATGCTTTGGATATGTCTAAGAGGCAATCTGGGATTCACCGTGTAGTTCCATAGACTTGTTCCAAAAATGGGTGAAAAACGAAAGAAGGTCGGCAGTTGATCTGCGCTGATGGAATCCATACTGCCTATCGTCGATTAGACTGTGATTTTCAAGAAATTTTAGTAATTCAGTGTTTATATACGTTTCTATCACTTTAGAGACGACTGAACGGAGAAAAATAGGTATGTAGTTTCTAGTAAGCGCTGTGGATCCTTTCTTGGAAACGGGTTGTACTCGAGCCTCGAGCAGTTTTCCAGTTACTAGGGAATATGCCTCTATTGTAAGACGTCTGAACAGACAAGTCAGGACAGGAGCGAATTCTGGTGTGCATTGTTGATGACAATTGCTGGGAGCTCGTCAAGGCCAAAGGCTTTCCTAGTATTAAGGGAAAAGAGCATATTTCGTACCTTTTCAGTTTTAAAAATGATATCCGTCATTTTATGCGCGACATTGGGGACTGTTGGTGGTTGAACATTTGGAGGTAGGTTGATAGTAGAATTGCCGGCGAATTCATGGTAATGATTAGAAACCAGAACATTAGACCTAATCTTGTTATCGACGATACACAAATTGAAAAAATATCGCTCTATAAATACTTGGGTGCATGGATCACAGACAATACCGATTAAACGAAGGAGATCAAAAGCCGCATTGAGATTTCCGGAACAGTATTCAACAAAATGAGAACCGTGCAACCGGGACATCAGCATTAGTCTACGCATCCGTATGCTAAAATGCTACGTTTCTTCCGCTCTAACTTGCGGAGTGGAAGCTTGCATATTAAAGAGCAGAAACATCAAAAACACAGAAGCTTTTGAAATATGGTGCTACCGGAGAATTCTCAAGATATGACGGGTGGATCATGTGACGAATGTAAGTACCGAAAAGACTAAACAAACAACAAGAACTACTAAAAACTATAAAAAAGAGAAAGCTGGAATACTGGGGTTATATCATACGAGGAGCGAAGTATGCGTTACTTAGAAATATCATGTAGGGAAAAATCAAAGGTAAAAGGAGCATAGGTAGAAGAAAAAAGTCGTGGTTCCCCAATCTACGCGAACGGTATGGATGCAGCTCAATTAAACTTTTTACGCGTGCAACAAATTAGATGATATTTGCTACGATGATTTCTAATCTCCGATAGGAAAGGAACGGAAAGAAGATTAGAGATGTAGAGATTTCTTTTCTATCTTTACAAAAGCTCTTTGTCTGGTAAAGGCAACCACATTTCATGAGATTATATATTGCCAAATAGTAATCGAACAGCAGATTGAGCACAGCTTGGAGCTGGTTTTTGTTTCTCCAAATTTTGCAATTTAAAAGTATTAGTTAAATTGTCGTTTTGTTATTTTTATTTTTATTTTAGAATAAGCTATTTTTCTACTATTTATTGTCGGTCTCAGCATCATTAAATTAATGCTAAAATTACCTCTTATAATACATATAAGGGTTCTATTTAAATTTAAACAAAAGTAGTTTTTGTGAGAAAATCGAGGATCTGTCAACAACGCTGATTTAAAAAATAAACTTTGCTATCTTATTAGCAACCACTACGGAAAATTTATTTAGAATAATGGACCTCAATATAATTAATTTGCTGTAAACATTACGGACACAGTGTATGAGTTTTAATAGGGTAAAATGAAAAATCCTGACTCGTGCCTTAAGAAAATTGTGACCCAATTATATAGTTCATTATGCAGAGAAACAATAAAATCCTCTTCGTGTTTTACGCTCCCGTGCCAAAAAGAAACACGTTTAATTTGACACGGCCTACAACTTTTTCTCGCCTGAGGGAACTGTACAAAAAATGTTTTAGAAGAATTTCTCTGAGAAAGTGGAAGAAACATAATGAGATAATCAATAAATGTGAGCACAACTTTATCTAATGGGCCACGGTTGCAATTAGTAAATAAGAAACAATGGCGCTAAAAGTATCAACCTGCTACATCTGGAGATTGTCACGTTCAGACAGAAACAACTTTTTTTATCTCTCAGTAAGAAAAAGCGCCCACACCTATAAGCTTGAAAATTAATTATATACAGATTGGCTTTTACCTTAAATTCCCCGGGCAACCAGTTTCTACCAGGACACTTTTACTTGTTTGTAGCTATTCGTATTAGTGAATTTTTTTTTATTAGGTAGAGGGCGCTAAAACAGTGGAGAAATCAATTGTTTACTTTTGCAAATTATGCTCTCAACCCCTTTCAAGTAAAGTTTTTATACAGCAATTTGACAAATTGACATTGTGCTTCAATTATTAATGTCTCATTCTACCTGGCCTAAGATATAATAATGTTTTGCGTCAAGAACGTTTACTTTCTCTATGGTTAGAAGGTTATGTACAAAATTTCTCTCATTTTTGTGAATTTTCTTTAAAAAATTCACCAGCGAGGAGATCTCTACTTTTGAATATTCAAAAAATTTCTTTAGCGCTTTCTGAATGCGGTTCGAATTTTTAAAGTTGTTGTTTTCTGAGTTTTCGTTTACTTTTTAGTGAATTTTCGTAGAAAAAATTCACTAATGGGGAGATCCCGACTTTTAAATTTTAAAAAAATTTTTGCAAATGAGCGCGAACTAGGACCCCTAGAACCCATATCCGGGGTCAGTTTCAATTTTTATATGTTTATATATATATATATATATATATATATATATATATATATATATATATATATATATATATATATATATACATATATATATATATATATATATATATATATATATATATATGTATCACACCGATAACTCAACAAATAATAGGCCGATTTTGATAAAATTTGACATGTACCTTTCTTTTGTTAATAGCTTGGATAAGTTCGTTAGTCAGGAAAATCGGACGAGGTTTTCCGGGAAAATTTTGAGTTTTCATTCGAAAAAAATTCATATCTCAAAAAGTAATAAGCCGATTTTAATATAATTTGGCACATACCTTACTTTTGTAAATATGGCTTTGACATGTTTGTTAGTCAAGAAAATCGGACGAAATTTTGCGGGAAAATTTTGAGTTTTCATTTGAAAAAAATTCATATCTCAAAAAGTAATGAGCCGATTTTAATAAAATTTGGCACGTACCTTCCTTTTGTATATGGCTTTGACAAGTTCGTTATTTAGAAAAATTGGACGAGGTTTTCCGGGAAAATGTTGAGTTTTCATTTGAAAAAATTTTTTATCTTAAAAAATATAAAATCTATGATAACCAAATTTGGTAGGTAGGTTTACGATATAAAAAGTAAACTATACACCAAAATTTAGATTTCTATGTTACAAGAACAAAAAGTTATAATAAAATATTTTGTGCCAGATCATTTCTATGAAAATTCACTACCATAACGCACTTGCTGCGTCCAGACTTTTTATAATATGCTTTTCCTATCAGCTCTCTAGAAAAACATTTTTGAATGATACTATCTAGGCACAGTTCATCCACTAAAAATTGAAGAATACTACTAGGTTCTAACAAGATGTTTGTTCTACCACCTTGGGTCTTGAAGTTTGAAGAGGTTAAAAATTACAGTACTAAAGTGCCTCTATAGACAATAGATGTTATGAAAATGTAGGAGTGAACCAGAGGATAGCACTTAATATCTTCCCTTAATCGAAGAACATCTCGCACGCTACTAGACGGACGCTTATATAAGATACCGATGGGACCAACATTGACATAAGGATGTAAAGCGTGGACAATAAACGAAAGACTGAAATATAGAATAGCGATATGGGAAAGTTACTGCGCAGAAACTATACTAGAGGCAAGAAAATAGATGGCATTTGGGAAAGGTGTACAAATGCGTAAATGTATCCAATCTATGGAGAATCACGTGTGTGCCAGGTAACTAAAGCACGCAGACTAGAGTGGAAGGGCCATATAGTACGAATAAATAACGAGAGAATGGTAAAGAAGTGTGCTTGGTCAGAGTAATGAGGCCTTTTCACTTATTGGCATTTCTGTGGATCGAAATCTCAATTGGCACCAACATGTCACATCAATTGCAGAAGCGACTGCTGAGAAATAAGGTTTTCTCTTCCGGACAAATACTTTTCGCCAGCTAATCTCTATACCTCATATACTTCACAAATAAGGCCAAACCTCGAATACTGCTCCCACATCTGGGGTGCCGCTGCCGCTTCTATACCCGCTATCCTGAAATCCATTCAGAAGAGAGCTATACGTCTCATCTGTGCCCTACCCTAACCCAAAGGCTGCCATCCCTTGCACACCGACGTGCCGTTGATGACCTCTATCTCTTTTATTGATATCTGCACGGGCACTGCTCAGAGGAGCTTTCTTCCATAGTTCCTCCACCTGCTATCACCAACAGATCTACCAGGCGAACAGAGCGAATGCACCCTTTTACTGTCCAGGTCACCAGAGAATGGCAGAAGTCTGTTTGGTCAAAGTAATGAGTCCTTTTCACTTGTTGGCATTTCTGTGGATCGAAATCTCAATTGGCACCAACATGTCACATCAATTGCAGAAGCGACTGCTGAGAAATTAGGTTTTCTCTTCCGGACAAATACTTTTCGCCAGCTAATCTCTATACCTTATATACTTCACAAATAAGGCCAAACCTCGAATACTGCGCCCACATCTGCGGTTCCGCTGCCGCTTCTACACTCGCTATCCCTTACTCCATTCAGAAGAGAGCTATACGTCTCATCGGTGACCCTACTCTCACCAAGGCTGACACCCCTTGCCCACCGACGTGCTGTTGGTGACCTCTCTCTCTTATATATATATATATATATATATATATATATATATATATATATATATATATATATATATATATATATATATATATATATATATATATATATATATATCTGCACGGACATTGCTTTGAGCAGCTTTCTTCCATAGTTCCTCCACCTGCTCCCCAACAGATCTACCAGGCGAACAGAGGGAATGCACCCTTTTACTGTCCAGGTCACCAGACATAGAACATCTTGTTATGCCCGCTATTCTGTCCCGAGGACTTCCAAGTTGTGGAATTCCTTGCCGGCACATCTTTTCCTTCTCCTCCGAACCTCCAAACCTTCAAGTCCAGAATTAACAAGTTGCATCTTTTCTCCTTGTCGACACCCACGGTACGATAGTATCGTCAGCCCCCGTGGTGTGTTGTTAATATATGTATAAAAAAATTCAGAAGGCAAAAGGAAGAAGGGCACACCAAGAAAAAGGTGGCCCCACGCAGTTTAACAAGACTTGCGAGAAAAGGGGGTTCACAACTGGAAGATCATTGCAAGAGACAGAAAGCAGTGGAAATATATCGCCAAGCTATAAGCCTAAATGGCTTGCGAATCTATAATATACGTCCTGGGCAACTTTATTATAATTGAAAACTTGTAGGGAATTTATGAGAAATAAAACGGGAGAATGCCCTTATAACAATTAGTTTCTTATTAAAAAAAATATTAGCCCAATTTGTAGGTTTGTCGTTTGAACAGAGTGCAAATCAGTATCTTAAATATTCCGTTTATTATTAATAAAAAATTATATTCGAAATGCAGCAAGTGCGTTATGGTAGCGAATTTTTTATTAAACGCTTAATATATATATATAATAAACGCTGTGATATATATATATATATATATATATATATATATATATATATATATATATATATATATATATATATATATATATATATATATATATATATATATATATAGGGTGAGTTTTTTAGATGTTTAGTACAGAGATCTCGTAAACTACTGCAGAGAGAAGGTTAAATGGGGAAAGTAGTACAGCATTGATAGTGTAATTCAGAACTGTTTTTGTTTCCATAAAAAATGTCACGGATTGCTACATATTTGGAAAAAAACGGATATTTGCCGATTTCTTTAAATGCATTTAGTTGCGTTAGTATTGGGTTTACTGAAAAGTTGTAGCTAAATATGTTCAAAATAAATCAAAAATATGTAAATTTCATAAATATCTGTAACTTTTGAGGTATGACATAAACTTGTGTTTTTTTTAATTTAATTTTTTTCCCAAACTTTCAACACTTTGTGTCTTGGAAACAACAGCGATTAGGACATATATTTATAGGACATTTTTTGATTACTTTAAGGTTCTCAATCACCCAACGACGTGTGTCCCAGATGTTTTGAAACACACTGTATGTATATATATATATATATATATATATATATATATATATATATATATATATATATATATATATATATATATATATATATATATATATATATATATATATATATATATATATATATATGAACGTATAAAAATTAAACTGACCTCGCATATGGGTGCGAGAGGTCCTGGGTCGCGCTCATTTGTAGAGCTTTTTTAAAAATTCAAAAGTCAAAATCTCCCCAATAGTGTCTTTTTCTACGAAAATTCACTAATATGGTAGATTTGTTCTAGTATAAAGGTTATCCTGTTAACAAAATTCGATGTTTGTTAAACTAAATTTTATGCCTTTCAAAGCAATACCTATTTCCAATGAAAAACATTACGAAAATTATTTAATATAACGCACTCACTGCGTCCACATTTTTTCAAGGCATATTTATGTACATGCGTATATACATGAGGACCAGTGTGGAATTAATGTGCTAAAACATCAACATAACGTTAATAGTAGTAATAATTATCATATTTGAATGCAATCGTCTACGAATTTTAAAATTTATTTTCTATCTTTTAGCCTGATCTAAATAGTGGGATTAACAAACATTTATTAACGTTGCACAAGATAATATAAACCTTGATGAGGTGAATGAAAAAGCGGTGGCTTTCGTCGTTATATCATTGCATTAGCGATAAAACTTTAACTGAGATAGTTAGGATTTCATTTGTCTTGGTAATTAAAGATAAAGTTAATCTAGAACTGCCACTCGTTGAACACTCACCTATATCACTGCAGACAATAGATGTGACACTTGGAAAGTCACGCTATATTACTTTTTTTTTTAATTTATGGCATGGGTTTTCCTTATTAAACAAAATGAGTTAGCGGATAATATATACAGGGTCGCTGATAAGTCTGGAAACGGTCGATTATCCGGGAAAATATACAAGGTGTCGAAAAAAGTTTTATACAAAAGTTTTTGGGTTCTTCAATGTCTACTAGGCGGTGATAATTTCATTTATACAGGGTTGGTCATACAGGCGTGGCACACCAATATATATTTTTTAATGGAACACCCTATATATTATTCGATATTTCAATCCTTCTCTTAATTTTGAGCAACATTTATCAGAAGCATGATGTACATAAACTCAATCGTTTCCGGGTAAAAAAATAAATAAAAATAAACGCTATTGTTTTTAAAATCTATTGGATGAAGAACAAAAATAAATGAAAAGTAGAATATCTCTTGAAAACAATCTGTGAGTGTGAAAAGAACCGGTTGCGATGTTTTTAACATTGTTTGGAATCCTATTTTATAAGATGTTCAAAGTGTTCTCCATTGACCTCCTGACAATAATGAATTCGCTTAACAAAACATTGCACTGCATTTACAAGAGCGTTTTGAGGAATGTTATTAATTTCATGCACAATCCTTGCTTGCAACTCTTCAATATTCTGCGGTCTATTTTGGTAAATTAAATTTTTTACATGACCCCACAAAAAAAAGTCAAGCGGCGTGATGTCGGGAGACCTAGCTGGCCATTCAATAGTTCCCCTGCGCCCTATCCATCTGCCAGGAAAGGTTTGATTCAGATATTCCCGTACCTCAATTCCAAAATGAGGGGGTGCCCCATCCTGCTGAAACCATATTTCTTCCGCTGGTAGATTTGGGTCGTTATTGTTCGGAAATAATCGACTTACGTCTGGAACAATTGATTCTTGCAAAAGTGTCAAATATCGAGCAGAGTTCAAATTACCGTGTATAAAATAAGGTCCTATGATATGTCCACCAATAATAGCACACCAAACATTTACTTTTTGCGGTCTTTGGGTGTGAATTTGTTCCATCCAATGTGGGTTTTCGTCTGACCAGTACCTACAGTTGTGTCGGTTGACTTGTCCATTCAAACAAAATGTAGATTCGTCGGAAAACAAAATGTGGTTGGCAAAGTTAAAATTTTGGCGTAACTTCTCCATAATAAGTTCACAGAACTCGATTCTGCGATCAAAATCGTCTTCACTCAGTTCTTGCAATAAATGAATTTTATATGGACGGAACTTTTCCCGCTTCGTAATCTTTTGAATTGAATATCGACTCATATTGTAATTTAAAGCCAATTGCTGTGCCGAAGTTTTCGGATTTTCCACCACATCCAATATTACATTCAAAGAATTTTCTTCATTTGTAACGGTTACTGGCCTTCCAGTTCTAGGTTTATCCTTGATACCGCCAGTTTCGTGAAAACGATGCAAAGTTTTCGAAACTGTGGATTTGGAGATCGATTCCCGCTCAGGATGCAACTCATTGAACATAATCACCACTTGAGCAAAACTTCGTGTTCTATCACCGTACCCTATCATCATTAAAATTTCGATACGTTCGGTTTCACTTAAACTTGCCATTTTGCACAAAAACTGTTGACACTAAATTACTAATGTTTCAAAACTGTTGACACTGAATGAATGTTTGACATTCGTTGTCCTGGAAACATTTTAAAACAAAAGAATAATACTGCGTTTCTTATGGGCATCTTATCTTATCTTGGGATTCCAAACAATGTTAAAAACATCGCAACCGGTTCTTTTCACACTCACAGATTGTTTTCAAGAGATATTCTACTTTTCATTTATTTTTGTTCTTCATCCAATAGATTTTAAAAACAGTAGCGTTTATTTTTATTTATTTTTTTACCCGGAAACGATTGAGTTTATGTACATCATGCTTCTGATAAATGTTGCTCAAAATTAAGAGAAGGATTGAAATATCGAATAATATATAGGGTGTTCCATTAAAAAAAAATTAATATTGGTGTGCCACGCCTGTATGACCAACCCTGTATAAATAAAATTATCACCGCCTAGTAGACATTGAAGAACCCAAAAACTTTTGTATAAAACTTTTTTCGACACCTTGTATATTTTCCCGGATAATCGACCGTTTCCAGACTTATCAGCGACCCTTATTTGGTATTATATGTGTGGTCGCAAATTACACAGCTGGTCGACAATAGATGTAAGTACATGAGTATACTTGGGGGACCCAAATCACCACAACAAATGTGTTTAACGATCTGACGATCGTGCCACTAACAAGGTTAGCGTCATCAGAAAGTGAACAATTTTAAACTGCTTACTAATAAACATTACCTTATATATTGAGTTTTACGTAGAGACCCATACCGAGAGGGAGACTCAATCGCAGGAAAATTTTGTGTGTATTGTATTTTTATTGCCGGATGAGGTTTTTGAACTAACTTTATAACTTAACCTTGCAGGTTTCGGAATATTTTATCTGTGGACAAACAATGGCGGCGCGCGGTTTAGGAAAATTTTGTTTTTTGTTCCCTTAGAAATATAAATACTTTCGTACCCATCTAATTTCGCTGGCCTTCTAACATTTTTCATAGGTTTCAGATTGTCCTTATCAAGGTCAATGTCGCAAATATGTTGTTCTACGCATGACTTGTCCGCACTACCGTATCTCAGCTGTGACTGATATTCACTAAATCTAGTCTCAATGATTCTCTTAGTCTGCCCAACGTAATTAAGATTACAATCTTTACAAGCTATCTCATAGATACCTGACATTTCAGTGGCTTTATCTTTACCCTTCGTATTACCTAGCAAATTTCTTAAGTTATTTTTTTGTTGAAAAAGTTAGCTGCAAATCGGCTTTCTCAAAAATGCTCTCGAGACCCCTTGTGATACGCAGTTGAAAAGGCAGGCACACAATTTTTTTCTCTATTAGTGAATTTTATATATATATATATATATATATATATATATATATATATATATATATATATATATATATATATATCACACCAATAACTCAAAAAATAATGGGCCGATTTTGATAAAATTTGGCGTGTACCTTCCTTTTGTATATGGCTTGGATAAGTTCGTTAGTCAAGAAAATCGGCCAAGGTTTTCCTGGAAAATTTTGAGTTTTCATCCGAAAAAATTTTAATTTCAAAAAGTAAAAAAGCGTTTTTAATGTACTCTAATTCTACCCTATATCAATTTTTACTTAATAGATGTTTTATTAGTCAATTTTCTTAAAAAGAAATCACTAATGAGGAGATGCCGACTTTTGAATTAAATGAGCGCTAATAAGGCCCCAGAGAACACATATCCGGGGTCAGTTTGAATTTTTATATGTTATATATATATATATATATATATATATATATATATATATATATATATATATATATATATATATATATATATATATATATATATATATATATATATATATATATGCATCACACCGATAACTCAAAGAATGATGGACCGATCTTGATCATATTTCGTGAATACCTTTCTTTTGCAAGTGGCTTGGACAAGTTTGTTACCGAGGAAACGGTAAATCGGCCCAGGTTTTCCCGGCAATTTTTTTGTTTTCTTTCTAAAAAAAATTATATCTTCGGAAATAACAGAGTGAGAGGGACCAAATTTGTTACGCGTATTTGTATTATAAAGAGTGAACCATGCACCAAAATTTAAGTCTCTATATTGGGGTAGAAATGGGCCAGGGCTGACAATTTTCTGAATTGTTAGTTAGCTGTATCCAGTCTCTATTTTTTAACACTTTGTGTAATTTGGAGCTGGCGTGACAGCATACTACTTGGTTCCGCAACTAGGTGGCGGCACCTACTGAGTATTCGGCTAGTATGTATTGTGCATGGTATATATTTAGTTTGGTCAGCGTTGATGTATGGTTTATACCTGTTGTATTGTACAATTCAGAAAATTGTCAGCCCTGGCCCATTTCTACCCCAATATATACTTTGTCCCTATATTGGGGTAGAAATGGGCCAGGGCTGACAATTTTCTGAATTGTTAGTTAGTTGTATCCAGTCTCTATTTTTTAACACTTTGTGTTATTTGGAGCTGGCGTGACAGCATACTACTTGGTTCCGCAACTAGGTGGCGGCACATCCACCACTTACTGAGTATTCGGCTAGTATGTATTGTGCATGGTATATATTTAGTTTGGTCAGCGTTGATGTATGGTTTATACCTGTTGTATGATTTAAACTTTAGGTGACAGTTAACTACTCTGTCTGTCAGGCATTGAACTTTAACCACTAAGTCGTTTCAAACGCATGTCTTTGGGATTTTATTTTTAATTTGGGAAAAACTTTAAATTTTGTGTACCAAATTACTTAAAATTCACAACATAGGTTTTTTTGCACTATTTCCAGCCACATGTAAAATCTCATTCCCATTACTCTAATACTATACAAAAATTTAACGTTTTTAAACAGTTTTCCCCGATTTTCCACCGTAAAAACTGAAGTATAAAAGCTGATTAACGAACTCGACCTCTGTTTTCGGCCAAACAGGAGTTTTGCCAAGTTTGATTGAAATCAGTTTAGTGTTTTTTGAGTTATTGCTCGGATATATCAGACATTTATTAGACATTTATTAATACAACTAAAATATATTTTCTTGGATAACTAAGTCAACATGACTTGTTTGTATCCTTTACAGCTAACTCCACATAATCGCCAGTACATTAATTTAAACCGCTTAATATCCACAATATTTACTTTTTTTTTCCCTCTTTTTTTTTGTGCCCCTATCTAACCAGATGTGCCCCGATCCTCAAAAGATGAGAGATGCAACTTTAAACCAAAACAATGTCTTAGTGTTAACCTCAGTAGGGGAATCAACAGCATATCCTACACTCAATATAGTTCACTTTGTTAACCCTTAGTCTCCCTTTTTCATATCTTTCTTCTGCATATATGATATCCATACAACCAACACCTCTATACCACCCACAACCAAAATGTTCATACACATCATAGTACTCACCCACCCATTTCTCCACGCATGCATATTATATTCACACACACATATGCACACAGACACGCACTCACGACAGCACACTCCCACACAGCACACACTTACTTTCCCTGCACCTTGTCCAGGCAACACATCCACTCCACTTTCTCCATACCACTCAACTATCATACTGCTCTCTACTTTAACATTGCTTTTAGTTCGACCTGTTTCAAAATAACAGCTAAAGATTTCTTTTTTAAATTTAGATTTAGATAAAATCCTCAAATTTGCTGGTAATTGATTATATAACTTTGGACCCCAAAATAAAACCGATCTTTTATAAACGCTCCTATTTACCGGTGGAATAGTCAAGTTTTCACCTATTCTACAACTTGTGTCATATGTGTGGTCCACCACATTTATTGCCCGAAAATGATGATGCATATGTTTTAGTACATTTAATATAAACATTCCTCTTATATCGAGTAGTTTAATATAGTCGTTACTATAAAGAAAGTTCGTACTAGACCTAGAATCCCTATGAAGAATGACTCTCAATATACTATTTTGAGTAACTTGAAGCGCAGCTAATGCATTTTCATAGCACGCACCCCAGAAAATAATACCATACCCCACAAAAACTCCACGAGAGACTTGTAAACCAGTATTAGGTTTTCTGTTGTTAAAATATTTCCCAGGGTATAGAATTTGTATATAATCTTTTTCACCTTTGCATTCATATACGCTGCATGTTATTGCCATTTTAAATTATTGTCTACCAGCAGACCAAGATATTTAACACTGTGAGACTCAGTCAGTTTACAGCAATCATCATGTATACTAATTGATAGACTGGAGGATGGTCTTCCGGCTGCTGTCGGTGAGAAAGCCACATATGATGTTTTTGTTAGGTTCAGCGCTAGTAGGTTACTGTCTAGTACCTCTTTCACATGATTGATTGTTATATATATATATATATATATATATATATATATATATATATATATATATATATATATATATATATATATATATATATATATATATATATATATATATATATATATATATATATATATATATATATATATTGAATGATTAACTCGCATGTAGCACATTGTATTTTATTGCTATATTTTTTTTTGATAATATTATGTTTACAACTATGGAAAGATATAGTTGTAGAAAAGCAATTATTTTATTACCAAAGTAAATTTAAATATAAAATGCTCAAATGGGTATATTGGTGAGATTTGGGATTACAGGGATGATAAGTTCAGTAAAAGTTTTAAAAGTGACAGAATAAAACCGCTTGACAGTTGGATTTTTTGGGAAAAGTTTAATATTATGTTATTTGCAAGCACAAGCTAAGCTTTTTTGTGAGACATGCTGTATAATTAAAATAACAATAAATAAGTATAAGTATATGAAAAAAAGGTCTATATATATATATATATATATATATATATATATATATATATATATATATATATATATATATATATATATATATATATAAAGATTTTGGGTTCTAGGGACCCAAATTCGTGCTCATATGAAGAGATTTTTCCTAAAGCTTTTGATCGTGACCTCTCTAATAGCGAATTTTTCGTAATGAAAATTCGCTAGCATTCTATATTTTATATTTTAAATAAAAATGTGCGAATAGGTAAATTAGCCGCAGCCAAGTTATTTCTACTCGACATACATACAAACATATTTTAAAAACAACAAATTTATTTCTGGAATAAACACTCTAATAGGATATAAAAATTCACATTAAGTAGACATCTGTCGTGAAAAATTAGACCAATAATGATGCAATTATATAAATGAAGGACAATAATGAGTCGGCCTTATACGACTTTATATCTCATTGAGACAATTGTGTACCAATAAAATATAACGACAAAATAATTGCCATCAACAACAATAAATAACAAATTTAAAATGGCCGTCATTGAATTGCAGGTTAAAAATAGCATCAGAAATATATTTTGTTTCAAACACGCTGGAAATAATATTATGTTTACATCAAGTTACTTGACTGTAACTAACTCATGGGAAAACAGTGAACAGCTGCTTAAATTATGTTGAAAAGATGAAAGAATTTCGGATATAATTATATTATGTTTTCAGAGAGAAGTGGCAAATGTTAGTATACTAGTATGCCAGTTAATCAGTTTAATGATAATTTGAATTACATGAGGTTTACAAGAAATTTATTATACAGTTTGTTTGACCGCATATTTACTTATACAACTGCAGTTAATTTCACTGGTCTGCTAGGGATTATCACAGTATTACAAATTTTTTATCGGACAACGTATTGGCATAATGTAAATGCTTTAAGTTAAACAGCTAGGTGGATACAGTTTATATAATAAATATATGTTATTTTTTTGTATGTTCTGGTGCCTTAATTCATAATATCTTCTTCTCTGCCAATCAAATTTAATAATTTTTTAAATCGTATGTGCTTTCAGGCCTGCACTAGGCGCAAGGCATTACAAACAGGAACGGGCGGGGGGGAAAATATCTGTGCTCACTTTTAATTTGTATGTGTCTATATATATATATATATATATATATATATATATATATATATATATATATATATATATATATATATATATATATATATATATATATACTTTATTTGTTTGCTGTACGTTTGTGATTTCTTATTGGTTTGCGTGGACTGCAGTTTCGAACCGTCCCGGTTCATCATCAGCAAGCTACTGACTATTATCGCTCCTGTGTGGTCTACGTGTGAGATTGTACGTGGCGCCTGCGCCGTGAGCTTTTATTGGTCGGTTTACTGTTCTCTGATTGGTTGTGCCTTCGGACTGTGTCGTGTGTATCGGTCTTCTGTCTTGCTCACTGTGGTTTGATAATTTGTTTATTTGTATGGCCTTTATTAAGTTTTCTTTGAATGTATGAACTTGGATTTGTTTGTTTGTTGAATGTTGTTCCCAGATTTCCATTATTTTTTTTTACATCAAAAAAATAACACAAACACTCAAACAATATGACTTAAAAATGAGCTATAAAACCTTTAACAAAATAATAAACAAAATAAATAAAAAACAAGAACACAATGAATTAAACGGAATATATCGAATAGAATGTAACACATGCAATAAAAAATATATAGGAATGACAAAAAAAATCAATAGAAACAAGATTCAAGGAACATATAACCGCATTAGATAAAATCCACATACTTAGCTACCAATCAAACGTAGCTACACACATTCACAACACAAAACACCAAAAACCAGCCATCACCCAATTATAACTAATGAAACATGTTAAAGACCACAAAAAAAATGGAAATCTGGGAACAATACTACATTCAACAAACAAACAATAAGAAACAATTAATGCCAGAACAAATCCAAGTATATATATATATATATATATATATATATATATATATATATATATATATATATATATATATATATATATATATATATATATATATATATATATATATATGTATATATATATATATATATATATATATATATATATATATATATATATATATATGTATATATATATATATATATATATATATATATATATATATATATATATATATATATATATATATATATATGTATGTATGTATTACGCCGATAACTCAAAAAAATAATATGCCGATTTTGATAAAATTTGGTAAGTGCCTTCCTTTTGTAAGTGGCTTGGATAGGTTCGTTAGCCAGGAAAATTAGCTCAGGCTTTCTCAGGAAATTTTGTGTTTTCTTTCGAAAACAGTTTAAATCTCCGTAAATAACAAAGCAAGAGCAACCAAATTTGGGACGCTCGTTTCGGTCATATTTCGGTATCCTATTCGCCAGAACTCAGATCTCTATGTTAAAAGACAAAAAAGGTAGAGGTAAAGTAATTTTTAATTAATTAAATCTAAAAAAGGTTAAAACGTCAAAATTGATAATTATGGTAGGCACAAATGTGAGTGCAAAATACGACACGAAATGATTAGCAAGCTCCTAGATCTGTGTCTTAAGTCGTTATTTTCCGTCATTTCGTTAAAATATAAACAAAAAAGCCATTGTAAATAAAAACTCTTTGGTGTAAATAGTAGACGTTAGACCATTAACATACTATCGGAGATACCTGCTAGTACATATATATCGAGCGTGGCCGAGTGGGGTAAGCCATGTACATCGAATAATCGACTCCTACATGACGAGTTCTAATTCAAATTCTAATCCTAGTTAGTGACGTTTTATCAATTTTTTTAGTCTAATTTCACTTTACCGTTTTCTCATCAGATTGTTGTTATTCCGATGAATTTTTTAGCCACTTGTATAAAAAATAATTTAATAAGGAGGATATGAAAACTTTTAAGACTTAATTCAATTCGAATAGCATATCTGGTTTTTTGTTCTTGCCCTAACTTATTGAAACCGTTTCATATTTAATACAGTCGTAGACTTTTCCCGTGGTTTCACATGTGCTTGTTTTATTGAATTTTCTTTAAAAAAATTCACTAATGAGGACATATAGACTTTTGAATATAGAAAAAAATTCTTCAAATGAGCGCGAACTAGGCCCCTAGAACCCATATCCTGGGTCAATTTGAAATATATATATATATATATATATATATATATATATATATATATATATATATATATATATATATATATACATATATATATATATATATATATATATATATATATATATATATATACATATATATATATATATATATATATATATATATATATATATATATATATATATATATATATATAACCAAAATTTAGACAAAAAAGATATAGGCAATTAAAAAAATGGGGTATTTCTTAAAAGGTCAAGCACGCGATTGAAATCGTCAAAATTGGCAACATTTAAGCAAAAAACCTGAAAGAAATACGGATTATGTAAAGAGTGTTTTGCTAACCTTTAAGTTTCAGCTTCAACCATCATTGCCCTTAATTTTACTAATATATTTGCAGAAAATTAATTGCAAATAGATCCTTTCTCTGATGCTTTGGCAGTAGTTTTAATTTAAGTTTATGGTTTAACGGTCTATAATTTTTAGCCAGTTTTCGTATAAAAAATTCGTTAATGAGGAGACCGTGACTTTTGAAGTCTAAAAAGATTTCTTCAAATGAGCGCAAACTGGGCCCCCTAGAATCCATATCCGAGTTTACTTTATGTTTATATATATATATATATATATATATATATATATATATATATATATATATATATATATATATATATATATATATATATATATATATACATATATATATATATATATATATATATATATATATATATATATATATATATATATATATATATATACATATATATATATATATATATATATATATATATATAGGGTGACGCATTTCTACGGTAAAGCCCAATATAATTTATATTATGCAAGAAAAATTTGTATACGTTACAATCTGGCACAAAATATTTTATTATAACTTTTGTTTCTTGTGGGATATAAATCTAAATTTTGGTGTGTAGTTTACTTTTTTTATATCGTTAACCTACCTACCAAATTTGGTTATCATAGCTTTTTAATTTTCATAGAAATGATCTGGCACAAAATATTTTATTATAACTTTTGTTTCTTGTGGGATATAAATCTAAATTTTGGTGTGTAGTTTACTTTTTTTATATCGTTAACCTACCTACCAAATTTGGTTATCATAGCCTTTTTTTTTTTTTTGAGAAAAAATTTTTTTCGAATGAAAACTCAACATTTTCCAGAAAAACCTCGCCTGATTCTCCTGACTAACGAACTTATCCAAGCCATTTACAAAAGGAAAGTACGTGCCAAATTTGATCAAAATCGGCCCATTATTTTTTGAGTTATCGGTGTGATATATATATATATATATATATATATATATATATATATATATATATATATATATATATATATATATATATATATATATATATATATATATATATATATATATATATATATATATATATATATATATATATATATATATATATATATATATATGTATATATGTGTGTGTGTGTGCTAGAGGTCCTAGTTCGCGCTCGTTTGCAAAAATGTTTCAAAATTCAAAAGTCGTAATCTCCCCATTAGTGATTTTTTTCTACGAAAATTCACTAAAAAGCAAGTTTAAGTAAGACATCATAAAGAAGAAAAAATATGGCAGCAGCAAGTGCGCTAAGGTAGTCAATTTTCGTAAAAATAATTTGGCACAAAACAGGTTTTTCCACGTTTATATCCAAAATAACATCGAAAAATTTTTTGTTTTTATTAAATACATATAATTTTTCTATCTAGTAACATATGGATCTGAATTTTAGTATACAGTTCACTTTAATAATGTAAACTGACATACTAAATTTGGTTGCCATATCTTTGTAATTTCCTGAGATATTAACATTTTCTGAAAGGAAACTCAAGGAAAAGCTCGTCCCATTTTCCTGGCTAACAAACGTATCCAAGTGAAAGAAAGGTATCTCCATTATCAGACGGACGAATAAACTGAAACAGTGATCAGGTCTAAAACTTGTATATTACTGTCTTCCAAAATCTCACAATCACTTAAAATTTTGAGATGAAAACAAAAATGTTTTTTATACAAGGAAAAATACAAATAAGCTTCTTGGAGTAAATCAGGCAACTTATTTTTTGCCAGTGATTTACAACAGTCATATTCCCTACGGCTGTTTCCTAGGATTTTCCCATTGTTGATTTTATGTTTTTTTAAATCTTCCAAGCCAGTTTTTGCTACATATATTCACAATGTGGTCCTGTGTCCAACGCCATTCTCAAGGCTCTTAAATATGACAATGTCAAGTTTTCATTCAAATCTTTAAGCACCGTTAACAATCTGTTCATTTACAACAAAGATGACATCCCAGACCTGAAGAAGTCATGTGTCTATCGGTTAAGATGTGGTACCCCCGGTTGTAAAGTCTATATTGGAAGAACCGGAAGATCGTTGAGCACCAGAATCACGGAACACCTCAGGAGTAGAAACCAAGCCAACAATGACACGTCAGTCTTTGGTTGCTATTTGAGGGAAAGTGGCCACTGCTTTAATAAAACTACAGATGCTGAGATTTTACACCCCTCAAGTTTTGGTGTAGAACAATTCGTTTTAGAAGAAATTGAGATTTTCAAACATTTCAGCTACCAAGCCAGTGAAGATTTGAACCTGTACAACACTGATATAACTAACTGTCCTTCCTTCTATGGACAATTAGTGTAATAAGTGCTGCTGAACTCTGTGGTTTTCTATTTGACCAGACGTATGGTGTCCTGAAGATGGCTGCTCTGTGGCTCTCCTTCCATTTTCTACTCTGTTTGTCATTGACATATGATGCTTCTGAAATTTGTTTCTTATTCACTCTTCTGCACCTGCGCCGTTGCCCCGGCATGTTCAAGGTAGAACAATGGCTGCCCCTCAACAATGCTGTCGTTTAAATCGCCGATCTTTATTATTGATTTTTGTTTAGAGACAAATTTTCTGGCGAATTCAGATGCAGTGTGGCAGGCCCCCTGGTACAAAGGATGAAGTCTTGGCCTATTGAACCTTTTGTATAGTTTCAAGTACAATTTTGAGAATTGTTTCAAGTAAGTGGTGTCCATTTTGTTTTGTTCACTAGTACTTTTTCACAAATTTCTTTAAATTAGTGGTTCTCATTGGGTTTATGCTTGATTGTACCTGCCTGCTTGTGTTGTTTTACCTGTCAGCTTTACTCATTGGCCTTGCTTTGCTTTCTACAATAGACTTTAATACTTAGTTGTTTCAGATAGTCGATTTTTGCAATATTGTGGCTTTAAACACTTTTCATTTTTGCTTTGACACCTAGCTTAATTTAACTTCTACTTGCATATTTTAGCTTTAACATAGTTTTTTAGCTTGTGTTACTGTATCAGCTTGTGTTATTTTGTAGCTCTTTTAGATTTTAGCGTGACTGTTGGTTAACATTTTACTGTGTGACTTGTGATTTTTAACTTTTAGCATTTTCTGTAGATAATATCTTGTTATACTTATCCTCTAACGTTCACAATTGCCTACCGGAAAAACTAATGTTTTTCTGACACACCTTCTTATTGTGATTATAGATTTATCCCCTGAGGATGACCTCCTGGAGATCTAAATGCGTTGGAAAGTGATTAAGTGAATAAATCTGTTGTATGGTAAGAAGCCTTTTCATTCAGAATTTAGTACATTCACGATTGTTCAACATTTTATTGCCACTGCCTTTAGCAGCTTTTGTCTGCAAGATGCCTGCAATAGTCGGTATTTCTTCAGCATTTTTTCGAGAAAACCATTCCCGTACAGCTTGGTCGACTTCCACATTGGGTTCCTTTTTCTTTTGACAGGAGAGTTCAGTTCCTCGAAGCACTCCAATATCTTCCGTCTTTTTTCCTTTATATTTGCACCTTTTATCTCAAGCCTAAAGTCAGCGTCAATTACACATTTCTTGGCGAGAAACAGCAGACAACTGACAAGTCATAGATTGTTGAGTCTCAGGTCAGCAACTTTTCTTAAAAATACGCTAATTTCTTGTTACGTGTTCGTTATAACCGAAAGATTTTTGAAATACTCTATCAAAAATATGTCTCGTTTTATTCGCTATTTGCTCAAGACACAATCGTGATTTGCGAAAAAAATACATAAGCTTTACACATCTTCAATGAGCACTTTCCAGATTAGAGTGATTTTACTAAAAGTTTATTATGACCGTGTTCGTCATGACATTAATTTAATTTATATTTACCTACAAGAAAACTTACCTGCTAACCAGACATCAATGTATACTCGTATAATACACCTGTATTCGACAATGTGTCACAGGGGATTCACACATTTATTTCAACTAACAACAAAGGTCAGATTTGATCGTGACTGACACATATTTGAGATGCAGTGGGAATATCATTTTAGTCTGACAGGAAGCTATTTCAAAAAAGGTGGAGTAATTGAATTCTGCAAGCCAATCTATGGTATCTCAGTATTGGCTGAATTTTCTAGCGGCTGCACCAGAAGTTATCCAAAGCATTTGCATTTTTATTTGAAAGGAAATCGTAAAAAGCGCATTTTCCATTCAAATATATTCAGCCTGTAATGTACTATATACCCCGGACCAGAATGTAATACCTAGTGATCCTAATTTATTGGAATTAACTTTACGTTGACTGTATTCCGTAAACTTTGATGAGTTTGCGTCTAAATTGAGATATATTAGCAGAGTTGAAATTGTATTTTCTTGAGCAAATGTAAAGTTCTACGAACAACACTTACAACAACTTTCTTCATAATACGATTGCAGCAACTTGACCTGCGGTACTTTCACTCAGGTTCTTTGCTTCGTGTAAATATTACACAACTTGCCTCTATGCAAAAATTACTTTACTAGAATTTTTTTTACACTCTATGTCTCAAAAAAGTAGCGGGCTCGTTTCTTAGCAGCATTACCTCGATGGTACTTTATTATTAGAAAGGACGACCTTGTTAAACACTGAAAAGCCTATCGACATTAAATCTATCAAGGGCACAAAGTTAATTGTAAAGGAGATTATACACTGGTCCCCAGAAATCGATAGAATAAAAAACTTTCGATGGCTGACCGTAAAACTGAGCCGTTTGGAAAGTTTTGAATTGATCAGTAATTTCGCTCTTGAAAAAAAAAATTCCGGATGCAGCAAATCCGTTATGGTAGCGAATTTTCGTTAAAATGTTTTTAAGGAAAATACCACTTGTTTTTACAAGAAGGACATTTGATTGATAGTATAACCTATATAGCACTAACAATGTACCATATTTCATTAAAATAGCTTTGTTGTTTCAAAAAGTAGAAACATTTTCCGAAAATAAACTTTACGTTCCAGAAAAACTGATCCGATTTTCCTGCCCAACAAACCTCTTTAAGCTATTTACACAGGTGACAAGATATATTTCTTCACAATCGGCTTAAGGACTAAAATTGAAAAAAATTATGATAGTTTCTTTCACATACATTGCCTTCAGTAATGTTTCACTAAAAAATATGTTTTCACAAAAATTCGACAGGTTTTACCTTTACAATAACTTACTTAACATTTATTAATTATTACCAACATATCATAAATGACTTACAAAAAATGATTTCTACGAAAACAGTAAAAACATGTCTGCGAAAACTTTTCAAATTAAGTCACTATCTGAGAGTACCTGTATAAGCCAGCTTAATTTTTTTCGACGAGTAATACAAAGCAAAAGCTGCCTGAATGCGTCATTTCTATGGGGCTCCACTATCTATTGATAAAAACGCCATATTACAATTTTTACAATTTTTTAAATATATGCCAAAAACGTGAAAAGTTACAAAACAATTGAAATAACTCAAAAACGATGAGAATATCATTTTTTATGTTACAAACATGCATTATAATTTGGTAGAAAACACAAAAATGTAATAACAAGGGTGTTCTATTAAAAAAATAGCGTGTATCACCAGCGACTTATGGGTCACCCTGTAATTATCAAAATAGATTTATAAGATACAGCTCGAGACACCCTATAATTAACGTATATACTTCGTCCTCATATCTTGTATAATAACGGATGTAGTGAGATTTACCCTAGAAATGCATAACCCTGTATATGTGTGAACAGACAAAAACTGAAACTGACCCGTATGTGGGTTTTAGGGGTTTTAGTTCGCACTCATTTAACAAAATCTTTTTAAAATTCGAGGTTTTCTTAATTACGAATCTTTTCTACTTATATTTGTATTTAAAGTATAGTCTATTAAACCATAAACTCTATAGCGGAAACTACTGCCGAAACATAAGGAAGAGGGTCTATTGAAATTGATTTTCCGAAAATATTTTAGTGACATGAAGGACAGTGATGGATGAAGCTGAAACTTAAGGCTTTGTGAAACAAACCTATTACGGGATTTTTTCGACAAAATCCGTATTTGCTTCAAATTCCTTGGCTGAAAATTGCAAATTTTGACGTTTCAAATCGCAACTTTGACGTTTTAAGAAAAAAATTATAAGATTTTCAAAATACTTTTTCTGCTACTTCTTGACACTTTTGCACCAAGAAAACTTAACCCTTGTATGTAATATTCAATTTGTTTTGTTAATCACACAAAATATTTTGTTCTTGTGCTTTTCTCTGATCACCAGTGGCACTCAAACTTTTTTTCTTTAAATGCCTATAACTTTTTGTCTCTTTTAACTTAGAAATTTCAATCTTGGTGTGTAGGGTAAGTTTGATAGTAGAAACGTATGTGTCAAATTAGGTTGTCATAGCTCTATTATTTTCGAAGATACAGAAATTTTCCGAAAGAAAATCCAAAATTTTTCCTTGCTAACGAAGACATTTACAGAAGTAAGGTATATACCAAATTTCATCAAAATCGAGTCATTATTTTTTGAGTTATCGTTATGATACATACATATATATATATATATATATATATATATATATATATATATATATATATATATATATATATATATATATATATATATATATATATATATATGGATGCTAGGGAGGATAGTTCGCGCCCATTTGAAGTCAGGATCTCCCCATTAGTGAATTTTTTTTAAAGGAAAGTCACTAAAACCGTAAATCTGTTAAGCATATTGGTGCAACATTGAGCATTTTGGCATGAATATCTAAAAAGAACTGTGGCCATGAGTGATATTTGACTTGAGAGAAATGTGTAAATCACTTATTGCGTTGCTTTGCTTTTCGATATCTCGTGAAAAACTTCTTATTGAAGACACATTTTTAGACCGCTGCCCAAAGTGACTAAATTTCAGGATCATATGCGTTATTCCGGCAAGCATAAGTACACTTGGAGAACCCAAATCACCACAACAAATATTTCAGAGACCTTACGATCGTTTCGTTGACCATGTCATCATCTACAGAGGAAGCAAAAATTCTAAAAATTAAACTACTAGCTACCGTGTATTTATATCGCGTCTAGGTAAACGATCTAGTCCGAAGTAAAGTTGTCGTCCAAGAACGATCGTTTGTTTATTGTGAAGTGAAACTATGAGGTCGAAGACCTGCTTTAATCTTCTTGTTGACAAATTTATGAGCTCTTATCTAATATAATCGTTTTCTGTGTATCTATGAAGTCAATATAAATACTGTTCACGAAGAATTAAAATCAATATAAATATATTTTTTATCTAGTATTTATGTTGAATCGTTTATCCTTCATTAGAGTTATCAATTTGAGCCAAACACCCGGGTTTAGTTTTCTATATAAAAAAGATGAGCGGAGGTTATTGTGTTTGTCTCGCCAGATGTGGTTGTCGGCTTGCTCCAATATCCACATAGTAAATTTCTAGATCGTAAGGGAACGTGCAGATTCCCTAAATAACTCGGTACCGTTCCTTTTAAGCATATTATCCTTATATTAGATAAGGACTCATAAACTTGTCGACCATAAGATTTAAGCAGGTATTAGACCTTGTAGTTTCACTGTACAATAAACAAACGATGGGTCTTTGACGACAATTTTACTTCGGACTAGTTCGTTTACCTAGACGCGATATAAATACACGGTAGCCAGTAGTTTAATTTTTAGAATTTTTCTATCTCTGAAGATGTTGACATGGTCAACGAAACGATCGTAAGGTCTTTGAAATATGTGTTGTGGTGATTTAAGTTCTCCATGTGTACTTACTAGGGCTCATCACAGGTTCCAGTTTTCACATAGTCCGGAAAGCAATTGAATATTATATGTTGATCGATGACACGTCATCTATTTTTACTTGCTTGCAGACAAATAGTATGTATCTATGAATTCTATAAAGAGTCTGATTAGATAATGTATATTATCTAATATTAAATGAAAGCTGAAACAAGAAAATAAGTAGCACTAGTAATAATTAATCAATCTAATTCATAGAAGACACACAAAATATGCTGAAGAAAGTCACATCAGGCACGAATATAAATGGACAACGGTTCCACTGACTGTGTGTGTGTTTTGTTTCTTTAACGTCGGCCTATTTCCGCAACTATGGCCAATCACCGACGCCAGGGAGCAGTTTCACCTTACTATCCTGGAAATTTTGCTGAACCCCTGCCTTTCTGTAAGGAGGGTAGCGATCTTTAACGTGCCCAACATCGCATGGACACGGGACTGACGGATTTACGCCCCCGCCGAAGGGCGAAACGTTCAGACATTCAACTTGCTTAAATACAATGCCAGAACCTCGGTTGATGTTAATTTTACAGTTTGTTCAGAAAAAGTGAAAGGAATACCCTGGGATCGAACCCAGTCCCCTTCGGTTCAGAGGCACACGTTCTTACCCCTGAACCACCGAGGTTCTGTTCCACTGACTATTATAGTGGAATTAAAATTCAACCTTTAATCAGTAAAAAATAATGATTTATTAGTCTTAATTATAATATACCAAATATTGCTTCTAAAACTTACATAACCAAATACATATCATACCATAACTTTGGAATTCTAGAAATGAAACTGCCACGGAACTTAAAACCTTATTAAACTACTTCCAACTTCAAAACTATTACACTCTGCATTGCTACTGAAGTTTGATATTAACTAGAAGTTAGCGGAAGCGTAAACTGAATCACATACAAACAATAGAGGATACAAACCTTTAACAAAAGCGTATACAAGAACCATCGTGTTCACCCAATTCTCTGGAGAAGGCTTACTTGACAGCGAGAGGAGTTGGTATTCCAAATTAAACCACTGCATTCGTGTAATTTCAAGTCTTGGTAACAAATTTTCGTTAATAATTCAGGTAAGGGCAAGCAGTCGTCTGAACTTTACACCTTATCTGAACGTAAAACGCTTACACTTTGACTTGGGTAGATGCTCCTGCATCACTACTAAATTATTCACGACCTACAGCTAAGAATAAAAGCCCCTCAGTTGAAGAAAGGTTTGGGTCTTATAAAGCGGAGCTTATAAACTATTAAATAACCCAAGTATCTTACCTTATAAATTAATTTGCAGAGTGTATAGCTTTGACATTAGGGATGGTTTGAATTCTTGATAATATTTTATAGAGATTTCACTCTAAATTCAATAGCCGGGACAGACAAAGTGGAAAAGTTCTAGATACAGAGGAGGAAAGGGAGAAAAACTTCGGGACGCAGCAAGTGCGTTATGGTAGTGAATTTTTATTAAATGCTTCAAATTTAAATATCTCAATTTTCTATAAAATTAAAAAGTTCAATTTCGGCATCTGGTAAGGCCTTTCCTGAGGCAACGTACTGACCAAATTTCATTAAAATAACTTTGTAATTTTCGAAGAAAAAAAAAATTTTCTAAAAAAAAACCTCAATTTTTTATAAAGCTGGGGAGTTGAATTTTGGAGCGTAAGGTCTTTCGCAAGGCAATATATTCGTCAAATTTCATTAAAATAGCTTTGTTTTTTTCGGAGAAAAAAAATTTTTCGAAAGAAAACTTAAAATTTTCCCGGAATTTTCAGAACCCATAATATCAAAACTGTATTCACAACAGACCAAAAACTGTCAAATCTTATAAAAACTCCCAAGGATACGATTCCAAACGAATCCCACGGAGTTTACGAAATTCCTTGTTCCGACTGTTCCCGAACTTACGTAGGACAAACAAATAGACGCATCCACAATAGAATATATGAACACACCCTCGCAGTCAGAAAATCCGACCCCTCATCCGCGCTGGCCATGCATCATATTCATACAGGGCACCAAATAGACTTCGATAATGCCAAAACAATAGCACTGGTTTACAATTTCAAAACGAGAATTATCCGCGAAGCAATCGAGATTGAAAAACGTCCCGATTGTTTAAATAAGAGAGATGATGGTCTTCGCCTTCCGACTACTTGGAAACCTATTATATCTTCTTTACAAACACACAAAAAGAAAATAAATTCCACAGACAATTTTGTTGCATCATTATCTGCCTCAACAAATGCCGGTCACCCTCTTAATCCTCCTCTAAATACCTCGACCAAAGCCCCCCACTTAATTGACGGTGACCCCACTAGTTTCACTGATAACGAAGCAGGTAGACGGAACGACATATATAAGACAAGACTTGCAACGAACTGACAGATCTCTCTGAGGCCTAGGGTTGAACACACTGAGACCTCACAGACGATCTCCAGGCCTAGGGTTGAACACACTGAGACCTCACAGACGATCTCCCGTGAGATTTGGGAAGTAGGCAGATTAAGGCTCCGTAATCGAGCTACAACCCAACCCACCTTCGTCCACCGCTCTAACGAGCAGGCAGATTGGCCTTAAAGTGTCCTTACATATTTCCTTTACCTACATTTGTCCAACACTCTAAGGAGTAGGCAGATTGAGGCCTTAGAGTGTCCTTACATATTTCCTTTACTCATATTTGTCCATCACTCTAAAGAGTAGGCAGATTGGGGCCTTAGAGTGTCCTTATATATTTCCTTTACCGACATTTGTCCATCACTCTGAGCAGTAGGCAGATTGAGGCATTAAAGTGTCCTTACATGTTTCCTTTACCTCTTGAAAATGGCTCCAAAACAGGAGCCGAAACGTGGAGTTTCCATAGTTAACCACATCAAAAACAATGTCCTCTCAAGCTCCAACGGCAGCAAACCCTTCTGGACTCTTGCTAAATCTATTGGGAATAATTTCTGCAAAAGCACGTTCCCACCTCTTGTCTCAGGGGATGAAATTGTTTCTACCGCCCTGGGTAAGGCTGAACTTTTTGCTTCGTTGTTCGCTCAGCAATTCTACTCTCAACCCACCTCCAAATGTTCAACCACCAACAGTCCCCAATGTCTCACATAAAATGATGGTTATCATTTTCAAAACTAAAAAGGTACGAAAGATGCTCTCTTCTCTTAATACCAGGAAAGCCTCTGGCCCTGACGAGATCCCAGCAATTGTTCTCAAAAATTGCGCACCAGAACTTGCTCCTGTCCTGACTCGTCTGTTTCAGACATCTTACAATAAAGGCATTTTCCCTAGTAACTGGAAAACTGCTCGAGTACAACCCATCCCCAAGAAAGGATCCAAAGCGCTTCCTAGCAACTACAGGCCTATTTCTCTCCTTTCAGTTATCTCTAAAGTGATGGAAAAGTATATAAACACCGAACTACTGAAATTTCTTGAAAAACACAGTCTAATCCACGACAGGCAATATGGACTCCGTCAGCGCAGATCGACTGCCGACCTCCTTTCCTTTGTCACCCATTCTTGGAACAAGTCTATGGAACTACACGGTGAATCTCATATTGTTGCTCTAGACATATCCAAAGCATTCGACCAGGTCTGGCACGCAGCGCTGCTTAATAAACTTCCGGCCTATGGCCTACCACCAAAACTTTGTACCTGGACAGCAAATTTCCTCTCCAATAGGAACATTTCTGTTGTTGTGGATGGCCATTCCTCTAAACTGTATCCAATTAATGCAGGAGTTCCTCAAGGTTCAGCTTTAGCCCCTACTTTGCTTCTTCTCCACATCAATGACCTCCTCTCTAGCACATCCAACCCAGTTCACAGTTACGCGGACGACAGCACCCTCCACTCAAATATACAATATTCTAAGCCTGTCTCTTTTGCCCAATTAAATGAGGATCGCAGACTCATGGAGGGCTCTGTCTCCGTGGATCTCCAAAAAATATTAGACTGGGGAAGTAGAAATCTTGTACAATTTAACCCCACCAAATCTCAGTCTTGCTTTCTTTCTCATAAAAGATACACCAGCCCCAGACCCATCACAATGAACAACCAAGTTATTCAAAGTAATGAGTCCTTTTCTCTTGTTGGCATTTCTGTGGATCGAAATCTTAACTGGCACCAACATGTCACACCAATTGCAGAAGCGGCTGCTAAGAAATTAGGTTTCCTCTTCCGGGCTCGCAAATACTTTTCACCAGCTAATCTCTATACCTTATATACTTCACAAATAAGGCCAAACCTCGAATACTGCTCCCACATCTGGGGTGCAGCCGCCGCTTCTACACTCGCTATCCTGGACTCCATTCAAAAGAGAGCTATACGTCTCATCGGTGACCCTACCCTTACCCAAAGGCTGCCATCCCTTGCCCACCGACGTGCCGTTGGTGACCTCTCTCTCTTTTATAGATATCTGCACGGGCACTGCTCAGAGGAGCTTTCCTCTATAGTTCCCCCACCTGCTGCCCCCAACAGATCTACCAGGCGAACAGAGCGAATGCACCCTTTTACTGTCCAGGTCACCAGACATAGAACATCTTGTTATGCCCGCTCTTTTGTCCCGAGGACTTCCAAGTTGTGGAATTCTTTGCCGGCACATGTTTTTCCTTCTGCTCCGAACCTCCAAACCTTCAAGTCCAGAATTAACAAGTTGCCTCTTTCCTCCTTGTCAACACCCACGGTACGATAGTATTTAGGCTGCAAGCCCTCGTGGTGTGTTGTTAAAATTAAAAAAAAAAAAAAAGTTTCCATATATTATGGACGCCGGTTTAACCCGAGAACCAAGTCTCATATATATATATATATATATATATATATATATATATATATATATATATATATATATATATATATATATATATATATAGTGAGACAGAGAGAGAGAGAGAGAGGGAGAACTATAATGTTATGAACGATATCACGAGACGTATTTTTAAACTTACAGTATACAAGTCCTGAAAATATTAATTTTCAGCATCCTAAAATGCTCAGGTTTTGTGTATATGTATTGTCATGCAGTGATGTAAATCGTTTTAATTGAAAATAAGTAATAATTATACGAGGACAAGATGAAACCGTATTGTAGTCCGTTTTGTAAGCCGCAGACCTAACGCCGAAAAGCTGTATTATTTTGCGAGATAGCTTCAAAAAAATATTTCAGTTGATTGGTATATATATATATATATATATATATATATATATATATATATATATATATATATATATATATATATATATATATATATATATATATATATATATATATACTGATGATACCGTGATATTTTGTGGTAAATATACTTGGAGTGAAGTGAAACAGAACTCGAGACCTGGTATTTTGGTATGGAAGAATCAAGAAATGGTTTGGTTCAATTATCTAACGCCTGATGCAGAGAAAACAAGGCTTTTTGCCCCTTAAAGTATACAAGAACACATTACGAAGCTTTGCAGATTTAGCGTTTGATGCTAAGAATACTTTTCAGTTGAAGAAAGCTGAAAGAGGATAATACTTGAATATTAGAATAAAATAAAAACACTTAAGATGGGACAAACGGGTAAAGGAAATGATGTGGAGGTCAGATCATTGCTTTACACATTTTATTTACTGAGAGCCATTAGAAAAATTAGATTGTTCTGCTCTGGTATAGTCCCAACTATTCCACTGGATAATTTTGCGAGGGACAATATGTGGTTCAGAAATGGATGCAAAAATCATTAATCGGAAACCTCTTATTTATGCAGGTGAGTATTTTCTAGGGAATGGCGTTTTCTTGACTGTATGAAAGTATTTTAAAGCAAAACTGTAGAAATATTCGGATATTATTTTATTACGATTATAGTAACAGACAAAAAGCGACTTTAGAAAAGATAAATGTAGCAAGTGTGTTGGGAAATTGGCAACAAAGTCATGCATACCTATGCAGAAATTTGATAATAAAGATTGAGGGGATCGCTCTCTATAACGCATGATAGAGTTGACAAAATAATTAATAGAAAGGGTTGCTTAGAAATAGACGCACATGTTTTTCCCATCTTAGGTGTCCTTATTTCATAATGCCCAAGTATTTTACCCATTCAGCTTTCTTTCACTATACACTTCTACCAGTACTAACTTTTATATGTGCAAAAATAGACAATAATAGTATTAACGTTGTTATCTGTGCGTTAGATATTAGTCGATTCAAATCAAAGCATCATATTATTCTTCCAAAACCACGTTCCGTCTCTGGTTCACATCACGCCAAGTATGTGCACTGCAAAAATAGCAGTGTCGTCAGCTAATATCTTATTCCCACAATTCAGATCTAACAGGTCGCTAATATACAGTTAAAAGGTTGGATCATAATATGGTTCTCTGAGGGACACAATATTTTACTCTCTGCACATCGCCAAGTACATTGTTTATTTAATTTTTTTGTAAGATAAGCCTCCGTCAGCTTTAGCGCCATAAGACCACCTTCATGATCATGTAGTTTCTGTAAATCTACAATATCAAAAGCCGTGGGATGTATGCGTGTTTTTGGCGAATTTTTGGTAATACGAAAAATTCACTAATGACGATATATATATATATATATATATATATATATATATATATATATATATATATATATATATATATATATATATATATATATATATACCTATAACTCAAAAAATAATCGGCCGATTTTGATGAAATTTGGTAGGTACCTTCTATTTGTAAGTAGCTTGGATAAGTTTGTTAGCCAGGAAAACTGGACCTGTTTTTCCGGGAGTGTTCTGAGTTTTGTATTTTCGAAAATCACAAAGCTATGACAACTAAATTTGCCATTCGCGTTTACGCTATCAGACCTACCCTACGTGCCGAACTTAAGATATCCAAGTTAAAAGAAAAAATAAGTCATAGGCATTAAAAAAATAGATTGTCACTGGTGATCAGACAAAAGCTCAAGAACAAAATTTTATGTGGTTAACAAAACCAATTAAACATTACATACAAAGATTAAAATTTAAAAAATTTCTGAAGCCAAAAATGTCAAGAAGTAGCAGAAAAAATATTTCAAAAATTCTATATTTTTCTCCTAGAAACATCGCGACTTAAGACGTCAAAATTTGCAATTTTCAGACAAATAATCTGAAGCAAATACAGATTATGTAAAAGAACTTTCCTAATAGGTGTGTTTTACAAAGCCTTGAGCTTCAGCTTCAACCATCATTGTCCTTCATTTTACTAAACCATTTTCGGAAAATCCATTTCCATAGACCTCCCTTTGACGCTTTGACAGTAGTTTTAGCTGTAGAGTTTACGGTTTAATAGTCTATAACGTCAGCAAATTTTTCGTACAAAAAATTCGTTATTGAGAAGACCGCGGCTTATGAATTTTGTAAGGATGTCTTTAAATGAGTAGGAACTAGAACCCCTAAACTATATACGGGGCCAGTTTCAGTTTTTGTTTATTCATACATATACATGGTGGCTCAATATAATCGTTATTATACAATATGAAAAAACCTTATTTGTTAATTATAGGGTGTCTCGAGCTGCATCTTATAAACCTATTTTGACAATCACAGGTGGCCAATAAGTCATTGGTGATACGAACTTTCTTTCCCTTATGGTATTGTATTTTTGCATTTTCCATCGAATTATAATTCATGTTTGTGAGGGAAAAAATGATATCGTTCATCGTTTTCAAGTTATTTCAATTGTTTTGCAACTTTTCACGTTTTTGGTACATATCACAAACATATATGACATACGTATACACAATAAATATGCTTCATCTGGTGACGCTATGACGCTAACTTGGTTAGTGAAACGATCGTCAGGTTTTTCTCTATTTTCGTAATGGGCTTTTGCTATTAGCAAACGTTCTTCCAAGCTGTATCGCATCATTTTTGAAAATGTAAATGTCTTAATAAAACAAATATCAAATATGGCTAACTCTGGTGGAATTGACGCGTGATTCTAAACCCAAGTTTTTGCTGAGACACCTATTACTAAATGCACATGCTAAAGACTTTTTTTGTACTAAAGCTCGAATTTTCCCACAGTAAATAACCACGTAGGGCCACTACAATTTCTCAATGGAAAGCGCGCACATGATATTTTTTAAGCTTTAGAAATAAGAAACATACATGACAATATTTGTCTTTTTTTAAATGAGCAGATTGTTTTATGGATTTTTCAAATCAATTGTGAAGCCAGAGAAGGAGTATCTACTTCTATATCTGTTACTTTTATTTTATTGATGTTTTTGTTCGTTCCAATTTTTAACTTTTGTTTCATCTGTTACTAGTTCGCCATTTATTGTTTGTTTTCTGAGGTAAGCATTTTGTACATTGTTTCATTTAGCAAATTGAAATGAATGGGATTTATCTTATTTATTTTCAATGTAATCGTTGCCTTTTCACCTTATTTTTTTTTCTATAGTTGATTTTACATCTACTCACCTCTTCTGATTTAAGGTCGATGTTATCTCGTAGTATAAATCTGTAACAAAGATATGCATCAGACTGATACAATTAAAACAGTGCAATAAATGCTTATTAGAGATGTGACCCGAGTAAAAGGACTATTAATTTAGCTGACTTTACTAGCTATAAAGTCTAATTACTAGCGCAATAAACAATACATTGTATAAAGTAGCAGTTATTCAGGATACTAGTTAAAAAAAGTAATATTATATCAGAGCGTTCGCATATTTGTGATATTAGTTTTATTTTGAGAAAATTTTCAGTTTTTCGGAGTTTTTGCGAACGATGTACGCACAATATATATATATATATATATATATATATATATATATATATATATATATATATATATATATATATATATATATATATATATATATATATATATATATACGTTATTTGTTTGCTGTACTTTTTGTGATTTTTTTGATTTAGTTACGTGGACGGCAGTTTCGAACCTTCCTGGTTCATCATCAGGACGCTACTGACTCTGATCGTTCCTATGTGGTCTATGTCTGAAGTTGTACGTGACGTATGTGTGTTAAGCTTCTATTGGTCGGTTTAGAGTGGTTTGATTGGTTGTGTTTTCGGTCTGTGTCGACTGTATCAGTTTCTTGTTTTGATTATTGTGGCATGATAATTTGTCTATTTGTAGGGCTTTTATTAAGTTTTGTTTAAATATTTGTACCTAGATGTGTTCTGGGATTAATTGTTTCCTATTATTTGTTTGTTGAATGCAGTATTGTTCCCAGATTTCCATTTTTTGTGGCATTTAATATGTTTTATAAGTTGTAATTGGTTGATATCTGGAATTTGGTGTTTTCTGTTGTGAATGTGTGTAGCTACGTTTGATTTGTATGTGTATTTCATCGAATGCTGTTGTCTGCCCGTGAATCTTGTCTCTATTGATTTTTGTCATTCTTATATATTTTCTATTGCATGTGTTACATTCTATTTGATATATTCCGTTAAATTTATGTGGGTTGTTTCTTGTTTTTGATTTATTTTGCTTGTTATTTTGTTATTAATTTTGTAGCGAATTTTTAAGTCATATAGTTTGATTGTTTGTGTTATCTTTTTATGTGGTGGTTATAAGTGAATGCTGTGTATTTTGTGTTTATTTCTGTTGTTTGTTTTCTGCTTTGTTGATTTGCTTGTTTATGATTTATTTTACTATTTTTTCTGTTTTCTTGTATTATGATGTTGTATTCCTTTTCTCATAATACAAATAGAACAAACAAGATGATGGGGCCCCGTATTATTTGGGGAAATATAAGGTAAGTCAACGGAGAAAAATATGTCCACCAATAACCAGAACGAAGGTGCACAATATATTTGGCATGAAACCCGGCTCAGTAAATAACGTTGCAAATGCGAAGACCATTTTAGAATGTTTTTAAATATTTTTTTACCGAGAACATTATTCAAGCCGTGACTCAGTCAACAAATATTTATACAGATTGATACCGACTGATACCTGTAAAATTAGAGCACCGTTGTGCTCGAGTACAACCCATCCCCAAGACAGGATCCAAAGCGCTTCCTAGCAACTACAGGCCTATTTCTCTTCCTTGAGTCGTCTCTAAAGTGATGGAAAAGTATATGAACACCGAATTAGTACAATTTCTTGAAAAACACAGTCTAATCCACGACAGGCAGTATGGATTCCGTCAGCGCAGATCCACTGCCGACCTCCTTTCCTTTGTCACCCATTCTTGGAATAAGTCTATGGAACTACACGGTGAATCCCAGATTGTTGCTCTAGACATATCCAAAGCATTCGACCAGGTCTGGCACGCAGCGCTGCTTAATAAACTTCCAGCCTATGGCCTACCACCGAAACTTTGTACCTGGACAGCAAATTTCCTCTCCAACAGGAGCATTCCTGTTGTTGTGGATGGCCATTCCTCTAAACTGAATCCAATTAATGCAGGAGTTCCTCAAGGTTCCTCAAGGTTCAGCTTTATCCCCTACTTTGTTTCTTCTCCACATCAATGACCTCCTCTCTAGCACATACAACCCAGTTCACAGTTACGCGAACGACAGCACCCCCCACTCAAATATAGAATATTCTAAGCCTGTCTCTTAATCCCAATTAGATGAAGATCGCAGACTCATTGAGGGTTCTGTCTCCGTGGATCTCCAAAGAATATTAGACTGGGGAAGTAAAAATCTTGTACAATTCAACCCCACCATATCTCAGTCTTGCTTTCTTTCTCATAAAAGATACACTAGCCCTAGACCCATCACAATGAACAACCAATTTATTTAAAGTAATAAGTCCTTTTCTCTTGTTGGCATTTCTGTGGATCGAAATCTTAATTGGCACCAACATGTCACATCAATTGCAGAAGAAATTAGGTTTGCTAAGAAATTAGGTTTCCTTTTCCGGGCGCGCAAATACTTTTTACCAGCTTATCTCTATACCTTATGTACTTCACAAATTAAGGCCAAACCTCGAATACTGCTCCCACATCTGGGGTGAAGCTGCCGCTTCTACACTCGCTATCCTGGACTCCATTCAAACGAAAGCTATACGTCTCATCGGTGACCGTACCCTCACCCAAAGGCTGGCATCCCTGGGCCACCGACCTGCTATTGGTGACCTCTCTCTCTTTAATAGATATCTGCAGGGGAGCTTTCCTGCAGAGTTCCCCCACCTGCTGCCCCCAACAATTCTACCAGGGGAGAAGAGCGAATGCACCCTTTTACTGTCCAGGTCACCAGGCATAGAACATCTTGTTATGCCCGCTCTTTTGTCCCGAGGACTTCCAAGTTGTGGAATTCCTTGCCGGCACATGTTTGTCCTTCTCCTCCGAACCTCCAAACCTTCAAGTCCAGAATTAACAAGTTGCCTCTTTCCTCCTTGTCAACACCCACGGTACGATAGTATTTAGGCTGTAAGCCCTTGCGGTGTGTTGTTGAAATTAAAAAAAGAAAGAATGTTATACCTACTAGAAGTTTGTAAGTCCGGTATATGGAATATAACGGATTTCTGGAAAACAGGTGGTACTGGCATGGATGTTATTTACTGCGCAATTTCCTATAACCTATTTCGATTTTTATTACGTTGTCTAATGTTTGACAATAAAACTACACGCAATGAAGGAAGACAAACCAACAAACTATCAGCTGCAAGATATATTTTCGAAATGTCTGTAGAAAACTGTAAGAAATCAGTGGTTCCCGGACCTGAGTTAACTATTGGCGAACGGGTTCTCGCTTTTAGGGGTTGTTGTCCTTTTAGGGAATATATACCTTCAAAACCTGCTAAACATGGTGCCAAAGTGTTTGCTTTGATTGGCTCAAGTAACACGTATACTCTAAATATTGAGAATTATGCTGAAACACAGCCAGAGGGTCCGTTGCGCATATCAAATAGTCCAGGTGATGTCTTAGAACGTCTTGTAGAATTTCTCAGGGGTACGTATCGCAACAAAACAGTGGATAATTGGTTTTCTAGTTTTCAACTCGCAACTGATCTGAAATATTATTTGAAACTCACCATATTGAGAACTCTAAGAAATAACAAGAAATAAATACCAACCGAATTAGTAAACATGACGCAGAGACCAGAAAAAAGTTATGAATTTGCATTTCATTAGGACTGCACCTTACTTTAATACGTTCCTAAAAAGAAATATAATGTTTTAGTTTTGTCCACAACCCACGTAGATGACAAAATTCATCCTGAACCCGAAAAGTCAATGATGAGTAGACTACAATATTACCAAATACAAAGTTGACGTCGTAGGTCGGATGCCTGCAAGTTATAGCGTTGCAAGAAACAGCAGAAGATGACCGCTTAGTGTTTTTACAACGTGATAAATATATGTGGTGTAAATGCATCAGTACTATACCAGCTGAACAATCGCAAGATTTCAATAGTTCGTCCTGAAATTTGACGCACTCTAGCTCTAGATTTGCATCTAGATTTGCATCCGCAGCTAAATAGAAGATACTATTTGCAATCAGTTTCTAGACAGGTCAAGCAAAGGTGCCGACTTATTTTTGGCATTGGAGAAGCTTAAACCTCCACAGCCGACGGTACCGAGGGAGCAAAGCAAAAAAACAACTCTGCGCGCAGCCAGTGCGTTATGGAATTGAATTTTCATAAAAATATTTTTAATTACAAATATATTGTTCTAATACGAGCAGGCATCAATTTGGTTACCAGTATAACCTATATAGTAGGAACAGTGTATCATATTTTATCAAAATAATTATTTGAAAATGTACAAAAATTTTCCGAAAATAAACTTTAAATGTTTCTGAGAAAACTGGTCTCCTAGCCAATGAACCTTAGGTTAATAGCAAATTGAGTTATTGAAATTTGAAACATTTAATGAAAATTCGCAACCAAAACTCCCGTGCTGCGTTCATACAAAAATTTTCCGAAAATAAAGTTAAATGTTGGTTTCATAACCAACAAAACTTACGTTAATAGCAAATTGAGTTATTGAAATTTGGAGGATTTAATGAAAATTTGCTACCACAACGCATTTACTGCGTCCAGATTTTTTCTTACAAACATGCATCATATTTCGATAAAAAATGCTAAAATGCAGTAACGAATTTGTTCTACAAATATTAGCTAAAAATTATAGATCGTTAAACCATAAACTTCACTAAAGCTACAGCCAAAGCATCAACTTAACTAAACCGACAGCCAAAGCATCAGAGGAACGGTCTATTTTAAATGAATTTTCTGCAAATATTTTAGCAAAATAAAGGGCAATGATGGTTGAATCTGAAACTTAAGGGTTCGCAGAACACTCTTCTTGCAACATTTTCTTTTCACAATCCGTATTTATTGCACGTTCTTTGCTTAAACATTGCCAATTTTGACAATTTAAACTACGAGTTTTAAGTTTTAAATTGCGAGTTTGACGTTTTGAGGATAACTCCAAAATTTGGTGCTTTGGCTGCCCGTAACTTTTTTGTCCTTAAACTTAGAGACCTAAATTTTGGTACATGGTTCACTATTTATAATAGAAATACGCGTACCGAATTTGATTGTACTCACTTTGTTATTTACGGAAATATGAATTTTTAGAATAAAAACACAACATTTTCCGGGAAAACGTGATCCGATTTTCCTGGCTAACAAACTTATCCAAGCCTCTTTTAAAAGGAAGGTACTCACCAAATTTGATCAAGATCGGTTTATTATTTTTTAAGTTATCGGTACGATATATATATATATATATATATATATATATATATATATATATATATATATATATATATATATATATATATATATATATATATATATATATATAAACACTGATTAGTGAATTTTTGAAAGAAAATTCACTAAAAAAGAAAATTTGAATTACCAACGACTTATGGGCCACCCTGTAATTGTAGAAATATTTTTTAAGATGTAGCTCAAGACACCCTATAATTAATGTATACAATTTTTTTTCGTATCTTGCATAATGATGGACATATTGAGCTTTAAAGATTTTTTACGAAAATTCGACAAAAATTATATACCATTAAACGATAAACTTTATAGCTAAGACTACTGACAAAGCATCAGAGAAAGGGTCTATTTGAAATGATTTTTTTTGGAATATTTTAGTAAAATGAAGGACAATAACGATTGAAACTAAGACTTCAGGCTTTGTAAAACATTCTTCTTGATACATTTTCCTTCCATAGCTCATATTAGTTTCAGGTTAATCGCCTAAATGTTACCAATTTTGACCTTTAAAATCGCGACTTTTGACGTTTTGAGGAAAACCCAAATTTATTTTTCTTTAAATGCCTGTAACTTTTTTTAAGTTACAGAGCTAAATTTTGGTAGGTAACTTACCTATAATGATATAAACCCGCGTATGAAATTTGGTTGCCCTTACTTTGTTAATTCCGGATTAGTTATTGATTCGATTTCTTTCGAAATAAAACACAAAAGTTTCCGGGAAAACCTCGGCGCATTTTCCTCGCTAACGACCTTATCCAAGCCACTTGCGAAAGGAAGGTACTCACCAAGTTTTATAAAAATCGGTCCATTATTTTTTTAAGTTATAGGTGTGACACTTAAATATATATATATATATATATATATATATATATATATATATATATATATATATATATATATATATATATATATATATATATATATATATATATATATATATATATATATATAGGCATATTAAGTCTGAAACCAACTTTGGATTTGGGTTCCAGGGGTCCTAAATAGCGCTCATTTGAAGAAATTGTTTCAAAATTCAAAAGTCGGCATATCCCCGTTAGTGATTTTTTTTAAAGAAAATTCACTAAAATGGAACTGGGCGATGCTATTTATGTCCACGGAAGAAAGATAAGCGTACTAGAAACTTTTGTGCTGTGTGTTACACGTTGGTATGCCAAGAGTAGCAAACAAATTTACCGCCAAATTGTGTAAATTGTGTTAAATGGTACACATTTTTTTTCATAAAAGTTTGAAAGTATCTTCAGTTATTTCCTATTATCTCTTCATTTTTCTGGTGGCTAGGTTTTCATTATACGTTGCTACTATTTGACTTTCAATTTCATAGGGATACACGCGTATCCCACGCGATCCTTTACGTAACAAAACACCGCGCTGGTACCGCAGGTTTAAAGAGAGCTGTAGAGCTGCTAAATATTAGCAGAAGACAGCTCAGGAACATAACAGGACTTATGACGGGACGCGTGGCTGTCAAGAAACACCTGCATAAAATGGGGCGGTTCGAGAGAGACTTTGGCATGCAGACTCTTTCTTTGGCGAGGGGAAGAATCAGGCCAGCACATCTTGTGCTCTGGACCGCAAAAGGAAACTGATCTACGGACAGCCTAGACCGGAAAGATGGCAATTTAAAACTTGGCCCTACCAGCTGCTGTGCAGACTAGTTCAAGGCGCAGCAATCCTGGAATGGGTGGAGTATAAAAGGCAACAACTAGCGAAAGGCTACACGGGCGGCAATCGCGAACGGGCCCTGAGAAGGCAAAACATATTTTTTATTTGGTGGATCAATTTTAATCGGCAACAACATAATGTTTTGTTTTTATCAGCGTCATTGACATGGTTCTTGTGTTTTAGATTAATTTATTTGAAATGCTACAGTTTTTAATCTTGTCAAAGGAACAAAAAATATGTGTTTTTAATATGTTTACTTTCTGCATGTTTTGTTGTTGTTTCTGTTTATTTGTATTTATTCACTGACTCCTTGTTTTCATTTTTATCTGTTGTATTTGTTATTTATTTGTGCATATATTAATGCTTATTTAGTTATTATTAATATAAAAGCACGTGACATACACATCTGTTTTTTTTTACAGCTTAAGTGTAATAAAGTCTTTATGTCTATATATCACACCCATAACTCAAAAAGTTATGGGCCCATTTTAATGAAATTTTGGTGGTACCTTCCTTTTAGAACTGGTTTGTTGGCCAGGAAAACTGGACTAGTTTTTCTGAGAAAATTTTTGTGTCTTTGTAAAGAACAAATCTATGGCAACAAAATTTGGTACCCCTCCTTATATTTAAAAACATATATACTTTCCTGTGGCTCCACAAGTGCTTATTTTCTTCTCTATAACCGCTTTCGCTTTTTACCGTATCGCCAGGCAAGGGGCATTTTTGTCTACCCGCAGAAAAAGTCTCTACGTCTGTATTTAGATCAGATTTTCTAATTTTAATTTAATTCGAATTTTCATGTATTCCATAAAAGGGCAGAACCGGTTACAGAAAAGGAAATAACCATCTGTCACAGATTTAACACCTAAATCTATACTAAGTATGAGCAACAACAAAGAACAAACCATTTAAGTACTAGTCCTGAATTTTATAACTCCAATTTCGACCCAGAATAGAAAATCGAAAAAACAAAGTAAAATTAATACAAAAGCTTTTAAATTTGTATAACTAAAAACTCAATTTAAAAGCGTAGAGTTTTGGCTGTATGGTTTTAAGAAGCTCAAGATACAGTAAAGCCAAAGACCTTGCAGGCAGCTCATTTTCCCTGTAGAAAGCAACGAAAGATATTGTATTTATCGTAAAAGATTTTATGACATTTTAATGTTTCGAAGCTCGGCAATAGTACGGCTATTATGTTTTGTCCTGTATATATTTTTACAAGTAATCCTTCTTTTCAGATATGTCCTCAACAAGATATTGATCTCTTATAAGTGCGGAAAAATATACAATCTCCTTGATAACGTTGTTAAGTGGTATCAAGAGTTAGCTTTTCGGGTTTGATACAAAATATATAAGCAAGCATTTTATAATTTTCTTCTCTTTTAAGTATTTGTTGACTTATTACTTAATACCGTGTTAGAAATTTGTTCTATAACATAAAAGAAAATATAATTTATAATAGAGAAACCATTCCCTTAGCAAGCGATTTTGAGATTTAAAAACACTCCTTTGAATGAGCGCCGATAAGGACCTTTAGAACACATTTTCCAGGTGATTCAATTTTTTCTTTGTATACTAGCTAACCCAGCAGACGTTGCGCTCTCTAAATTTCGATATATCAAACGACATTATTTGCGTTAGAGAAATAAATCGAAGAAAAAAGCACTCTCAGTTTTTTCCAAATGTTGAAATTTTCTGGTCAATTTTTCCATTTTTTTTTAAATAAAACCTTGTGCAAATTTTATGTATATTTTTAAAGTACAATTAACCAGATCGGTCCCGCCGTTCTCAAGTGATGGGCTTACCAACGAAGAGTATTTAATTTGTATTTATATAGATCTATACCTGAAAAAAAGCGTTCGATAATACGGATTCAAAAATGTTGATTTTACTGAATTTTCATACAAAAAATTCACTAATAGGGAGTTCCCGACTTTTGAATTTTGTACATTTTTTTTCAAATGTGCGCGATATGTTTATATATATATATATATATATATATATATATATATATATATATATATATATATATATATATATATATATGAGACATGCTTGGTTCTCGGGTTAAACCGCGTCCAGAATTTATGGAAACTCGACGTTTCGGCTCCTGTTTTGGAGCCATTTTCAAGAGGTAAAGGAAATATGTAAGGACACTCTAAGGCCTCAATCTGCCTACTCCTTAGAGTGATGGACAAAGGTGGGTAAAGGAAATATGTAAGGACACTCTAAGGCCTCAATCTGCCTACTCCTTAGAGTGGTGGACAAATGTGGGTAAAGGAAATATGTAAGGACACTCTAAGGCCTCAATCTGCCTACTCCTTAGAGTGATGGACAAAGGTGGATAAAGTAAATATGTAAGGACACTCTAGGGCCTCAATCTGCCTACTCCTTAGAGTGGTGGACAAAGGTAGGTAAAGGAAATATGTAAGGACACTCTAAGGCCTCAATCTGCCTACTCCTTAGAGTGGTGGACAAAGGTAGGTAAAGGAAATATGTAAGGACACTCTAAGGCCTCAATCTGCCTACTCCTTAGAGTGGTGGATAAAGGTAGGTTGGGTTGTTGTAGCTCGATTACGGGGCCTCAATCTGCCTACTCCCCAAATCTCGCTGGAGATCGTCTGTGAGGTCTCAGTGTGTTCAACCATAGAGAGATCTTTCTGAGGCCTAGGGTTGAACACACTGAGACCTCACAGACGATCTCCAGCGAGATTTAGGGAGTAGGCAGATTGAGGCCCCGTAATCGAGCTACAACAACCCAACCTACCTTTATCCACCACTCTAAGGAGTAGGCAGATTGAGGCCTTAGAGTGTCCTTACATATTTCCTTTACCTACCTTTGTCCACCACTCTAAGGAGTAGGCAGATTGAGGCCTTAGAGTGTCCTTACATATTGCCTTTACCTACCTTTGTCCACCACTCTAAGGAGTAGGCAGATTGAGGCCTTAGAGTGTCCTTACATATTTCCTTTACACACCTTTGTCCATCACTCTAAGGAGTAGGCTGATTGAGGCCTTAGAGTGTCCTTACATATTTCCTTTACCCACATTTGTCCACCACTCTAAGGAGTAGGCAGATTGAGGCCTTAGAGTGTCCTTACATATTTCCTTTACCCACCTTTGTCCATCACTCTAAGGAGTAGGCAGATTGAGGCCTTAGAGTGTCCTTACATATTTCCTTTACCTCTTGAAAATGGCTCCAAAACAGGAGCCGAAACGTCGAGTTTCCATAAATTCTGGACGCGGTTTAACCCGAGAACCAAGCATGTCTCACATTAAAGACCGCGGAAATCTTTCTGAATATATATATATATATATATATATATATATATATATATATATATATATATATATATATATATATATATATATATATAATATATATATATATATATATATATATATATATATATATATATATATATATATATATATATATAATCATCATCATCAATCAGCCCTCTGCGTCCACTGCGAGACATAGGCCTCCCCTAGTTAAGTCCATTATTTACTGTCTTGAGCGCTACGAATCCAGTTTTTTGTAATTATTCACTAATAGGGAGTTCCCGACTTTTGAATTTTGTACATTTTTTTTCAAATGTGCGTGATATGTTTATATATATATATATATATATATATATATATATATATATATATATATATATATATATATATATATATATAATCATCATCATCAATCAGCCCTCTGCGTCCACTGCGGGACATAGGCCTCCCCTAGTTAAGTCCATTATTTACTGTCTTGAGCGCTACGAATCCAGTTTTTTGTAATTTTTGTAATGTCGTCTGTCCAGTGAGTTGGTGGTCTTCCTCTGTCTCTTTTCTTTTATCGGATCTGGGTCTCCATTGCAGTATTCGTTTTGTCCAACTGTCATCTTGCATGCGAGCCACATGTCCCGTCCACTTCCATTTGAGTTTTGCCACATGTCCGACCACATCCGTCACGCCTGTTCTTCTGCGTAATTTTTCATTTATAATGTGGTCACGTAACGAAACGCCAAGCATCGACCTCTCCATTTTGCGCTGTGTTACTTTTAGTTTCTTAGCAGAAGCGTTGGTAAGGGTTGGTGTTTCGGCGCCGTAGGTCATAATCGGTAGAACACATTGGTTGAAAACTTTTTTTTTCAAGCATATTGGAAGGTCGCCTCTGAAAACGTCTCCAAGTTTGCCGTAAGCCGCCCAGGAGAAAATAACTCTTCTGTTTATCTCGCACGTTTGGTTAACTTTAGATATGCTTATCTCGTGGCCCAAATATGTGTATTTATCTACCCATTCCACCTCAGAGTTTTTAATAATTAGGTTGTTACTAGGGACGAGGTTTGTCATAAATTTTGTTTCTCCGATGTTTATTTTAAGACCTACTGTTGCACGGGCCTAGCCCTACTTCTGAAATTCCTGTAGCATCACTATAATATCTTCCAAGTTGTCAGCCAGTAAGACAATGTCGTCTACCGTAAGTTTGACAGACTTTGGCCGTTTATTCTCAGACATTTTTGGTCCCAATCTAGCTTCTTGAACACATATTCCAGGACGGTGATAAACAGTTTTGGAGACATCGTATTTCCCTGGCGTACTACTCTCCGAATTTTTACAGGATTCGTGTTTTCATATAGTTTTACCACAAGAGTAGCATTTTTATATATATTGTAAATCAGTTTGGTGTAGCGATAGTCAATACGGAATGCTTCTAGGGACTGCAACACTGGGTCCAGCTCCACAGTGTCGAAAGCCTTATGGAAGTCCACAAAAGCAAGGACAAGAGGTCTGCCATATTCGATGGTCTTTTCAATCACTGTTTTGACGCTTTGGAGATGATCATTTCGAAACCCAGATTGTTCCACTCGCTGGACAAAGTTCAACTTCTTTTCAAGTCGTGTAGTAATTATTCTAGTAAATAATTTGTAGAGGTGGCTAAGTAGACTTATCGGCCTGTAATTTTCTAGGTTCGAGAGGTCTCCTTATTATGGTGTTGTGCCACATTTTTTGGTATCGTACTGTTGAAGAGTCAAAGGTTGAAAAGAGATTTGATTTTTTAGAGCAATCAAGGACCACCATTCTTTATCGCATCGGAAACCACGCAGTCGTCTCCGGGCGATTTTAGATTTTTCATCTTTTTCAGGGCTAGCTTAATCTCATCTAGTGATATTTACATCAGTATTTCCGAGCCTTGGTTAACCACACTTTTTTTACGGGTTGATATGTCAGATTCTGGATGTAGATTTATATCCCTTTGGCTTTTATATAGCATTCCATAAAACTCTTCCACTATATTTAGAATATCTTTCCTGTGCGTCAATGTGTGCCCTTGTGCATTTTTTAGTTTTATTTGTCTCTTTCCATTGTCAAGCTTTCTACGTAGAACTTCCATACCCTTGTTGTTCGCTATGGTATCTTTGAGTTGGTTGTATCTAGAAGCTCTTACGTCGCGTCGGATGCCTTTTGAAATTTGTCTATTTTTTTTCTCTTAATTCTCCTTCAAATGCATAAGCTTTTGGACCTCATATCCCATAAAAAGCTTTAAGCGGTGTCACATTGAGTCTAAAAATTTAAAACCTAATATAAAAGTGACAGGCACGACCGGGTAGATGTCACTGTCACTTGTCACTTTTAGCTAAAAGTCGTAGTTCATTTGTTTGCCGCCTTCCCGTTCACTTCAGATATTCGGCTTTTAACTGTCCTCCATTTCAAATGCGAAATTTTTATTTGTATTGCCGTTTGCCCATTGATGTGATTTGAGGTTTTGGTGCTTCTAATTCTGCCTTTACCCATATAGTGCAGGGAAACAAAAGCGACAGTCGATGAAAACAGCCACTATGATAGATTTCTTGTAAAGTTCAGTTCCCGTTATAAAAAACAGAAGGTAAATATGTTTAGCCATTTTGGTTTTATTCTTTATAGGTATCATAAGTTTAACTCAGTGTTTTTCTCTGAAAGTTCTGCTCTGGTTGTGTAGCCTGCCTTGACAGCTTCTCTATCTATTTGTTTAAAGACCTTAGACTGTGGTGTGTCAGCGCACTTTAATACTTAATTCACACGGGTTTCTACACGTCTATTGCTAGTTTTACTACTTTTGCATTGTTGTTCTTGCTGTTTGGAGGTGCCTCGACCAAGCTTTGGACATTTTGATGTTTTTAACTTCTCAACTTTTAACTTTTAGCTTTGATTTCATAAATGTAATTGTTGTAGAGCATGTTAGCGTTGCCTTTAGTATCTGTTTAGACTTTGCTTGTAAGACTCTTTAGAATTTTGTAACTTCTTGTGTCGTGTGATACTTGCCGACCTACCAGACACTTTGTTTCTGACACAACCACCTTTTGTAATGTTTCAGGAAGCCCCTTAGGATGGCCAGATATATGGGCCGAAACGCGTAGGGCTTTTACTAAATAAATTCAGTCTGGAATATAGCCTTGTTCTGTTCTTTTTTACCTTGGAAATTTGTTTAAAGTATATCTGATTAATTTCATATTCAACTATCCTAGGTAAAATATATATAAAGATTTATTAGTATTACGGTGTATGTGTCATTTGTTTCCTCGATTCGCAGAATTCAAGTTAAGAATTGCTACAAATATTAAGTAGATTTCACTACAAGGCCTATACGACTTATTAAACAATCTAGAGACACACATAATTGGAAAAAAAAGAAGAGGAGAGCCAAAGCGGAACTTCTAACAAACCTGACGCAGAAAATACAATTAAATGAAAAGAGCTGCTGGAATCATCTCAGCAACAACAAGGAGGCGTCGCTTTTATACTGTGTTAATGATGATGGTGAGCACAAACTAGTACCCATAGTTTCCATCGTAGCACATAGACAATGTATATTATACCTAACGTTATATTGTTTCACACCAATTAGTCAATACCACAAGATGCTTGATTAAATACAGATGTATAACCAGCTCTTATGTACACGTACGCGTGGCTGAGGGTGCTAGTGTGTGTAATACATTGTGCTTGGTAAATTTACACCTTAGTTTCTAACATTGTGTGGGGATCTAATACAGGCAACACAAAATACCTTTTTGGTAGTGGCGTGCGGTGCATGGAAGCAAGGGAATCATTGCTTCCCTTAAAATAACGACCACATACCTACTTAAAAATAATTTGTATTAAATTTCAAATTCTAAAACTAATTTATCTATTAAAATTTTTAATTCGCCAGCTCACACATAATTATTTATTATGCATCATACTGTACTTGTATATGCGCTCTGCGCTCTTGGCAAGGACGTCGTCCCAGTAAACTGACAGCCAACCAACAGCATGAACTTGATACTACGAGAGTGGATGCAATGACTTCAGTAAAATACACGTAGCCAGCAGGCCACATAATAAGAAACCCTTACTCGATACTCGACGCAATGTACGTGTATTTCAACATGTAAAACGTGTTGGAAGACCCGATGCACGTACAACGTGAATGTCGTAATTATTTCATAGAAATAAGCAGTTGACTAAGTTAAATACGTTGGCATTTTATGATTATTAATATGGCTGCAACTACATCAGCTTTTAACAGCGGCGTCGGTGGTGGTGGGAATTTACAAACTTTACGAACAAGTGGTAATAATAACTGTGATTGTGTCGTGTGTTTTTTGATAACCAAAGAATTTTCAGCCTTACCGTTTGCTGAAAAACTTGCTATTATTAATAAAGGTAGGCCGAAACCTACTCTAAAAAACTTAAATACAAGAATTAAAACATGTATTCGACATTTCAACGCGGAAAAAACTTATAAACAATATGAATGGTTAACAGGAATAAACCGTTTTGTTGGCTTGGTAGTCTATTTGTGACTGAAAAGGCGGTGTGGAATAAAAGTGGGTTTTCCGACTTGAATAATCTACCTAAAGCAGTAAAAAGACATGTTATGTCTAAAGCGCATTTACAGACCATTTTAAAATTAAGTGTCTTTGAAACAAACGCGAATTGAACACGCCGTTGACAAGCAGATAGAAATTAGTCATCGCCAACACAATCAACTGGTTGATAAAAACAGAAACATATTAAAAAGACTTATTGATGTTGTGTGTTTTCTTGATCAGCATGAATTGGGGTTCAGGGGTCATGACGATACAACTACATTTGCAAATAGAGGAAACGTTCAAGAACTAGTTTCTTTAATAGCCAAATACGACATTTGTTTAAAAAATCACTTGGAACAGTCTAACGTTTTTCGCGGGACATCAAATCGCATTCAGAATAACTTAATTGCGGCTGCTGCCACTATTATTTTGAACATAATTAAATCTGAAATTAAACAGACTCGTTTCATTGCTATTGTTCTAGATGAAACAACCGACGTAACAAATCTAAGTCAACTATCTCTGGTAATACGCTATGTAAAAATGGATGGGAGCAAGAAAGATTTTTAGGCTTTAAAAATGTGACATAAGATCGTACCGCAAACGCTCTATATAAAATTGTGCTTAATATTATTAAAGATATTGAGGAGACTGATAATAAATTAATTGCCCAAAGCTATGATGGGGCTGCTGTTATAGCCGGACATTTAGGAGGTCTTCAAGCTAAAGTGCGGGAAACGTTTTCCAGTGCACTATTTGTACAATGTTGTGCTCATAAATGAAATTTAATTTTATTCCATAAATCATATTAAAGGTGTCACTGTAAGGTGTTTTTTGCTACCCTAAGTGGAATGGCTGCTTTTTTTTCAAATCTATGAAGCGCACACAAGCCTTAGACTCAATTGTTAAAAAGGGATTACCCAAAGTAGCTGCAACCCAATGGAACTACAACGGCAGACTTGTGTGAACTATATTTGAACACCGTGAATCGTTAATTAAACTTTTTGAAAACATAATAGAAAATAGCAAAAATTGGGATGCAGAAACAATAAATAGTTCTAGAGGATTTTTGGATGGTTTGAAAACAGACTTTAATTTTAACTTTTTACTTAATATATTTTCGGAAATATTTCCGTTTTCAGATAATGTATTTAACATATTGCAACGTAAAACAAATGACATTGGTTTTTGCCTGAAGAAAATTAGTGAATTAAAATCCATTATAATTCAAAAAAGGAATGAATTTGATAAGTTCTGGAAAAAACAATGGAATTAGGAAGTGAGCCACGAAGAAAGCGTCTGCGCACTGATAATGTGGGAGACCTTCAAACTTCTTATCGCCGCCTTTTCTACAATATCATAGATCAAATTCAGCAGCCAATTAACTGCAGATTTGATCATCTCAGTGACCTGGAATTTCTTGAATTGTGTAATTTTGGAGGATTTGTAGGGATACCTTTCCCAGAAGATTCTTTCAAATCATTATTCCACCACTATGGACATTATTTTGACAAAGCCTTATTACGATCAGAACTTACAGTCATTTATGAAACCGATGTTATTGACACAAAAACTAACGCGAGTGAACTTGTTACTATCTTAAAAAAATCAAAATTGGAAAATGCATATTCTGAAGCATTCAAATTATGTGAATTAGTATTAACAATTCCTGCTACTAGTGCGTCTGTAGAACGAAATTGTTCTACATTGAAACGTATCAAGAGTTTTGTTAGGAATTCAACAGGGCAGGAAAGACGTTCCCAAATTTCAATTTTGTTAATTGAAAGTAACTTCGTCGAGGAAATGTTCCGGAATCCACAGTTTTATGACATTATTAACGAATTTGCCAAAGACGACACAAGAATTGAGTCACACTACAAATAGGTAAGTTTCTGAAAATTGCTTCCCTTATTTAAAATGTCACCCCACGCCCCTGCCTATTTGGTGAAAACTAGCATTACATAATATATCAAACTTCAAACGCAAGACAATGAAAACTATTGTGTGCTTTTATTTTGTGAGGTATATATGTATGAGTAAGCTCCAGAAGCTTGAATAGTCTGCAGCTGCATGTAACAAAATAGATATAGTATGTGAAAATTTACATACTAGCTAAATTAGTTTCTCGCTTTAGACTATTCTGTGCATTGTTAAGCTGGGATGTATGAACAGAACTAAGATTAATTTCTCACGTATATCTAGTGCAACGTATGACACTCATATCCAACTCGCGTGGAAACATCACCTAGGACAGATAGTGTTTCATAGAACAGGATTAAATTTGTCGCATGCGGTAAATTGCGTTTTCGAGAATCCAGGTGGATAAAATTTGGAGTTTTGTGTTCAGACTCGGTTCTGAGGCATTTAGAATCAATACTGTACTACGATTATCCCACAAAAAGAGTTTACTCCGTTCTCCCGTGCAACTGTAAAACCTAGTAACTGTTTTGTATGAGTTTCCAGCAAATTAAATATTTATAAAAACACTGGGGCCATAATAAACCACAGGTACCATTAATTTTGGAGATGGTATTTTTAGGATAAAAAGTTCTGAATTTGCCACTTTTAGCGAATTATCTTCCAGAAAACCTCGATAATAGAGAGGTCATGATGAAAATCTTTCAAAAAATGTCGTCAGATTACGGCAAATTTAGGTCCCTAGAACCCAAAATCAAGTTCCTTTATATATATATATATATATATATATATATATATATATATATATATATATATATATATATATATATATATATATATATATATATGTGTACGTACCCGAACAATAACTCAAAAAAAAATACTAAACTGATTTCTTGGCAAAAAACTTGTTTGGGCAAAAATCGAGGTCTAGTTAATTAATCAGCCTTTATGCTTCCCTATTTAAAATATAAGGGTTGTTATCACCACCCTTAAGGGGTTGATTTGACAAAGTTGAGTTTTGTTTCAGCGTTTCTTAGAAAAAAAAAATCTCTGGACGCAAGGTCTGTTTCGTTTTCAATGCGCCACCCTATATATATATATATATATATATATATATATATATATATATATATATATATATATATATATATATATATATATATATATATATATATATATATATATCACACCGTTAACTCAAAAAATATTGGGCCGATTTTGATCAAATTTGGCGCATACCTTCCTTTTACAAGTTTCTTGGATAAATTTGTTAGCCAGGAAAATCGGCTCAAGTTTTCCCCGCAAATTTTGTGTTTTCTTTTGAAAAAAAATTATATCTCCTAAAATAACAAAGTAAGACCAACCAAGTTCGGTACGGTGGTTTCTCTTAACAAGAGTATCTTGTGTACCAAAACTTGGATCTCTATATTAAAAGACAAAAAAGTTATATGAAAATTAATTTTTAAGTAATTAAATCTGATGAAACAAACTTAAAAGGTCAACATTAATAACTATGGTAGGAGTACGAACCTAAGTGAAAAATACGACACGAAATGACTAACAAGCCTCTAGATCTGTGTATGTCGTTATTGTCCTCCATTTCGTTCAAATATGAGCAAAAAATCAATAAAAATAAAAATTGACGTTATAAATTAAGATAATACTGGATATACCCGCTAGTCTGCTATATCGAGCGTAGATGAGTCCGCTAAGCCCTGTACATCCGATACTCGACTCCTAGATGACGAGTTCTAATCCTAGTTAGTGACTTCACTTTTTATGCATTTTTTTTTAGTCTCCTTTCACTTTACCGTTATCTGACCAGATTGTTGTTGTTCCGATGAATTTTTTAGCAAATAATTTAATAAAGAAGACATGTAAACGTTAAAAACTTGATTCAATTTGAATAGCATATCTGGTTGCTTTTCTTGGCCTAACTTATTTAAACCCTTCCACATTCAACACAGTCCTATACTTTTCCCGTGGCCTCACAACTGCTTGTTTTAGTGAATTTTCTTAAAAAAGTCAAAAGTCACACTTTTAGGACGCTAATTGATTAGATTGGGTTTTCTAATGTTAGTATTATAGTTTTTTTATAATTAGTATGTTATTATGTGTTAGTTTTTTGAGAAATGTGTATTAATTTTATGTAAATTTGTGTATATTATGTTATGTTTGATGTTATGTGGTTTATATAAATATGTAAATAAATGTATGAAATTATACCTATATGTATCACACCGATAACTTAAAAGATAATGGGCCCATTTTGATGAAATTTGCTGAATATCTTCCTTTTGTAAGTGGCTTGGATAAGTTCGTTAGACAGGAAAACTGGCGTAGGTTTTCCCGGAAAATTTTGTGTTTTCTCTCGGGAAAAATGTATATCTCCGGAAATAACTTAGGTCTGTAGGTTTAAATAACAAAAAGTTATAGCCATTTAAAAACAAACTTTTCCTCAAAACGCCAAAGCCGCGATTTTAAACGGCAAAATAGGCAACATTTCGGCAATGAACCTGAAAGAAATACGGATTATGTAAAAAGTGTTGTGCAAAAACTTAAGATCTAGCGTCAACCATCATTGCCCTTCAGCTTACTAAAATATTTCCAGAAAATTCATTTCAAATAGACCCTTTCTCTGATGCTTTGGAAGTAGTTTTAGTTAAGTTTATGGTTCAACGGTGTATAATTTTTAACTAATTTTCGCAGAAAAAATCGTTAATAAGGAAACCGCGACTTTTATAATCTAAAAAGATTTCTTCAAATGAGCGCAAACTAGGCCACCTAGAATCCATATCCGGGTTTACTTTCTGCTTACATATATACAGAGTGACGCATTTCTACGGTAAAACTCAATATAGTTATTATTATGAGAAATAATTAAATACGTTACTTATAGGGTGTCTTAAGCTGCATCCTATAAAATTACTTTGACAATCACGGGGGGGGGGGGCATAAGTCGTTGGTGTCACCTACATTTTTTTTGAATATTCCTTATTGTATTTTTGCATTTCTCATTGAAATATGATGCGTGTTTGTAAAAAAAAATTGAGACGCAGTATGTGCGTTCTGGTAGTGAAGTTTCATTAAATGCTTCAAAATTCAATAACTCAATTTGCTACTAACCTAAGGTTCGTGGGCTAGGACACGAGTTTTCTCGGAAACATTTTAAAGTTTATTTTCGGAAAATGTTTGTACATTTTCAAACAATAGGTTATTTTGAGAAAATATGGTATATTTTGACTACTATATAGGTTATACCGGCGACCAAATTGATGCCTGCTTGCATTAAAGAGACATATTTGTTATTAATTTTTTTTTAATGAAAATTCACTTCCATATCGCACATGCTGCGTCCAGACTTTTTAACTTTTATTAAATATTTAACTCACAATTTTTTTGTTAATTACCATTGTAGTGAAAATTTGCTATTGTCACACATTTGCTGCGTTTGCTTTTTTTTACATTTTAATTATGTGAACAATAAACTTTATTATGGGAAAAATAAAACTTCTCTCTTAATCTAACGTCAAACTCTTAGGGTATTAAAACTGTTTTCAATGTAATTACTGCAAAGTAAACGACATTAACAAAATCTAAACACATTTTCATCAAGCAAGTTGAGATTGACGCACTTAATTCTACATTTTCGTGATTCAATATTTCACTTTGAATCCAGCGGGTTCATCAATTCACGTCCCAACGCTTAGCGCAAATCTTAATCTGCTTTCAAGAGAGGGCCTGGCTTGGAAAGGCGACACTGAACTTGCCCTTTTGGATATAAATCAGAGACACAAGACTGAAAATGAATGGAAAGCTTACTGCGCACATATACGCTTGAACATTGTTGAGCAGTTTGCTAACATCTGTCAAAATATAGAGATTTATCTAGAGTAGTATTTTGTCTGCGCTTATATAATAATCTGTTGAGATGTTTACGTATCAAACATTTATGAATTATAGGGAAATATTAGTTTCGCTACCAATATTGAACGGCTCTGCATTTCATTACAGTTTAGCACGTTTCTACCAAGGTACAGCTCTGAATATGTGTATATATATATATATATATATATATATATATATATATATATATATATATATATATATATATATATATATATATATAGTGTCTTCCAAACTGGATAGGAATGTATTGCTATCTCCGTTATTATTAAAGATGGGAAGAGGGTTAAGTTCGCAGTGTTTTGTAGAATTTCATGCTCGTTCCAAATATGACTTTTATTTTGCCTGCATCTTTTCGTTCTCGAGTTATTTTGACAAAACAAAATTTGTCGATTTCTTTTTTCCTCAACATCTAAGTAAGCTTTGATCTAACATGTCTAAGACTTGCACATTATCAGGACACTTTTTACATAGTAGTCATTTTGTGCTATTCTCAACTTTGGATTATCATTTGTGTTTGAGCTACAGGTATCAACGTTTGTTTTTATTAGGGGAGCCATACTGGACTTTTTGCTCATGTAATAGCCTGTTAAAAAGAGCTTTCCAATGATGTAAAACATGCTTGAGAAATCTTATAATTGCTCTGTCAGTTTTGAGAAAACCCGTTTTGAGGATAGTAGGCTATGATAGCAGAAAACAAATCACCAAAAAAAAGTGTTCAAAAAGCAGTAAGCCATGAAGTCTAACAATAGACTTCTACTTTTGACATAATTTTCCGTCATGATTCACGATAAAAAATATTGTGATTTAATTTACAATACCTAATTAGGTAATAATGCTAGGTAATATTATGTGAAACAGTTTAATAACGAAACCCGGCAGTAACAAACAGAAACTTAAACTCAACAAATCAACAAAATTAGAAACGGAACTCAACAAATAATAAAATAGAAACTTAAAAATACACTTAATAGAAAATTGTTCAATATGGCCACCGTTTTGTTCAATTCACTTTATACACCTTTTTAGAACATGCCTGAAAACTCTGGTGAGTGTGTTTTGGTTAATATGATTTATAGCATCCGTGATTCTATTTCGTTATTCATTGATATTTTGTGGTGGATCGAATTTATACACGTCATTCTTCAGAGTACCCCAAAAATTAAAATCCATGGATGTTATATCAAGACTTCGAGCACATCAATGAACCGGCCCATAGTTACAAATGACACGATTATGTAAAGTTTGGTACAAAAATTCTTTGACGATTCTAGCATTGTGAGCTGGACAACCGTCTTCTTGATACCAAATCTCGTCTAAATTATCATGAGCTCTTCTAATTGTTGGTAAGATATCATTTCTCAATAGATTAAGATACATTTCTCCAGTTGAATTATTTTCAAAAAAGAACGGACCAACAATGAAGTTACCTGATTTTTTTTTAAATTAACTGTCTAATCTACAAATAAAATAACAGTTTTTTACCTAATAAGTCGCACCAAATATTAATACCAAATCTGTCTTGCAATCGTCTTTCTCCTTTAGATGGGGATCTTTATTTGCCCAATAATGCCTATTATGGCGATCATACACACTACAATTTGTAAATCTGAATTCATCTGATTCATGAAAATTTGAATGATACCATCTGCAGAATTGAAGTGGCTTAGGGTAATCGTCAACATTTAAGCTTTGTACGATTGTAGGTTTGTATGGATGGTAATGACTTTGTTTTAATATACGGTGTAGCGTAATTTGTTCACCATAAAACCGAACAGATTGCGGAGGGTTTTCATTTGAAACCTGTAAGACGGCATTATTTCTTTCTTCATTTCTAGGCATTGATAGTTTCTTTGCGTGGAAGCTACCGTCGTTCAATAAATTGGTCACTATCCTGCGAAGTATTTTGGTATTTGGTTGTCGTCTTTCAGGGTTGTTGTTTTGATATGAATTGGCAGCTGCCTCAGTATTGCGGTCAGAATGAATATAATATTCCAACATGTTAAAATATTCTTCATTACTGAACATATTGTTGAATAATATTTAAAATAAACAGGAAACAAACTATTTAGTACAAAATCTTAATCAACGTGTTAAATACACTTCAAATTGATCAGATAATTAAGAATGACAATATTTTTAATTGTTGCGATAGTGTTATATCCATATCAAGCTTTCTTCTGTTGTTTTACAGTTGACTTACGTTTAAAAAAAGGCGTCTTGGTAAATCATTGATCTGCTTTTTAGAATTCTGCTGGTAAATTTAATTATTTACTAGGTTTACCTATTTAATTAAATTAGAAATTTTTTTTAGGATGAAGTTGTAATGTAAAATATCATTCGTAATAATGGGCCGATTCATTGGTGTGCTCAATATTCCTATTCTTTATTGGGAATCATTACGAAAAATTATGTTAAAAGTAGACGTCTATTGTTAGACTCGGTGACCTACTGCTTTATGAACACTTTTTTTTGTCATTTATTTTATGGTATTGGATTTGATAGCCTATTATCCCCAAAACAGTTTTTCTCAAAATTGTCAGTGCAATTACAAGATTTCTCAAGCATGTTGTGCATCACTGAAAAGGTCTTTTTACAGGCCATCAAATGAGCAAAAAATCCAATATGGCTGCCATAATAAAAACAAACGTTGATACCTGTAGCTCAAAAACAAATGATAATCCAAAGTTGAGAATAGCACAAAAAAATACTCTGTAAAAAGTGTCCTGATAATGTGCAAGTCTTACACATGTCAGATCTACGCCTACTTAGATATTGAAGAAAACAGAAATCGACAAATTGGCACGGAAAAATACAAGTCATATTTGGAACTAGCATGAAATTCTACAAAGCATTGGTAATTTAACCGTCTCCCTATCTCTAACAATAACGGAGATAGCAATACATTTCCATCCAGTTTGGGACAGACTGTATATATATATATATATATATATATATATATATATATATATATATATATATATATAAGCTTTGGAACTGTGCTTCTAGGCATCGTCAAAGTTTTTCTATTAATAATACATCTAATTGACAGTTATTTAGGGCAGGTAGATATAAAAGGGATTCTTCTTGATGATTTTCCAGGTGATAAAATCATTATAGCTGCTAAGAAAATCAAGGCTAACATGTCTTCTGACCGTAATCTAGTTCCTGGCTTCTTGTTACCCGGCTGCTTATATTATGCTTTTTTGACTACACTTAAAAAAGTTTAAATTTAATTCTTAGATCTGGTACATTCCATAGAATTTGGAAGCTGTCACGGGTTTTTCCTGTTTTTAAGGCGAGGACAATAGTGATCCATCAAACTATCGACCAATAGCCATACAGTGTGTCTTCTATAAAATTTTCGAGACCTGCACGTTTCAGCGAATATTGTTTCACATCAAAAATTATCTCTTAATTATTTAGCATGGTTCCATTCCCGGGATGTCGACTGTGAAAAATGTAGCTGAAATTACATAGTTTATTGCGTCTGCTTTCGAACGCTCTTCACAGGTTGATGTTATGTCTACCAATCTATCTAAGGCCCCCGATTGTCTAAATCATTCTGTTCTAATTGACAGGATGAGAGTTATCAGATTCTCTGAGGGCTTGCTTGGCCTATTCAGATCTTACCCGAATGGAAGAAAGCAACCTCTTTGCTTTAATCTGCAGACTCTGGAGCTTTGGAGGCAATAAAGTTTTGTCTAATTTTTACAATAATTGGATAATTCTGTTTTTGGCTGCCCAAACCTGTTTCTGCAACCGAATTTGAATGTGCTTCGCGTTACTGAATATTTTCATGCGAAGAGCAAGTGTACAGCTTAGTTATCAAATATTGCATTGTATATATAGCATTAATTAAAGTTATTATTATAACTACTATTATTTAAATAAATCACTTAAATTTTAAATGGAATAGCCCAAATTATCTTATGCATCGCAAAAGTATGTAGGATGAATGTTGTACTAAAAACTGTCCACGATTTCTATTTTAAGCATATTTGTAAATAGCAGCGTGTAATGCAACTTAAATGGCAATTTCGGCGGAATAAATAGTATACGTGTGGCGAGGAATCTATCTCAAAGATATTCTCAAAGCGACGACTAGGAACCAGAAACAGGCCTTCTTTTTCGCCCTGCCACCAGCAGTTTGTTGTAGGCCATGCGGTGTGGAACCGTAAGCAATGTTGCATCAACTGCTGTGCAAGTGGGTCATACTGGTACGTTAAATAAATAATGTTCAGGGCGCAGCAGGTGCGGTATGGTAGTGAATTTTCATTAAATGCTTCAAATTTGATTAATTCAATTTTCCATAAACCCTTTCTCAAGGCAACATACCTACCGAATTTTATTAAAATAGCTTTGTAATTTTTGAATATAAAATTTTTTTTCGAAAGAAAACTCAATATTTTGCCGGAGAACCTTGTACGAATTTCCTGGCTAATCGGTTAATTACTTTTTGAGTTATCGGTTGGATATATATATATATATATATATATATATATATATATATATATATATATATATATATATATATATATATATATATATATATATATATATATATATATATATATATTGTCACAGCGAACACTCTGGAATGGCATTTCTAGAATAGACCAGAAGTGACAGGTGTAGAGTAGTGTAGAACGTCTAGACTGTCTATAGACATATATAAATAGACGAGCTGTGCGCAGAGTAAGTTAGTTCAGTATTGAATAAGGTGGTGTGAAAGTGATCATAGAGTATAAAGCGAGTTAACAGTAAGTATTGGTGTATAGAAAGCGATCATAGAAGGCGATAGTGGAATATAGTTCTATGGACATTTATTAATAGAGAAGAGAAATATTTTAGTTGACACTGGTGTTAGAAAATAGTTGGTAATAATAAATTAGTAGTTTGGAAAGCTGTGTTTGTGTTAGTGAACAAATCCAGGAACCCGTAGAACGTAACAATATATATATATATATATATATATATATATATATATATATATATATATATATATATATATATATATATATATGTATATATATACAGATGGACACAGATTGTAAGCGTGTAGATGACTTCAAAGCATGCCGATTTTTTATATAAAATTTTTCTCTGGCGCCTATGTTTGGTGAGATATTGACGTTTTTCTCCCTCAGGGCTCGTTTGCGGCTTTTCTGCCCCGATAGCACTGCAACCTTTGGCTTATTGTGCATAGATATTGACCATGGAAGATTGTTTAGTAATTACAAGAAACAGCTGTATAGCAGCAATCCCCCAACATACAACAACAAAATTTATATATATATATATATATATATATATATATATATATATATATATATATATATATATATATATATATATATATATATATATATATATATAAAACTGAAACTGACCCCGGATGTGGGTTCTAAGGGTCCTAGTTCGCGCTCATTTAGATTTTTTTTGCAAAGTCTCACTATCGATACCTCTCTATTAGTGATTTTTTTAAAATAAAAATTCACTAATATCTGGCATGAACTGGTTTTTGTTTGTGGCAATAAAGTATGAATCATAATAGTAGTCTGAATAATTATCGTCCCCTTTTTTAAATAAGTAGGTACTGTCAGGAGGTCCCTGAATTTACTAGCTCTGTAAACAGGTTTACCACCGGGGATCTAGTTAGCGTTATATCAATATTGTCTGCAGAAATTGGTCACGCTGTAAAGAGCAGAAAATAATTTTGTTTGCAGAAAAGAACGTTGCAGTTTACCAGTGCCGCTATTTACGGAGGGCTTCTGTTAACATATATAAGGGTTGGTACATTTCATTTGTTACTGTATTATCTGGGTCTCTTTATGGGTAACAAAAACATTAATTCAACTGGTACCAACAAGTTTTTATTGTTATCTAAAAAATGTCCTGGGTTTCTTTCAAGAACGTCTGAGCTAGCTATGTAATACAGTGTAGCCACAATGTAATTTACGGCTAAACATCTTAAGTTGATTTGGGCTTTGCCATTTTTTATTTCATTATCTTCTCCAAATTAACCACAATGTTATCTATTATCATTTGAAAGATCAGTTTTTGTATTGATGGAAAAGCAATAATAATTTATAGCCTACTAATTTAATAGGAGTCGCAATTTATGTTTTAGTGAATTTTCTTTAAAAAAAGATCCCGACTTTTGAATTTAAAAACAATTTCTTCAAATGAGCGCTACCTAGCCCCCCTAGAACACATATCCTGGGTCAGTTTCAATGTTTATACGTTTATATATATATATATATATATATATATATATAATGATGGGTCGATTTTGATCAAATTTGGTGTTGTGTTTTCTTTCTAAAAAAATGTATATCTCGGGAAATAACAAAGTAAGGGCAACCAAATTTGTATTTGTATTGTAAAAGGTGAACCACCTACAAAAATTTAGATTTCTAAGTTTAAAGAAAAAAAACTCTGGACGCAGCAAGTGCGTTATGGTAGTGAATTTTCATAAAAATGTTTTTAATTGTAAATATGTGTGTTTCCTTTTTAAGAAAGCAGGCATCAATTTTGGTTACCAGTATAACCTATATAGTAAAAACAATGTGCCATGTTTCATAAAAATAACTTTATTGTGTGAAAATGTACAAAAATTTCCAAAAGTAAACTTAAAGTGTTCCCACAAAAACTCGTTTCTTGGTCAACCTTATAGGTTAATAGCAAATTGAGCTATTCAAATTTGAAGCATTTAATGAAAATTCGCTACCATAACGCACTTGCTGCGTCCCGAATTTCTTTTATTACAAACATGCATCGCTGAAAAATTCAAAAATGCAATAACATAAGGCGTGTTTGATTAAAAAAAAAAAAGAAAATTTGTATCACCAACGACTTATGGGCCATCCTGTGATTGTAGAAATATTTTTTTAAGATGTAGCTCAAGACACCCTATAATTAATATATACAAATTTTCTTCATATCTTGTATAATAACGGATATATTGAGCTTTATTGATTTTTTACGAAAATTTGACAAAAAATATATACCATTAAACGATAAACTCTAAAGCTAAGGCTACTGCCAAGCATCAGAGAAAGGGTCTATTTGAAATGAATTTTCTGGAAACATTTTAGTAAAATGAAGGACAATGACGGTTGAAACTAAGACTTCAGAGTTTGTAAAAGATCCTTCTTGAGACATTTGATTTCCATATCCCGTATTAGATTCAAGTTCTTTGCCTAAATGTTGCCGATTTTGACGTTTTAAATCGCAACTTTGACGTTTTGAGGAAAACCCCAATTTATTTTTCTTTAAATGCCTATAACTTTTTTGTCTTTTGACCTACATAGCTAAATTTTGGTACGTAGCTTACCTATAAGGAGATTAACTAGCGTACTAAATTTGGTTGCCCTTACTTTGTTAATTCCGGAGATATAAATTTTTTTCGAAAGAAAACACAAAATTTTCTGGGAAAACCTGGGCAGATTTTCCTGGATAACGAACTTATCCAAGCCATTTGCAAAAGCAATTTTTCCACCAAATTTAGTGAAAATCGGCCTATTATTTTTTGAGTTATCGGTGTGATACATATATATATATATATATATATATATATATATAAATATATATATATATATATATATATATATATATATATATATATATATATATATATATATATATATATAAATATATATATATATATATATATATATATATATATATATATATATATATATATATATATATATATATAAATATATATATATATATATATATATATATATATATATATATATATATATATATATATATATATATATATATATATATATATATATATATATATAAACATATAAAAATTGAAACGGACCCCGGATATGTGTTCTAGGGGGCCTAGTTCGCGGTCATTTGAAGAAATTTTTTCAAAATTCAAAAGTCGGGATCTCCTCATTAGTGAATTTTTTTTAAGAAAATTCACTAAAAGTTATGGGCAATTCAAGAAAAAACAAATTTGGAGTTTTCCTCAAAACGTCAAAGTCACGATTAGAAACGTCAAGATTGGCAATGTTTAGGCAAAGAACGTGAAACAAATACGGATTGTGAAAAAAAATTGGTGCAAGAAAAGTGTTTTACAGAAAATTCATTTCAAATAGACCCTTTCTCTGATGCTTTGGCTGTAGGTTTAGTTAAGTTTATGGTTTAACGGTCTATAATTTTTACCTAATTTTTGTAGAACAAATTCGTTGATGCATTTTTGCATTTTTTATCGAGATATGATGCATGTTTGTAAGAAAAACATCAAGACGCAGCAAGTGCGTTTTGATAGCGAATTTTTCATTAAATCCTTCAACTTTCAACTCAATTTGCTATTAACCTATAGTTTATTGGTTAGGAGCCCAACATATTAAGTTTATTTTTGGAAAATTTTGGTACATTTTTTAACAATGAGTAATTTTGATAAAATATGGTACATTGTGTCTACTACATAGGCTATACCGGTAATCAGATTGGTGCCTGTTCGCATTTGTTATTAAACATATTTTTATGAAAATTCACTTTCATAACGAACTTGTTGCGTGCAGACTTTTTATTATTCTATTCATTTCAATGATAACAATTGCAATATCATATTTTTGCACCACTAATCCATGCACAATGTGTATAACACGTCGAGACAAAAACACACAAAGATACCAATTTGTGGATACAATGAAATGAGATGAATCTAAGCTGCATCAGCAAAGAAATTCGAACAGAAAATTTTAAAACTACATCAGTGGCGGACTGGTTGTAATTTTAATTTACTAACCTGAAACTTAGCATTTACCACATTGCCTACATGAATAAACTTTGCTCGCAATCTTTGTAAACGGTAACTAATTTCAATGCTTAAAGACAGTTAACACAGAATATAATCTCTGTAAAGCGCTTGATAAGTGGGAAACCTTAACACCCACAGCAGAACTAGCTAACTTGGTATCAAGATCAAAGAACAAAGTTTCTTAATATGTGGGGAAAATTATTATACAATGCTCTGTTATGCTCTTAGTAATAATCCGCCATGAAACGCCCTATAATTAACTAAATTATTACGTCACACAATGAAACTAGATCCAACTGTCTTCACAGAAACTGTATTTCTTTAATTTTCTTAAAAGTGCATGATTTGAGCATATTATGTGATACATGACTGTAATCAGAGAAGGAGTGTCTATTCAAAATGAAAAAATCAAATACGAATCTTATAGGAAAAGTAGTGGTGAAGACATTCCGAAAGAACTGAAATGTTTTTAAAGGATTTTGGTTTGACAGGCATGTTCCAAATTTGTTTTCTAACTCTGAAGAGGGTAATAACTCTATCATAATACGACCACTAGTAAGAAACTTATAGCGAAAATACAATATCCCGTATTCGATCTTTTCAGGATATTTCAAAAAACCAGAAGAGCGAGGTGGAATTTTTTGACATCCGTGTTTTTGACATCAAATTGCGAAACTTCCTTTGAATATAACCCCCATATCTAACAGTTTGCAAAATCTCCATGTTCGAGCTCGAAAAACATGCACCCTGTATTGCAGCAGACATAGATGATGCTTTGTTCTATTTTGAAGTGCTCCGTATGCCGTACGTATGCTACTACAAGTCAGCCTAAGGCAGGTACTGTCGTTTAATGCGGTGTAAATAGCTCTATTTCTGGTGTCGTGTACCATGCGATGTTAGGCACGTTAAATATCCCTGTTAATACTTTAGAGGTACGGATAATCTTCTAGGATAGTAAACTGAAACTGCTTGTGAGCGTCGGTAATTGCCTACAGTCGCGGATTTAAATATGTAACATGTTACACGTCTCACGACTCTCAGCTTTAATGCATTTGCAAGAGTAATAACATTATTGTTTTTTTTTCGACGAAATCCGTCACTCTTTTATTATGTCTATGGTTATACTGTGTTGATGGAAGAGCGTAGTCAACATGAATTGCCATCTATTCTATGCGGCCGTCCTTCCTTTTTCTATTCTCTGTGGATTCTGAATGTTCCTTCGGTTGACGCAGCACTGTCAGAGATAAGAGTCGGTATAAATACACTGCCTCTAGCGGCCAGTTCCTCTCTTGCTGCTTAACAATTAATTATTATTGGAAATCTCATCTTGTACGACCAGCGTAATTTCAAGAAGTCAGCATGTTGCCAGCGGGTAAGTGAAAGTATATCAGGGTGCTAGCTTGATTGTGCTATTTGTTTAATTGCTTGATTAGCGCCTTGTTGCTTTTGGTAGTTGCGACATATTGCACGTATTCAAAATTATTAACAGATAAAACTTATATTTCTCGATAGTAATTGTGATATAATTTTGTTAATAAGTTAAAATTCATTTTAAGAACAATTTTTATAAGTAATAACAACACATGAGCTTTGTATTTAACGTGACGCGTCGCAGACTACCACCTAAATCAATCTTGAATTCGACATGCACTAAGGCCACATTAATTCTTTTTGTTTAGCTGCCTTGCTTAAGGGGCCACAAGCATCGACCTTGTTTAGGGGGCTACCAACTGCCACGCTCGTTAAAACGACAGAAAACCCTGTTGGAAGGGCTACCAATAGCCACCCTCAAGACAGCCTTCCCATCCTCGCGTCTTAGGAGGCTTAATGTTGAGACTTCCCGTAACCAACCGTCAGGGGATTCATATTATGTAGTATGGTCTGGACAGCCGTGAGTGCCTCAAAACTCATTTTAAAAGGTGTTGCTTACCCTGAGAAGCTGGAGCCCATGGAACATCAATTAAATCATGAAAGCTAAGTACAGGCTAATCTATTTCAATTAAATAAGTAAAAGTGTCATTAGCAATTGTCGAAACTAGTCGTTTCTCTATCAAGAGTTAAAAAATACGCTTAGTCTTGTATAACTTCAACATTTTCATAAATGAATGATCGTCTCAGACAGTCTCGGTGGCTGCTGATGAAAATATTGGAAATACTCCAACCAACAAACACAAACAATGATGAAGGAACCCCAAGACACTTGATAGATAGGCAAATTTCTACCCCACGTGGAAGAAAGAGAGAGCTCTATCGAAGGTCGTGGAGCAACGAGAACGATTAAACTAGATAATACTAAGACGTAAAATTCCGAATTGCAAATGCACATGAAAAATTAATCAACATTGCCAGAACAGAATTCCATTTTTGAGAATCACAAGCACATTCTAACCTCACATAAGGAACACGCGTGCATGAAAGGCTGCACAAAATCTTGTGAAGTTAAGAAAGGTCGACCAGTAAGTAAGCTTAAGGAAAATCCAAGACCTCGAAGATGTTTCGTCTATGAAGTAAAACTTTAGGACAGAACAGTCTCCCTATGCCAAGCAGCCTTCTTGGCGATTCACGGAATAAAAAGAAGGAGGCTTATAAAGAAAGTACAGGACACTGAGCAGTCTTATAAAGAGGTGGGAGGATGTCACTCAGTGAGGCTCAGAAAGGTGTTTACTGATGTTCTAAACCTAGCGGGTAATTTTATAAATTATCTAATTGCTAGAGAACCGCATTACACCAGATAAGATGGTAGGCTTAGGAAATACCTCGATTCAAATATCTCCGTAGCATCTCTTCATTCCCGTTTCCTAAAGTATCCAGATACCAACTTGTTTCCTGACAAAAGCTGGAGTTTATAAATTAGCTTGTACACATTGTAACGCAATCTAGATAAGTCAAACTTATAGAAATTTTAACACCCGATACAAAGAACATATTTCTGCATTTATAAATAACCACGCTGACAAATCTACATTTGCAAAACATATTATTGATACCGAACATAGACCTACAGTGAATAACCGCATACAACCACAACATTTTTATAATGACAAGCGTAAACTAGATTTTTTTTGGAGCCTTGAAGGCCAAAAAGCACACACACGTCAATAGCTACCTTGTTTTAAACGAGCAAACTGATTTAGTGAATTCCCCTTTCTTGGATATTCTTCTTTCTAAGTAAATAAGTCAAAGAAAATAAATTTAACTATTCTTTCAAAAATGTTGTAATAAGATATTGAATTGATGTATGTCGATATTTTCGTTGTACAGAGACTACTTGTATACTGTTATTGTTTAGTTATTTTATTGTTGTAACTGTTATCATATTTATATAGGCCAGTTATATTTTTATGTTAAATATTGACATACATCACGTAGACATTTTGAAAGTCTCATCTGTCATCTGTGTTTCATTTTTATTTTTATTTTCAATTTGATAAATTTTTTGATCAAAACATCATATCATAACATCGCAACAGATTTTTATTTGTAGTTGTCATTATTTCGTACTAATTCAATTTTAATCTGTCTAAGAATGCTGTCAGGCAGCGAAACTATAGTCACAGAAACGTTAAAGAACATCCTAGAACATCCAGAATTCGTAAGGGCCACTTGCTCCAGTTATCTCACGCGCTGGCTGCGTCCTTCACCAACGAAAACCAACAGTGAAGCCAGAGAAGTAGTCTCCAAGTCTGTATGTAGTATTACACAGTTTCAATGTCATACATTTCTCGAATAAAGTAAACTTATCATTGTTCGCAGTATTTATACATATAGGGTAGTGGAACCAGTGATGGACATGTTAAGGTTTACTATTGGTTCCAATAGCCATAATACATCTTTGAATTAGGTTAGGGTGATTAAGTTATATACATAAATACAGCTCGTTATATACTTTCAATTCTTCAATATCTGCGATCTTCAAAATTAAATTAATATATGATAACTAATTTTTCTTCTAATAATGTTCATTGCTCTAGTGTTGGACACCCCAATTTTTTTTCGTTCCTAATTTGGACACTAATGGATGCAGTAATGGACATCATTTTCTAAATCTATTTTTTTCAATAAAGGTAGACAATCATATAGTTAAGCTACTGCCATGTCATGTGTAGGAAGATATGTAAGTACCTAATATACAAAGGTAGGAGCACATTTTCCTAGATAAGTGAGTTTTTGAAATGTTTTTTTTGCTTGTGGACATTCATCACCCAACCTCCCTTTGTACCCAACTATAATATATTACTTTTGATATACCTGTATAGGTAGTAGATACCCAAAATTAGAATCGGAATGTATGCACGTGAATGATGAACTTATTTATTTATTTGTGAATTGCGGTAATACAGATAGAAGCCTACATGAAATACAGAAGTATTCTTAATAACTTTGTCTAACTTTTAATCTTCGTCTGTTTCGTTGTCCCAATCTTCATTTACGTCACTGCTGTCTACAGTAATTCCACAGTCTTCACACACAAACTGTAATTCGTCTTCAGAATCACAGGTACTTAAACCTAGTGAATCCATATATTTTATCGGAACACAGATCTTATGAACCTTATTTGGGCAACTAATACAACTTAACCATTTTGCCTTCCTCTCAAAAAAATGCTGATCTTTCCAAGCCAGTCTACATTTGCTACATTTCCAATCCAATTTATTATATTGTTCTACTTTCTTCGGTGCAGCTTTTTTATCTTTGGTTTCAGCTTTCTTAAATTTTTTTGTTTGGTTATTTTTTAATTTTTCTTGTCGTTTCTCTTCTCTAGCTCGTTTCCTATTTTGTTTTAATTGTTCTCTCTCTAATTTAAAGTTTTCCTTCTTACGCTGCTCGTTTAACCAATAGTCAGATGTAATGACCGAACGGGATCTTTCTTGTACTTTTTTTTTACTTTTTATTTCATCTTTAGGCCAAAATAGGTATTTTTTAAAAGGGGATTCTTTCGATTGCGTATGTGCCTCTGCTAATGTCTCTTCAATTTGTTGATCATTAGTTTGGTTTTCTGGATGGTAATACATAATATTCACTTCAGGAACATTGGTTCTCGACGTTGAGGGAATTGCCAAGTCTGGAGTATGCTTAACATTTTTGTCAAGTTCAATTGCTTGGGCCTCTTCAACATGTATGTCTACGTTCTTGTCTTCTTGCAGAATTTCAAATGATTCTTTGTTGTTCTTATTTACAGTTTCAATTATATTTTCAGTCTCATTTGAAACTGACATGCTAGTTAATTTGATCATCTTTTTCCAAACATCATACAAATCCTTTGACGATTCAGGTCCCTTCCATTCCTCCTCAGGATGCTCTTTCATAGCTTTAAGTATTGACAGTGGAATGTTCGATTCTAGAACGCTCAAACAACTTTTGATCTCTTGAACTGTGTGATGAGTTTGGTTAGATGTTTTGTCATATCCCTCTTTCTCGTTTCCATTTGACTTATGTATCATTTTAGAATAGTCGACATTATTTGGATCAAACGGAAAAATCCCACAAACTCGAAAACCGTTTACAATGGTTTCTGGTGAAAAATCGTTTAGAATATTTTCTAGCAGTGGAGCAACATTCTGCCTCATTACTTGTCGGTTCTCATGTTCTGTTAGCCACTTTCTGACATATAATTTCCATTTACTTTTTAACGGATAAAACACGGAAACGTCCAAAGGTTGTAACACATGTGTCGCATTTGGATAAAATGCTACTAGAATTATCTGTTTTACTCGCAAAAACATACTTAGGTGTAATGTTAGATGTGACTTGTGTCCATCAACAAAAAATATTACAGGGCGTTCTACATTGGTCTCTGTTAGCCACGGTTCGAAAATATTCGCCATATATTCGAAAAAAACCTCTCCCGTCATCCATCCCGATTCTGACTTACCTAGGCCCCAACCTTTCGGAAAACTGTTTACTATTTCGGAGGGGATTCTCTTATATGGATACACTACCATAGGTGGAGCAATTTTTCCAGAGGCTGACACTGTTAACAGAACTGTAAGGCTTTCCTTTTCTGAAGTCTTAGAAACATCATAAATATTTTTGACTCCTTTAGGTGCCAGTACTTTTCCCGTTTTAGGACATAACGAAATAGCTGTCTCATCAGCATTAAATATGCGATTTCCATTTTCTAAGATTTCGTTATAATGGTTTTCTTCAAAGTAGTTTGAAACCTCCTTAAACCAATTGCGTATATCAGTCTCAGTTAACTGATTTCGATAACCAGTGAGCTTCTCAGAGGTTTTCAACGATATATTTGGATGTCTTTTTAAGACAGATTTGAACCATTTTTTCCCCGGAATGCCGTCAGAAAATGGAGTTTCACGATTGAGTTCTTTAATTAACTTTGCGACTGTGTCCATTAAGGATTGTTTGGTTACTGGAAATCCAGCTCTTGCAATATCAACAATCCAGGTGATAATGCGACTTTCCTCTTCTTCTGAGAGTACCGTAGGAGGACCCATATTGCACACCTCAGGGCTTATGCCCTTTAACTTATTTCTTAATGTTATACGGGGCACATTGAATCTTTTGCTGGCAGTATTAACGGGCATACCAAGCTTAGCAGCTGCTAAAGCTTCAGCCATTTGTTCGGGAGTATATTTCTTGAACTGCTTCTTCTCCATATTTAACAAAAGAATCTGGAAAAAAGAATAAAAATCACATTCTTGCTGGTACCAGTAATGGACACACTCAAATGCCCTTTGATGGACATCCTGTCCAACACTGGATCCGGTTGTTAGATAAGTGTGTGACTTATAGCAAAAGAAAGCAATATAAATTTCTAGCTAGCGGGTCAGTAAATATTATTAAAACATCTTTTTTCCTTAAATGGACAGTATGTCCATTTAAGGTTCTTGATAGGATTATGTGATCCAGTGTTGGACACCTAACCTAAAAGCATTAAAACACGAAGCACAGTCGAAAAAAGCTTATATTTAGTTAAATACATACCTTAGGAATTAGATATAACTTGTAAACTTCAAATAAACAAATTATTGCGGCTATTAAGGCTTAAGAAAACGATTGTCTTTCTTAAGTCTATCACTAACAAATTCACTAACTTGGCGCCAATTTGAGAACTGATACCTAAATGTTGCTTTTCTAGATAGTGGCGACATCTGTCATAACTAGTGTTAACGAAATTACAGTTTATAAGGTTAAGAGAACGATTTGTAGAGTTTACAGAAATCTGTACCTAACGTAAATGCTTATTTAAATGCGCAAAAGTCTTACATGTCCATTATTGGGTACATGTCCAAAACTGGTTCCACTACCCTAACATTAAAAGATACAGAGAATTGTGGCAGGCAATCCAAATAAGCAATTACAGTTTAATATCAATTGCCACATTCTTCTTGCTATTTATAGAAACATTATCATAGTAATTGGGGACACACATCTGTACACATATTACTAAGTGCAGTCTGCTTGCACTTCTAAAGGCAAGACTCGTGTATCCTTTATACGAGTGTCCGGAAATAATAAGCAAAAAATTTAAGAGGGTGTACTACTTCAAAAATTAGTGCAGCAAGTTCCTATAGAGGTTTTTTGAAAACGCGAAAATCTACAGGGTCTCAAAATATTTTTTTCAAATTTTCGGTGATACCTTCTTTTTGTCGTAAATCGATTCTCTTGAAGTTTGGCGCAATTGTATATAATACAATCTTGTATTGATTTACTAAGTGAAAATTGGAACCTGTGATGAGCACTGATAAGCCAACTTGGAAAACCCAAATCACCACAACAAATTTCAAAAGACCTGACGATCGTTTTACTAATTTGAGTCATTTGCTTAACTTGTATTTATTTCGCAAATTTGATGTCGATCCCTTGGAATCTAAAGGCTGAGACTCCCCTTGACCAGAAGATAATGACTCATAACTTTGTTACTTAAATTTTTATCTCAAATCCAACAACACAGCATTGACGAGAATCATAAAATAATATAAAAAAATCCCCTTGTTGCGTAAGACTAACCTTTTTCGAGAAAAACATTCTTAAAGGTTTGCTGGTATTGATTGAATACCAAATTACATAATTTCATTTTCAATATTAATGAAGTGTGCTTTGAAAACATTATCGCTAAACAATGTGGCGTTAGTGTTGAAAGATAATAGTTTGTTGTAACTTTACTTGCGAAAGAGTCCAGGTTAATTATAAAAAGTTCGGGACGAAGCAAGTGCGTTATGGAAGTGAATTTTTATAAAAATGTTTTTTATAGCAAATGCAAACGGGCATCAATCTGATTACCCGTATAGCCGATGTAGTTAGAAATAATGTACCTACTATATTTTATCAAAATTACTTACTGTTTGAAAATGTACACAAAATTTCGGAAACTAAACTTAAATGTTGGTTTCCTAGCCAACAAACCTTACGTTAATAGTAAATTGAGTTATGGAATTTGAGGAATGTAATGAAAATTCGCTACCGAAATGCACTTACTACGTCCTGATTTTTTTCTTACAAACATGTATCCTATTTCGATAAAAAATTCAAAAATGCATTAACGAATTTGTTCTACGAAAATTAGCTAAAAATTATACATCGTTAAACCATAAACTCCACTAAACCTACAGCGAAATCATCAACTTAAGTAAACCGATAGCCAAACCATTAGAGAAAGGGTCTATTTGAAATGAATTTTGTGTAAACATTTTAGTAAAGTGAAGGGCAATGACGGATAAAGCTAAAACTTAAGGGTTCGCAGAATACTCTTCTTGGAACATTTTCTTTTCACAATCCGTATTTGTTTCACGTTCTTTGCCTAAACATTGCCCATTTTGACGTTTAAAATTGCGACTTTGACGTTTTGAGGAAAACTCCAATTTTTTTTCTTTAACTGCCCATAACTTTTTTATGTTTAAACTTAGGACTAATATGTGTTTTACATTGACATGAATATATTACCCGTCACACTGGGAATCACTCCTACTGCCTGATTAGACGAGCGTCTCGCGACAGTAAAAGTTTGGATGAGTTTTTTTTTGTTGTTTTAACAAAATAAAAGACCTCGCTAACATGATGCTACACAAAATCCTACCAACTGACTTTTCTGACCTGCCCTGACATCAGTTTGCCTAATTAAAAGCTTAAAGGAGAAGGAAAATCAACCCTGCCATATATCAAGGTTATGTGAGCATAATGAACTTTTCCTTTCCCTTCAGTTGGGAGGATTGTGTGTACACAGCACAGTCAGGAAGGTCTTTTATTTCGTTAAAACGACAAAAACTCATCAAAGTTTTTACTGTCGCGAGACGCTCGTCTAATTAGGAGAAAGTAATGTTTAATCTATTAATCACATATTATACATACATTTTATCTTTTGTTTATATACACTTTAACTATGCCAAATATCACATTGCTTCGTGCGCGCAATGTGCTTACAAGGGGTAGGTACAAAGTTTTTCTTCATGTATTATAACCCTATAGTTGAAACCGCAGCTAAATCATCAGAAAAAGGGTCTATTTGAAATTCATTTTCTGCAAATATTTAAGTAAAATGAAGGATAATGGTGGTTGAAACTGAAACTTAGGGCTTTATAGAACACACTTCTTACAAAATTTCTGATACATCGCCCGTAATGTTAGTTTCAAGTTCTTTATTTAGAACATTTCAATTTTGGCGTTTTGAGTTGCGACTTTTTGACGTTTTAAGAAGAAAAACTATAATGCAATGCTTATAACTTCTTTTGCGTTTAACGTAGGGATCCAAATTTTGGTACATGACTTTGTTTTTATGGTCTAAATCCACGTACCCAATATGGTTGCCCTAACTTTGTTATTTCCAGAGATATAAAAATTTTCCGGGAAAAACTAATCTTTTTAAGTGTGACACATAAACATATAAACATATATATATATATATATATATATATATATATATATATATATATATATATATATATATATATATATATATATATATATATATATATGAATATATATATATATATATATATATATATATATATATATATATATATATATATATATATATATATATATATATATATATGATTTTGTGAAAATTGATATTTTTTCAATAGAACTCGACTAATATAACGTTTCAAAGGTTATGGGTACAGGAATACACATATTTTCTTTGTGGTCAAGTCATAGGCCGTAAATTCATTTCATAAGAATGTCGTTCTGAAGAGAATAAATTATCACAACTATGTGTAAGTTATGACTCATTTTGCAGCAGTATTTCTTCTTTATTTAATTTGGTGTTGAACTTTTAATGACCGTTGTTTTACCAAGATAAAGTTTAAGGTCACCCACTGTGAACCAATATTTTATTTTAGGCAAAACTTGTCGTATATCAGCCTTGAGTCAGTGAACGTTATGGTCTGAAAAATAATGTAAAGAATCAAGATGTATTATCAGCATACATGTTGATTCTTTTTCCTATCCAGTTTGGTAGGTCGTTGCTGTAAATTATATATAGTGAAGGACCTAGATTTTGTCCTTGAGGAACGTCTTTATTTATTAATCCATATGTGAAACTAATTTTTTTTTGCCATTGCCACCATACTCAACTATGTTTTGGTTTTTGTTTTCTAAATATGACTCTAGGAGCTTTAGATAAATACCTTTTATAACACATTTTCCGAGGGTTGCTAAAAGTACATAATGCCTTATGAAGTCAAATGCTTTACTTAAATCAGGAAAAACTACCAGCGTGATCTCTCCATTAGAGATTTTTATGCAAAAATTCGCTAAAAATTAAAAACGTGCATTCAGTGGTAGCCTCATGTAATTAATTTACTCAAACTTTTAGAAACCATTTAATTTAAATCTTTACGTTATGCATTTTGAGTAGGCTACACTACTCGCAATCAAATGAGATCTTTTTGTACGGCGCTAAAAAAAGATGATTTTTCAACGTTCGTCGCGACAAGAAAGCGGATTCTTTCTGATTTGCTTTTCCTAGCTTAATTATAAGGGAAATGACATTCTTTGTATGCCTCCTCCTTTTACCCGTTCCTTTCTTATGCCGATCCAATTCAGTCTTCGAAGTCTACATTCGGTTGTTTGAGACGTCGTTCGTTTGTTTGGCAGCGCTAGCTTAGTTCCTATTGAAACTCATTATCTGCTATTCAGACTGACATAATGGCCAATTCAGAGATATACCAGATCCTTGTGAGTGTACTAACTTCCTCTGTCGTTAACAACGCACCATTGAACCAACACGATTTAAAGACACTTGACTAGTAATGCCTAATTAATTATCTCTTATTACCTACTCTCAAAAAGCGGAGAATTGTCATAATTAATTATTTGTATTTATAGAGAAGCAGGGGGTACAGTTTAGTGAATCTTATCGCTTTACCCGCGTTATATAATCTCTTTAAATAATTGGGTTACAGCAATCTGGACTATTGAGATATAGGGCCAAGCACTTCAATTAAGTGTGTCTTATTTGTAGCTGCAGTTTAATACTTGAATAAAGGAATCAGTTTACTTTACTTTTTATCTCGCTCAAAGTGTACATCACTTTATTGAAATTCATAAATTCAGTTATTAGTGAACCAATGAGCCATGTGATATGCCTATGGCTTCCACAATCTCCCGCACTTTAAATCTCCGGTCGGCCAATACCATATCGTGAATTTTTTCGGGAGGAGCGACCTCAGCTGGGCCTCCAGAACGTTCGGCGTCGTTTGTGCTTGTACGGCCGCAACCAAATTCAGTAAACCACTTATTTACCATGGAAATTGATGGTGCAGAGTCCCCATAGTGTTTATCAAGCTTAGCCTTGGTTTGAGTGATGGTTTTTTTTCGCAAAAAATAATGTTTAAGAGCACACGAAATTAACTTTTTTCTATTTTCGTTATAACTCAAGAGGTTGTCTGCTTTCAATGGGTATCTAACACAAACTTAATGACGCAGCTTGTTCAAAATTTGACAGGAGTCAACTGACAGATGCTTGTTAACAGGAGCAGTGTTGCCCTTCCTGTGAAGAGGCGGAAAATTTTAAAAATCACGGACTTATTGACCCGCCGTCATATAGTTACGTTTTAGTGAATTTTCTTAAAAAAAATCACTAATGGAAAAGGCCTCCCAAACACATATCCGGTGTCAGTTTGAATTTATATATATACATATATATATATATATATATATATATATATATATATATATATATATATATATATATATATATATATATATATATATATATCTCACACCGATAACTCAAAAAATAATTGGCCGATTTTTATTAAATTTGGTGATTACCTTCATTTTGAAAATGGCTTGGATAAGTTAGTGAGCTAGGAAAATCGGCCCAGGTTTTCGCGGAAAAGTTTGTATTTTCTTTTGAAAAAAATTTATATCTCCAAACTAACAAAGTAAGGGCAACCAAATTTGGCACGCCTGTTTATATTATGTAAGTTACGTACCAAAACTTAGATCTGTATGTCAAAAGGCAAAAAAGTTAAAGGCATTTAAATAGAAACTAATTGGGGTTTTCCTCAAAACGTCAAAGTTGTGATTTAAAACGTCAAAATTGGCAACATTTAGGCAAAGAACTTGAAGCTAATACAGGCTATGGAAGAAAAATATTGCAAGAAGAATGTTTTACAAACCCTGAAGTCTTAGTATCAACCGTCATTGTCCTTCATTTTACTAAAATGTTTCCCGAAAATGCATTTAAAATAGACCCTTTCTCTGAAATAGCCTTAGCTATAGAGCTCCTCGTTTAATGGTATATAATTTTTTTCGAATTTTCGTAAAAAATCAATAAAGCTCAATATATCCATTATTATACAAGATATGAAAAAAAAAAGTATACATTAATTATAGGGTGTCTTGAGCTACATCTTAAAAAAATATTTCTGCAATCACAGTCGTTGGTGATACAAATTCTCTTTGTTTTTAATCAGACACGTCTTATGTTATTGCATTTTTGCATTTTCCATCGAAATTTATGGCATGTTTGTAGGAAAAGAAATTCTGGACGCAGCAAGTGCATTAGGGTAGCGAATTTTGATCAAATGCTTCATATTTGAATAGCTCAATTTGCTATTAACTTATAAAGTTGACCAAGAAACGAGTTTTTCGGGAACACTTTAAGTATACTTTCAGAAATTTGTGTACATTTTCAAACAATAAAGTTATTTTGATGAAACATGGCACATTGTTTTTACTATATAGGGTATACAGGTAACGAGATTTGATGCCTGGTTTCTTAAAAAAACACACATATTTGCTATTAAAAACATTTTTATGAAAATTTACTACCATAACGCACTTGCTGCGTCCAGAATTTTTTTATAATAGTGTTTTAACTACAGATTGTCTGGCTAACAGACTTCTCCAAGCCATTTGCAAAAGAAAGAGTGTTACCAAATGAAATCCAAATCGACCCATTATTTTTTGTCATCATACATATATAAAAATTTTAATTAAATTTGAATATCTGTTCCAGGGCTCCTGGTTTTCGATCATTTATTAACTTATTTTATTAACTCCAAAATTCAAAAGGTACAACCTCCACAAGAGTAGTGTCTTTAAGTTCTCTAAAATTGCAGCTCAAACGCTTTCAAAAGCGGGCAAAAACTGGAAAATTTCTGATAAAGAAGCTTTATTAGGTTTGGTGAACATGAGAAAGCTTTTTTTAACAAAAAGATTGTAAGTGCTACAAGATTAAAACTAATATTTTGTAGGAAATTTCAAGGGAAATGGTGTATGCGCATAGATATTAAACCTTAATTTTTCTGAAGAAAAGTCAATCTGACGGTTTGATTGAACGTTGAAATCTTTTCGGAACCTGACAAAATTAATGGCCTTCCTCCCTTATTTTTTTTTTGCGAAATGCAATACTTTATCGCAAGCAGTGTCATCTAAACAGAACATGTCGTCAAGTGAGGTCATGTTAGTCTGTCAATTCGTAATCTTTTTGTATCTTATTGTAAAGATTCACTGCATTTTTATTTAAAATTTTTGCACGGTGCTTTTCTCGGTCTTCTTTGAGAGATTTGTTTTTAGTTTTGCATTTACACCCAAAATTCTGAGGAAATCACAAACTGTGGGCGTTTTTACCAATAAAAACAATTTATGTAATGAATAAGCATGTTTAGTACTTCCAAGGAATCCATTAACTTCAGCACTATTATTAAAAAGCCTTTATCATTCTTAAGTAAGGCAAGTATATTATTTGCGGATCTTGATTCACGTAATATTAATGTAATTGAAGTAATTAAAGTAGTAATCAAGGTCGTTGTTTCCATTCTACGATAAACAATTATTTATAGACTAGATGCTCGATTCCGCAAATGGTTCTAATGAAAACATATCAACATTTTCTGACCTGGTATGATTGACGAGTTGTTACCAAGAATCATGTTCTCATACTTTAATTTAGGAAAGATTTACATCTTACAAATGCGTTTTAAAACAGGTTAGTAGCCGCCCAAATAAATAATCAATCCCTTTAATATAGTCTCCTATTTTCAGCAATTTTATTGTTTATAGCCTTATATAGATATCTAGTTAATAACTACCGTTAGCAAACATAACAATTTTGCACTGGAGGTCTGGAGAATATGAGCTTTTAGTCAAAATTCCCACAAAGAGAGTAAGTATCCACTTTAAATAAAATTTTCTTATTGTAACATCCTTGTTTTCAACTAGCTGAGTAAATATAAAAACATTGAAAAGAGCCAATTCCAAAAATCTTATTTTAAAAACATACTATATTGACATAAAAAAGTCTAAATTTTCAATTTAATAATTAGCTGGTTTTCTTTTAAATAATTGAGGTTGGAAATTACTTGCAAAAGGGATCTTGAGTGTTTCATTTGTTATAACGCAGGTATGGCATATATTGAGGAGTCCTAAGGAGGACAAAACTGGTCTGTGTCTCCTGCTTCATATCTTACCGCAAGTCCCGGCAGGACTACAGTGATGGTGGCTAGTGAGTGATGTAACTCAATTCTCGTCCCGGTATTAGCCATGGAAGTAGCTAGTTTTCTTCCCACGGCTTCCTTAAATGAAATTGATGAAAAATTATATAAATGCTTTGAAATGATTTGTTTGTATAAGGCAGCATAAATGTAAATGTAACATAAATAAGTTAAAACAGGTCCAGGATATGTGGTGTGTCTTAATATTGTTTGATCCCCACGCTCAATCTCTCCGAGTCCGACCCTGTAGATTCTCATCCTGAAAACTTCCCTCGGTGCCTCCAACAGCAACCAGAGGCGCAGGGACGACATTGGCACTCCTGTAACAGTTGGCAGCAACAGCCACCAGATGCGTACAACATTGGTATCCCTGTGACAGTTGTCATCGAGCGTTACCAACCAAGCGCAGCAACTACGAGAGATCTCAAGACTTGATCATTTCCATGTCATCTAGCGTCCAGTATGTTCGTCAAGACCGGCTGAACCGTGAGTGTTAGTCACACGTAGCATAGTAGTTGACTATGCTGTGTTCACACCAAGCATCACTTCTTTATTGTCTGGCGGCCAGTCAAAACCGTAACCAGATTGATTCCAACCAGGTCTTGGTGATAAGTAGTCACCAGTCCATATAGTTTCTTGGCCATCTAGCGGTCCGTGAGCCATCATTTCAGCGAGAGACTAACCCGTGGAAAGGAGTGCACCAACGTGTTTGTGAGCCCGCGTTGTCAACTAGACAAGCGTCACCCACGTGGCCACCCTGGTGGACGAAGCCCCAGGCACCAGCGACACCACCACGTTCTGACTACAACCTATCCAGCTCCAATTCTAACATTAATTTCTGTATGTAACTTTGTAACGTTCATAATTAAATTATTATTATTTTTACCACGTGTATTCATAAATCTGCTCCACAAACAAGAATTACTCTAGTCCTTCACGAGTATTAAACGGGTAATTAGAACTACGATGCTAGTCTTTTTAAACCAGTTTATTTATTTATCGTATGGCCGCACATGTCATAAAATACATAAAAGTGTACAAAAAAATTACAAGTTATTCTAATTTACAAGCACATATTCAAATTTGATACATAGTCAATTGAGGCGTCAGTTGCCACCAGGAAGTCGTCAAAGTTTCCCTCATATGCTGCATTTGGGCATTCCATCACCATATGTTGGACGGTCTGCTTTTTCGCTCCGCAGTCACACCTCGCAGATTGCGCCCTACCCCATTTGTTTAGTGAGTCCTCGCATATGCCATGGTTTGTGCGTATTCTGTTCAGTGATGTCCGTATTTTGCGGTGCTGTTCGAAGGAGGGAGGTTTCATTCTTGTGCACGGAAGATTTCTGAGTTGAGGGGGGCAGTTATCCGTCCATTTTTGCTCCCAATAATCTATGGGGTGGAACTGTGACGTGTGTAGTTCTCTTGCAGTTCTTATGGTTGGTCTTCTGGATCGTAGTCTGTTTCTCCACGATCATGGTGTATGTGAAGTTAAGGGTTGCCTTGTGTACGTTTATATTCTCGGAAAAGAGCTGCCTTGCGCCGGAGATCTGGTGAAGGTATATGACTCAGCATTGGTAGCCATTCGGTATGAGTCGATTTTAGCGTTCCGCTGATTATCCTCATGGTCTCGTTTAGTTGTGTGTCCACCTTTTGGGTATGCGCACTATTGAGCCAGATCTGTGCGTCGTATTCTGCAGTTGAGTAAGCCAGCCCAAGTGCTGAGGATCTTAATTTCTCAGCGGTTGAGCCCCATGTGGTACCGAATAGCTTGTGGAGGATGTTGTTCCGAGTTCTCAGCTTCGCAGCCGTGTTTTCTAGATGCCTCTTATAGGTCAATGTCCTATTTAAGGTGACACCAAGATATTTCGGGTGTGTCTTGTGGCGCAGTAAATTATCCTCGAAGTAGACCTGGAGCTGTCTATTCGCTGCCTTGTTAGAGAGATGGAAGCACGCCGTCTCTGTTTTATTGGGGTTTGGCCTCAGTCTCCATTTACGGAAATACGTCCCCAAGCTCGCCAAGCCTAAAGAGAGGACATTTTCTGTTTCTTCAAAGAGACGGTGTTGTGTGTCTAGTACTGAGTCATCCGCGTAGCCGAACTTTTGAGATCTAGTTTCAGGCATGTCGGAGATATAGAGGTTGAAAAACAGTGGGGACAGGACAGATCCTTGGGGAATACCGTCACTAAGCGTCCTTGAGAAACTCGTTTTGCTGCCCAGTATAACCCGGAAGACCCTACCAGTAAGCCTGTTATCAATAAGTTGCAGGGTTGATTTGCATGGGACTGTTTGATGAAGTTTGTAGAGTAGTCCATGCCTCCACACAGTACCGTAAGCTGCAGAGAGGTACACGAACACGGCTAATGTTTTCAGGTTATCTTTGTAGCCCACTTCAATATGGGTTATGAGTGACATGATCTGATCTGTGCAGCTTCTCTCTGGTCTAAAACCGGCCTGCTCGATGGGGACCCTTTCCAATATTGTGCTTCCGAGTATATTATAAAGAAGTCTCTCAAGGAGCTTATAGGTTGCGCTTAGTAGCGCTATTGGGCGGTAACTTTTCAGGTCATCATTCGGTTTTCCTGGTTTGAGGCTAGCGATAACTCTGGACCTTTTCATTGTGCTCGGAATGGTGCGCTTTTCCATGATGTTCGTGAAGAATTGGGATAACCATTTTATTGTATATTTACCGCTGTTCTGGAGGAATTCTGGATGGATTCCATTAGTTTTCAACCAGTTATGTTAATGCGTGCATTTTAGTTTAATTCAAACCTATAGTATTTCACGGCATTACATTTGCCCCAATCTGCTCCGTACCATATGCTTTAGTTGAAAACGTAAGTTTCCTTGTATAGTATAGTTTCTTGTGCATATAGATAATACAATGTACTGTAAAAACAAGCTTTTGCTTGTAAATATGGGACTCGCGATTTAGTTACAGATCTAATGCTCAATTAAATGAAAATGTAAGAAAATTTCTAAAATTGTCCCTATTAATTTTATTAGAATTACAGCTTCCTCAGGACGCTCATTCTTGCGTACTTCCCATCATCTACAGTATATTATAACAAAAATGATGAAAATTCGCTACTATAACGCACTTGCTGCCTCCCGACCTTTAATATCCCTTGTCGTTGTTGGGAAGATGAGAAAGTACTAACATATATATCATATCTATCCCCCTAGTACATATAAAAGTTCCGTTATGAGGCTGGCAATAAAAACACTTCTCGAATTACAATGTACTAACTTTAAAGCTACTTCACTTCAATCAACATCTATTATTATATTACACATCATATATCTGCAATTCGCATAATCATGTTATTAACATGCGTGACTTCCTCGCTAAATAAATAACATTTATTAATATTTATTATTATTTATGCTTGTTAGCGTTGTGAAAAGAAAGCGCACACTGGTTAATACCAGTTTCCGTACGGAGTGTGACAATCTAAATATAGATATAATTACAAACTTCACTACTACTGCTATAGACGGTCTCGATCTCATTGGGATCCAGTTCTTGAATATGTCTTACTATCCATTGTCGTAATTCCTCGTTGGTGTCGTATGCCCTTTTTCTTTCATCTTACCCCAAAAATAAAAGTCCTGCGTATCCAAATCGGGCGATTTAGCAGGCCAATTCCATGGACCTAATATTCTCAACCAACGATCGTCAAACATTTCGTCGAACTCCGGAGATACTTCATGAGCGCAACAAAGTGGAGCACGGTCCAGCTGATAACAATTCCAATATTCTTCTAGTGGCAGATCTTTCAAGAAGTCACTGACAACCCTTCTTAATATGTCCATGTATCTTGCTGAATCCAATGGTTCATCATAGACAAAGAAACGTAATCGATTTTTCTTCAATAAACAGAAAACATTTAAACTAAATCTGTTTTGAAATTCCATATTTCTGGTCACTTCTAAGATTTTCACTTGCCCAATAATGGATATTCTGCCTACTGGAAATTCACTCCCGGTAAAATTTCGCTGCATCAGTCTAGATGCAAAACTGAGGATCTTTTTGAATTAGGACTAAAAGGGTTTTACAAAAATAAATCCTTCCTGCACTATCATCAAGCTTAAGTGCTTGAAATTTACTAAATTTATATGAAAGCATGTTATGCTTGAACAAAGTTCTGTAAATAGAAGAGCGTGACACATCTAAATCGTCTTGTGCACTCCGGACGGAAGCCTGCGGAGATGCTCTAACATACGCCAGGATGTTGATGAAATTGCCTTCGTCGAAGGTGATTGGCTTTGTAACCTCCCTATATAACTTCTATATTAGATAATTCAATAAAAGTTAAACAGTAGTAGTAATATATGCGGGACCTCAAGTGAACCCAAATCTGGTCAGTAGTAAGATCACTATTTCCTATAAGTCCTACCCTAAAAGATTTCTATCTATCAGATTTATAATTAGCAGGATCAGAAATGCTTTATAAGGTTTGAAGATCTTATTATTGTTTACTACTTACGCTGTTGTTGTGTTGTTGCACTGCCTGAAGTCGTATATTTATCAGCGCTCCAAACTAGTGCCTGGTTACGATGACCTTTCTAAAACTTTATTTTCGATATCTAGGAAATCGAGATCAAGAGTTCTTATAAGCGTCGTCACGAAAGGTCAAAAGGGTTTAAATAGGAATTAATTTTCAATTATACAGACATGTTAATGTAACAAAATATTAAATTTATTCACATAATTTGAATTTGAAATGGTGAACAAATAGAAATCAAATGAATAGCAAGAATTTCAATAACAAGAAATTATTAATTTACATACATGTGACAGACTAGTGAGACAAATGTGGTCTGTTTATTACTAAAGAAATCTAAGCACTTGTATATTGATATACGTTAACCTCCAAACTATAACACATCCTTAACCTATTATTCACAGTCTTTTCTGTGTATTTATTTCCTTGTTGACCGCTTCACTGTTTTTTGTATGCACTTGTTATAGTTCTTCAGGTCGTATACATGTAGTCAGTTCGCATTTTTTTTTACTTCACTTCACAGGATCTTAGTGCTATACATAGGCTTATGTACACATGGTTTGTTAATATATGTTTGCTTGTCCCCTTCTTGTCGGTATATTTGTGAGTTTGTTTAAAATTTTGGTTTAGTATTTTACCTTAAATTTTTCTTTAAACATAAAACTGTTTCCTTAGGCTCTATGACCTCCCTGTTTATATTTATAAAGTTTCTTGAGTGCACCACCTATATATATATATATATATATATATATATATATATATATATATATATATATATATATATATATATATATATATATATATATATATATATATAGTTTTCAATTTTAATGGCTGTTCTAATATTTATTATTTTAGTCTGTTTAAATGCAATGTATTTGAGTTTGTTTATTATTGTATTTTGAGTATAATACGTGTGAAACTATCCTTGTTCCATTATAAAACGCCTCAATATATATATATATATATATATATATATATATATATATATATATATATATATATATTGAAATGGTTTAAATATATGTATATAATAATTCTTACGTTTGGCTATTACTGCCCCACGTTTAGGGGCGTCAATTGATATGGTGGTTTATATGGGGTATAATATTGTACTTATGTTTTAAGGTGTATATTGTTTAATTTTAAGTATAATTATAGTTTGTGTAATGTGTTTGTAGTATTTGTGTACCTAGTATTGTAACGGATATTAAATTTATACTTATCAATCTCAAATTATGTATGCTTATATTGTTGGGCGCCTTTAAATTTATATAGTTTATTAATTATAGGGTTTAATATTATTTAAATTAATTTGTAACTCAAATTCTAATACTCTTAGAACACCTGTGTATCTGTATGTAAGTAAAATTTTGTTGTCTTATAAGAACTAGACTCAATATTAAACGAATCTTATATTTATCATGAAATTGAATAAATTTACCTTTTTATTTACTTCATTGTTTCTTCTTTTGATCCTCGACTTTATGTAGACTTTATTTTCAGGGACTTTGTGGGATCTAGTGAAAATTCTTATCTTTTAGACCTGTTATCTAATTTTCTTTAAAGGTTTATGAAAATTATGTTATCTGACATGAAACGACACCACAAGATTTTTCAGGTTAATACTTAATTTCTATTGACAAAGTTTTCTAGTTAATCAATTTACCAAACAAGCAATTTACTTTGCATTTAACAATTTTAGTTTCTACTTATGGGTCCCCTAAACTTATTGGCCATTTAATTTTAATAATTATTTAAGGTTTTATTTGCAGTTCGAACTGAGTTTAATTAAAATGTTATTTCTATATGCTTCTCCAAACACTGTGGTTCTGTTATTATGGTAACGGCTTCGTTGTTCAAAATGGCTGACGGTTGAATGATGATATTCTAGAGAGGATGTCGTTGCGACATCTATTGACACTATTTTTAATCTCCCAATTTATCGACCGAAATATTCTTTTTCTTATAAATGTTTGATACGAATGACATTTATTATGTCGTAAATTCTTTATTGGCACTAGTGTTACTTGTTGGCGTAAATTTCTGTTTAGATTCGTGAGAAACAGTGTTATATTTCAAATTGTAATAAATACGTTGCTCTTCGATGGCGGCGTCCTATTCATATACGTACTTTTACATGAAATTCATTACTGTAGAGGTTAATCTTTGTTCTGGACACATCTGTGACGACTATGCAGACTTCCTTGTATCTTTTAAACACTATGGCTAGTCATTTTAACACAACTTCTAATATAAATTTGGAGACTATACAATGGAGTTTTTTACAAGCGTCGTGTCATGCTGCTGGTTATAAAGGTTCTCCCTCTCTCGAAGAAGCCAGAAACCGTGCTATTCTTCTGTGCTAATCCGATTGGCTTAATTCAAAAGTTCAAATGGGTTATGTCACCTGATCCAAGAACAATGAAGTTTATCCACACTAGTCAAAACAATAACTTTCCTTTGGAGTTTATTTATATATTAAATAACGGCTTGAATCAAAAAGGTGTGTATCTTGTTTATTGGCGCTAAGTTCAAAATTTTCCCATCACTGTTTATATTATCTTAACCTAAAACACTATTGTTTGCAATTTTTAAATTTCTCATTCAGTTCATTGTACCTATTGCTTAACCCTTGCGACAGTCTGTTTACATATTTGAAGCTTAATAAATATAATTGGTTTTATTACAAATATATATTTCATTTTGCTTATCGAAAAATACATAATCTTAACTTTTCTATTAGTTTTTAAATGTTTAAACTCAATGTCACACTGCTTAAAGCTTTTTAACATAGCAATATATATATATATATATATATATATATATATATATATATATATATATATATATATATATATATATATATATATATATATATATATATATATATATATATATATATATATCCTTGGCGCCAAGTGTCCCAGTTTCAATCACCATGTCTTTTAATTGAAATTGAAAAAAAGATTTAAAAAAAACTTAATTAAAAAAAATAATTATATATACATAATAAAACAAGTAAAAAAAAAAGAAAATTTGATATATATGTGTGTGTATATTTATGTAAAAAAAATAATAGTTAAGTACTGTACATATTGCTTGATATGGGTGCTATCGTGTTCGAACAGAAAAAAAAATGCGGGAAAGAAACAAGATTTTAATTTACAATTTGTGGCTGATGAGAAACAGTCTCAATGCCAACAACAATACCACACACACGTATATATATATATATATATATATATATATATATATATATATATATATATATATATATATATATATATATATATATATATATATATATATTAAAACTTATATGTGTTCTCATTGGAAGACATTATTTAATAATTCAAAAAATTCTAATCGTTACTTTTAACAGATATATGCCCAGTTTCACAAAGTTCGATTAAGTATTTAACAGACGGTTAGTTAACAATTGCCTTAGATGACCAATCACATACTACGAATCGGGGTTTGCCATGACAACCAAACATTTTAAAGCTGTAATTGTTTGTATTAAGCAATAATTAACTAACCGTCAGTTTAACTAAGTGAGATACGAAGACACGAAGGACGTGCCGCCATCTCGTTGCGAAACCAAGTAGTATGTTGTCACGGCAGCTCCATATAACACAAAGTGTTAAATATTAGAGACCGTATACAACCAACAAACAATTTAATAAATTTTTAGCCCTGGCCCATTTCTACCCTAATATAGGGACAAAATATGTAAGGCTAGATGCATTCTCAGCACAATTAGAACCGTATACCAATTGTAATAATTGTGGTAAGAATTAATCTAGCCTTACATACTTTATCCCTATATTAAGGTAGAAATGGGCCAGGGCTGAATATTTATTAAATTGTTAGTTGGTTGTATAGTCTCTAATATTTAACACTTTGTGTGATTTGGAGCTGCCGTGACAACATACTACTTGGTTCCGCAACGAGGTGGCGGCACGTGCTTCGTGTCTTATATCTCACTTAGTGTTTTTTTCCCTCAGGGCTCGCCAGCGGCTTTGCCGCCCCGATAGCACTGCAACCTTTGGTTGACTGTGCATACCCTTAGTCTTACTCCACCCATTCCAAAATCTCTGTGCCTTGAACTAGTCTGCACAGCGATTGGTAGGGTGAAGTTTTATACTGCTCTGTCTCTGGTCTAGACTGACCGTAGATCAGTTGTCTTTTGCGGTCCAGAGCTTTACACTCGCACAAAATGTGCTGGGCTGATTCCTCACCCTCGCCACAGAGTCCTCTTCGAACCGTCCCATTTTATGCAGGTGTTTCTTGACGGCCATGTGTCCCGTCAAGAGACATGTTGTGTTTCTGAGCTGTCCTCTGCTAAGATTTAGCAGCTCCACAGGTCTCTTTGAACTCGGTTCGTCAATTATTGACTTCCCGTGTCTGAGCCCTGGATAATCTGCCCAGTACACCTCGTGTTGGTTTCTGACCCATACTTAATGGCTCCCCTGGCAGTGCCAGTTCTGGTCCCATAACTGGTTCTGCTGACTTTTCTTCGCGAAACGAGACTGTCAGCTTCTTCATTGACGTTGACCCCCGAGTGACCCGGCACCCAGATGAGGGTCGCCTCATTCTGTCCAGCCAGGTCGCTCGTCTCGTCTCGGCACTCACTAACCAGCCAGGAATTTACACGTGGGCTGCTTAGTGCCTTAAAGGCTGCCTGGCTGTCTGTGGCTATGTGTTGGAAGGCTGGCTACCATAGCCGTATTTTTTTTGTTCTTCGGAGCTTGTCCGATAGCACTGCATAACCGTATTACTTTATAGGTGTATTTTCGCTGCAATTAGTATGTCGACTGACGAGCTCTACTTAGAGCGAAACTGGTCTACAGTTCTAATTGTGATGAGAATGCATCTAGCCTTACGTCAGTTAAACGTTTAACAAGTTTTTTGTACTTGAGCAAAAGCATCTTTGTATTGACTATTGATAGAAATATTATATTTTTAAAATACTAATCTTGATAAATAGGAACACAAAATGTAGGACGCTCTGACAAAGCATGTTTACTAAGGCCATAAAAAATGAAAATAAAATCTAATATTAAAATGATCATGTTTCGCACATTTTGCAGTTTATTTAGAAGCAATTAAAGTAAACATTCTGAAATTTTATTTAGGAAGTAGAGTACGTGATTCATTATCAAGACATTTCTAGAGCTTTTTGACAGATTATCTTCGCAAGAAAGTAAACAATAACGAACCTAATATTTACAGAATCATGTGAAATTAAGTCATATAAACGGGTCAAGGCTTCAATGTTTAGAGACTTCAGAGGTTCTGACGCAAAGTAAATTTAAAATTTGTCACTTAATCATTTCACGACAGAGTGGAGATATTTTCAGAGGCATGTTTGTTTGCTTTATGTGGGACACATTTGGCGTTCTCTCAGTTAAATGGTGATTTGTCTGACCTTCACAGGTTTTCAGCTGTTCGCGATATTTCTTAGGAAAATTCATTCATTCTTTTTACGCATCGTTATGATAAAAAAATCAAACAAATTAGGTTGTAAAACTTTTGAAACTAAGTAACTTGTTTGCGAAAAAGTGTCAGGAAAAATATAGAACGTAAATTTTTTCAGCGTTACACGTGGTTGGACGTTTAATTATTTTAAGTAAAAATTTAACCGTCTTCAAAAATAATTTAGTGGAGTTTAAATAAACGAGCATTTAGATTTTTAAGGCGGTTATTAATTTTATACAAAAATTACTCCTTCACGAATAAAATTTTAAAATAATACACCACAAGGGTACCCGGGTACCTGCAATAATTATTGTCCTACCATTCTAGAAATCATTAGTTTTCTTATTCTTATAAATAGTTATAGTTATAATCTTACATCTGGTGTTCCAAGAAAACTTTTATGAGCCGTTTCGGCTTACATACTTCCGCTCAGTGTTTTGTTGACAAAAACAGATTCTGCATTTCGGAGAATTGTTTTCGTGATCCGATATTTGTGTGGATGCTAGAGCATTTATTTAGTCAGTTGTCTACCGCTGACTAAACAACACTATTTTCGATTGGAAATTGTACTGTGATTAGTGAATTTTCGGAATCGCAGAAAAACTGACGGAAGTTTCCAGTTCTGAATTCAAACGGTACGTAGATTATAAAAGTGATAAATGATAATAAACTACATTTTAGTTGTAATTTTTGACATTTTTCCTATGTACCTGATTATTTACAGAAGGAGTTATGAACAGCAAGTAAGTTATCTTCAGGAACTAAATGCTATGAAATATGATTCAGAGATTGATAACGACAATGAACAAATTGAAGACTCCGAATCAGAAGACGAATATTTACCGCCTTTGTTGTCATCAAAAAATAACCAAGTAGAAGAATCAAACATAGCAGATGTTTTGCTTGACACTGATAATGAAATTGAAATTGGCGAGGAAGACAATTCTGAAGATGAGCAGCTAGAGGTTGAGGTTGATAATTGTGATGACCTAGTTTTGCGTTCTAAAAACGGAAAAATCTGGCAATCCAGTTCCCCAATGCGTGCTCGTCAAACGCTGTCACAAAATATTTTGCGACTGAACCTTTGATGACAACAAATTCCCTCTCAGTTCGGGAAACTTTCGCACGCATTTTTACTCCAGAAATGTGCAACATTATAATTCGAGAAACAAACCGCAAAACCCAAACCATCCACGCGGAGTGGAATAAACAGCATTCCAACGAATCACCAACCATTTGGAATCCTCTCACACAAGAAGACTGATGGTTATCTCGGATATTGATTACTGCTGGAGTGAGACACTCTAAGAAAGAAAATCTGAGAGACTTGGGGAAAAGAAATGGTTACCCATTGTACTGTGCCACAATGTCAGTCAACAGATTGTATTCCATCCAAAGATTTGTACGTTTTGACAATATGAATACCAGAACCGATAGATTGAAAACTGATAAAGCAGCTGCTGTCTCAGAACTTTGGTTGCAAAATTTGAAATTGAATTATACACCGTCTAAATGCGTAACGGTAGACGAACAACTATTTCCGTATAGAGGCAGGACCAGTTTCACGCAGTATATGCCAGCCAAACCTGCCATATATGGTATAAAAATTTGGTGGGTGTACGATGCAGCTAATTCTGACCCTCTTGTGTGGCAAATTTATACAGGAAAATCATTGCAAGGTCCTGAATGAAATCAAGGTGAGCGTGTGGTAAAAGATTTATGCATTCATTACAAAAATAGTGGGAGAAATGTTGTGATGGATAATTTTTTCACCACACTTCCCTTAGCTCGGTTTATAATGTCATGGAAACTTTGTGGGTACGCCAAAAAAATAAACCTTATATACCGCCAGAGATGTTGCCAAATAAAAGTAGTGAAGAATATTCTTCTACGTTTGGATTTTCTGAGGATAATATCACACTGGTTTCATACGTACCAAAACAGGGAAAAGCTGTAATACTCTTATTCAGAATGCACGACACTGCAAATGTATCTGGCCCAAAGAAAAAACCTGAAATTATCCATTATTACAATTCAGGGAAAGATGGTGTTGATAATATGGATAAGATGGTGTCGCACTACTCTGTCAAACGTCGAACAAACCGTTGGCCTCTTGCAATGTTTTATAACATGCTTGATATAGCAGGATTAGCAGCATATATTATTTATACTGAAAATAACCCTCTTCAGAAGAAAAAAAAATATCGTCGAAATTTTCTTCAAGAACTTGGAAAGCAATTATCTAGACCGAGCATAGAATTGAGAGCCAAACCACCAAAGGTGTTACAACATTTTAGTACCAAATCGGGAATTGAGTGCATGTTAGGAGGTCCATTAGCATACCAACTGCCACCGCCGGTTGTAGAAAAGAATCATCCCAGAGATAAAACCGGACGCCTTCAAGTAACAGGTAAATGTTACGTGTGTCGAGCTGGTACAAAAGACAGAAAAACCAGAAAATCGTGTGACGTTTGTAGCTGCCCAATATGTGACGAACATTGTGAGAAAATAAATGTGTTACAATTGCAAACTGCAAAAGAATTATTGTAATAAAAAGATATTATAAAATTAATATATTTTTTCAAATAAAGAGTGTTAATTTTTTTATTACTGTGCCCCAAAGTTAAAGATTTGCAACAAAATAAATTTTTATTTTCGGAGTACCCCTGATGTGAGGAATAAGTACAAAGAATTTCAATGTCCATTATATAATGTTCAAAAGTTATAAAAAATACTACATTGGCAGAAAATGGTTTTTTATAATGAATTCTGAGATGTCACAACACCTTAGGCATAAATATCAACATTAACAAATAAAAACATCACTTTTAAAACAGAATGGGTTCCCAGTTACCCTGTCATGAAGAAAAAGGTTAAAATACTAAGTGAGTTACAAACGTACCCCAAATCGCATTTTATTTATTTTTTTGTGAAAATATGTGAACAATTTTGTAAAATGACAAAAAAAGACATTAAGCGGGCGTTAATGGAGGATTACTTAAATGGACAAAGAAGAATATTTCAATTTTACAAAAGTATCTTAAAAATTGTGAACATAGGATATGTTTGTACCCCGCTCGGTACGACGATGGTTAAGCCAATTAATTTAGATATATTTTGATTATTACTGGTATAACGCACTGATGAGCTCAAAAAGGGGCGAAACTAGTATGTATGTAAGGCTAGATGGCTTATGGTGAGAATACACCTAGCCTTACATACATTGATGCTATATTAGGGTAGAAATGGGCCAGGGCTGACAATTTACAAAATTGTTAGTTCGTTGTACGCAGTGTCTATTTTATAACATTTTGTGTTATTTGCAGCTGTCGTGACAACCTATAACCTTGTTCCGCAGCGAGATGGCGACCCTTCGTACATCTCACGGTGTTCTACGAGGCTGGCTACCACAGCCGTATTACTTTATAAGTGTGCTCTCGCTGTAATTGGTATACCGTACTGATGAGATCTAACATAATAACTTTTGCAGATGACACTACCCTCATAGAAAGAGCTGCAAAAAGGGACGTGTTGAACAAGAAAGCATTGGCCGGCCTGGGTGTTGCTGAAGCTTGGTTTGAGGCAAACAGTTTGGTTGCTAATTCTTGCCAAACCTAAAACGTAATCCTTACCAGCAAAAAGTCCCCTGAACATGCTACTATTTTACTACTCGGTTTTGTAGTTGATGACACGCTTTTGTGGATTCCACATATTGATACGCTTTGCCTTAGGCTGCCAACTGCCATAGTTTACGTAAGAAGAATAAAAATGGTTGTCGGAGAGATTACAGCATTGTTACCATACCATGTGCATTTTCATAGTGTGGCGACCTATGGCATCATCCTTTGGGGTGCTGTGGGTGGTGCATCAAGAGTCTTCCTGAAGCAGAAAAAAGTGGTGAGGGTGTTGGCTGGTGTGCCTCAAACGACAAGTTGCCGGGATTTGTTTCTGAAGTACATAATTCTTACCATCCCGTGCGTGTACATTCTTTCCTCTCTGTGTTATGTCCACAGTCACCAAAGTGAATTTGTGAGGCACTCAGACCTTCACTGCTACAACACAAGAAATAGGGAAAAATTCATCACACCAACGCATCGCTTGGCAAGGTTCCAGTCTTCCATGTGCATTTTCATAGTGTGGCGACGTATGGCATCATCCTTTGGGGTGCTGTGGGTGGTGCATCAAGAGTCTTCCTGAAGTAGAAAAAAGTGGTGAGGGTGTTGGCTGGTGTGCCTCAAACGACAAGTTGCCGGGATTTGTTTCTGAAGTACATAATTCTTACCATCCCGTGCGTGTACATTCTTTGCTCTCTGTGTTATGTCCACAGTCACCAAAGTGAATTTGTGAGGCACTCAGACCTTCACTGCCACAACACAAGAAATAGGGAAAAAATCATCACACCAAGGCATCGCTTGGCAAGGTTCCAGTCTTCCTGTGCGTTCATTGGCGTTAAATTGTATAACAAACTGCCGTTCGCTTTCCAGGAACTAGAGAGTAAGACCTTTAAAAATATATATAAAGACGTTTTTAATAAAAAACGCTTTTTATTAAAAAACAATTTTTTATTCTGTGGATGAATATTTATCCTGTCGCTTTTAGTCATGTTTGTCAAAGTGTCTTACAGTCGTGTTGTAATGGTTTATTATTTGTAGGTTTTATTGGATCGTCGTAGTCTTTATGTGTTGTTTATATTTATATTTTAGATGTATGTATGACATGCCTTGTAAGCTTTGAAGGTAATAAATATGTATGTATGTAATTGTAGCGAAACCGGTCTGCGGTTCTAACTATGGTGAGAATACATATAGCCTCACATACATTGTACCTATATTAGGGAAGAAATAGGCCAGGGCTGACAATTTACAAAATTGTTAGTTGGTTGTACACAGTCTCTATTTTATAACATTTTGTGTTATTTTGCAACTGTCGTGACAACATGCTACCTGGTTCCGCGCCGAGATGGCGACCCTGTTGTACATCTCACAATGTTCTATAATCTGTTTTATGTAGTCTATCATATTTATATACAATTTTTGTGCCATATCCCCGATTTTTAAGTTGGTTACTTATGTAGTTAGGTTACCTACCAATATTTGCAAATACTATTTCTATTAGATTGCTTATACAAGAAGCTCTGGTCAACAAAATTCGATTGGCTTCCGTGAGTACCTAACGCCTTAGATGTACAAACCAACCAAAATAAGAAAAAAAACCTTGAAAACAATAGAGAAGAGTATGCAGTTTAAAATGCTTGAATTTTATGGCTAGTGGCATAAAGAGCTCATTAAAAATATCACAGATAGGAACATTTACAGCAGCGTAATAAATTTTACAATAAAAGAACCTCTCTTTCGGAAACAATCAAAATAGTTGTAAAACCACAATTTTGGCATGCGTAGACTTTCTCGTAAACACATTATATAACGATGAGAGTATAGTGAATCCTAATTATAAATAAACAAATCAGTTTGAAATTTAAGAGGAATTCCATTCACTGCATTCCGCATTGTAATGTATTTAAAGAATTTAAAACAAAATAGTTTATACGCTTATTTTATAACCGTAATTTTAGGCAACTTTACGTGTCTAAACAAACACACGTTATTCATAGGTCTTGCAACAGCAAAGTTGTGCTACAAAAAAACCGTGTTAGTTAAAAGTATATAGTTCCTCTATTAAATATAGACGTAGAGACTATTTCTCTGGTTTCACAATAGTTCGTTTATCCTGTCTGATGATGTCAAACAGTGAAACCGTTTACAGAAGAAAAGAAAACAAAAAACTGTAAATCCAGAGTGGTAGTTTCTACGTTTATATTTGGTATGGCTTGGTTTCACTATGTAATGGAAACAACTGATGATTAATTACAGTAGTTTAAAATTTTAAAGAGTTATCGCAGTGGTTCAAAAACCGTAGACTAGGTCAATTTTCGGATCGACCACTGCTTTTAAATCTTGTAAAATTAAGAAAGATAATGTTACTACATAGAGTACACAATTCCAGACTTATTCTGTAACATGTAACACGTATTTAACATATGTGTAACATGTCCCACGTGTCACCTTTCTCCAAACTATAAAGCTACTGAATCAGTTCCACTAGTGACGTCGAAGTCTGACTCCCACTAGTGACGTCAGAGTCGATGATACCGCATACATAGTCCGTGGTCAATCTTAACTCGATGAGAATGCGCCTGCAAACGTGACAACTCGACGATATGTCAAGATAAGAACTCTCTTTATAAGACGATCTGAATACGCGACACGTCCTCTTCTCTGTTATTAAGTCAACCTCAGAACATGTTATCGCATAGTTAATTTAATTAGAGAAGGCAGCATGCCTAATTGGGTAAGTTATACTTATAATGCTCGCTTGTTTTCTAATTGCTTGTAAACTTCATTGTGATTTATATGTGGTTGATTACTAGTATGTACTGCACTGAATTTACTTTCAATAATTGTTCTCTTCATTATAAATTATATACTGTTTAATGGTGGCTTGTGGTAGCGTTCAAAAATTAAATGATTGCTTGCCATTATGCAGTCTTAACTGTACTTTGAAAAGGGTCAATTAAAATTTTATTTCATTTATTATATTTTATTTTAGTTATTAACACACGGATAAATTTTGTGCTTAAACGCAACCTGCTACCAGGCGCCTCATGTAAATTATAAAGACTTGAACCGACACTAATCCGATTGAAATTTTAAAGTCAGGGACCCGCTAGTCTGGACCCACTATTCAGAAACCCGCTATTCAGAAACCCGCTATTCGGAAACCCGCTATTAGACCGTTATTCTGGGACCCGTTCTTCGGGCACCTATCATCATGGGATCCATTACTCACCGCTTAGCATTTTGAGACCCATCGTCCTGGAGGAGCTTCAATAATAACGAACATCAATTAGTGTGCCAAGTCACCGAAGCCGTTCCTCCAGGAAGATGCACATACACAGTAAGGCCCCAACATCTTGGCCTAGACGGATCTAGTCGTCTGTTCAAGGGCAGCAGTCTGAATCACGTCGACCGAACTGACAAGCTAAGTACATCATTTATCCGTAAAATTTCTTCTTTAAAATGTAATCTTATGCTCCACAGTTCATTTCAACAGTTTTATATGTCAAGTTAAAGTAGTTAATCATTTTTGTATTTTGTATTTAGATCTGAATAATTTCAAATAGTCATTTTTTAAATTCTTTTTACTTAAATTTGCTCAATTAAAAACAAATAGCATTATATAGCTTTAACAATTTTTAATAAACCGATTTTTCACTCCTGATTTTTATTTGTGCATTTTAAAACCCACTGAGTACAAGTGCTAAAGCCCACTCCCTGCGTTTATTTTATCTTACAATTTGTGCCTCGACTGAGTAGCCAAGTTAAATGTTATTCATTAATGCTTTAATTAATACACAGGGTATTAATTTAAGTTATAATTCAAAATTACTTAGATGACCTTCTTTATCGGCGCACGCCCAGATTTTAAACCCCCTTTTACAGGTTTCATTGGCATATATTGCTTGAAAGCTATTCGGCCTTTGAACTTTACCATGCTTTCATCAACTGACACTTCCTTTGATGGGAAATAATATTTATGGAAGTTTTTCTTTAGGAGTTCAATGTATGGTCTGATTTTAAACAATTGATCAAAACCGGGCTCCCATTTTTTTGCCATTGTGGCATTGTCATTGCAATGGAGGCTAGTTAGCAGGGAGCCAAAACGGTTTACGCGTATTTTTGATGCTATGAAATCATCACGTAGTTCTGGACGCGAAGACCAGTAATCGCGAAAGGAGGGAGACTTTTTTATACACATGAGCAAATTTACCGCTATAAAAATTTTCATTTCCTCCTCAGTTGTCGGAATAAAGTTTCTTTTTTCCTGGCTGGCATACAAGTTTGTTTGTTCTGTAACCAGACGAATAGCATCGCCAAAAATAAACAAGAAGAAATCTATAGGTTTTGTGACATCAGGTGGTACTTCAGAGCTGGGACCAGTTAGTTGCTGATAATAATTTAGATTCGGAGCAATTTCTTGATTTCTCCAGTTCACAAAGTGGATAAGTGGTATATCATCTTCTAAATCGCCTGGGTCGCCATCTATGTCGCTCCCAATTGCCAAATCGTCGTCACTCAAAATAGTGCCCTGAGCAATCGCTTCGGTAGTTTCATAATTTTAAATGATGTCTTCAATCATTTATTCCTCTTCTTCCTCATATTCGCTTATTACTCACTCTCCATCAGAAGGAATTTCATCAAGCAGAGCGTAATCTTCATCCGAGGTTAGTTTTGACAAATCGATTTGTTTTTTCATCACTTGCGACAAATCAATTTGATTTTCCATCCTAACCTAAACAAATTTACTTTAGTGCATTGCACGCACACTGGTTTCGCCGAGAAACCATATCCGGTCAACAAAAACAAATTTACTTTACTGCAAGCACACTAGTTTTGCCGTAAAACCATATCCGATTGACAAAGTTAGAACAATAAACTATGTAAAACAAGTATTCTTATGTAAAACCAGTCTACATATAGAAGAAAAAAAACATTAGGTAAGTGGTTTCTGTGTAAAACCACTTTGCTTCAAAAGGTTAAACCAAAATAAAACGTATGAAATCTGTGCACGATTGCTTCTCCAAATGTGAAAGTAAAACATTAACAAAAGATACGTTCATCCAGCTGGATTCGCTCGCGTAACCTTCTGCGTCGCATGCGAGCGCGGTACCCGCTGCGCTATCTGAGCACACGTCAACAAAGGTTTTATTTGCGTCATACTTTAGATAGGCTACATGTCCGGGATATTATATTCAAAGTACACATAAGTAATTAATTACAGAAAATTAGGTATTAAAATTACCATTGAAACACATCCCACGGCTGTTTCGGTCTTTTATGACGCCTTATGTTTAAGTTTAAAGATAAAAGAAACAATTATGAATCATTTTTATAGAGACTTGGCTTGATTTTGTTTAAATTTTTGCTACATTATTATGCGATAGCATAAAATATCTATGCTGCGCTAAAACTGTGTTTGAGGCCGTTAGTTAAACTACAAATATAGTGTATTTTAATAATTGATTGAATCGCCCAGTTAAATAACAGTCAATTGTCAACTGTTTAATTTCATGTCGTCTGTCATTTTCCATAACTACGGCCGAGATTTCACGATTGTTGGTTCGGGTATTATGTTTTCTGCCTGGTATATATTTAGTTTGGTTACCGTTGTTGTATAGTTTATATCTGTATGAATTAATCTACGCGTGGCAGTTAACTACTCTGCCCGTCAGGCATTCGTCTTTAACCACTACGACTAAGTCGTTTCAACGCATGTCTTTGGGATTTTATTTTTAATTTGGAAAAATTGTGGACCAAATTACTTAAAATTTACAACATATGTTTATTTGCACTATTTCTAGCCACATGTATAGTCTCTGACACTTACAAAAATATAGCGTTTTCAAAAAGTTTTTCCCGATTTTTCACCGGAAAAACTTGAGCTGATTAACGAACTCGACCTCGGTTTTTGCCCAAACAAGATTTAATCAAATTTGATTGACATCAGTTTAGTATTTTTTTAGTTATCGCTCGGATACACACACACACAGACACACAAACATTAACGGATCTTGGTTTTGGGATCTAGCGACCCACATTCGTGCCCATCTAAAGACATGTTTTTAAAAGCTTTTCATCATGACGTCTCTATCAGCGAATCTTTCTTAATGAAAATTCGCTAATATGCACATAAAATATTTGGCTGCAATCAAATCAAATTGAATTTTATTTGCGTCAAAAGATAAAAATTGTAAAGGTGAGCGCCGCCAAAAAGCTCTATTACGCCACATAAAATTATACTGCGCCCAAGCAGTGAATCTTTGCTAAAATAACTTTTGAACTGATTTATCTCTGATATTAATCCATCTAATTTATCTTGGAATATCGCTGGCAAAGTAATTAGATTTTCGATGTGACGTCGTCTGGTTTCGAGAGAAAAATGTAGATGAACCTTCTATAATAAAATTGTTAGGATTTACATAAATCTGAAGAGGGATATAATTAGAGAAAAAAGAGAAGCAAATGGGGTAGAAGGAGAGAGAATACAGAGAGCAAGATTTGCATACAAATGGGTGTCTTGGACCACTTTTTAATTCGGCTAAAGTTTTACACTAATGACTTATATTCGTTATTTATTCTGCAGTTTACCTCAGCTACTTCACATTCTGAGGGAATTAACCCTCTTGACAAATTTATTTCTTTATTCTGGAGAGCCGACCAACTTAGGTTATTACATTATGTAGTGCTCATTTTGCATGAAATTATTTCTGCCGAGTTTTTAAATCCTTCAAATCATTTTACGGTTACAGGAGATGAAATTTCTTTTAAACATGACTCGCGAAAGTTAATAAATTTATATGATGAAAGTTAGTCCACTTTTTAATTTTCTTCGACTAATGTAGTGTAATTATTTTCTGGTTAACAGAGAAAATTAAAAAAACTTTATAGTTGAGTTCATATTGGAACTCCGCACAAAACAAACACCAACTTAGAACATTGTGCTAAATCAAAAGCCCACTCTCCTAATTTTCCCCCAGTTTTTAGTGTCTTTTCATTTAAAAAAATCACTACTGAGATCGAGATTTTCGAATTTTGAAAATTTGGTTTTTGTTACCGAAAGGTCACTAAAAATTAGATGGAAAATTGGGAGAGTGGGCTTTTGATTTAGCACAACGTTCCAGCTTATATATATATATATATATATATATATATATATATATATATATATATATATATATATATATATATATATATATATATATATATATATATATATATATATACTGTATTTGTTTGTTGTACGTTAGTGATTTCTTATTGGTTTGCGTGGACTGCAGTTTCGAACCGTCCTAGTTCATCATCAGCACGCTACTGACTATTATCGCTCCTGTGTGGTCTACGTCCGAGATTGTACGTGGCGCTTGCGCCGTGAGCTTCTATTGGTCGTTTTACTGTTCTCTGATTGGTTGTGCCTTCGGACTGTGCCGTGTGTATCGGTCTCCTGTCTAAATCACTGTGGTTTGATAATTTGTCTATTTGTATGGCCTTTATTAAGTTTTGTTTAAATGTTTGTACTTGGATTTGTTCTGGCATTAATTGTTTCTTATTGTTTATTTGTTGAATGTAGTATTGTTCCCAGATTTCCTTTTTTCTTTGTGGTCTTTAACATGTTTCATTAGTTTCACCACATCAAAAAAATAACACAAATACTCTAACAATATGACTTAAAAATGACCTACAAAACCAATAGCAAAATAACAAACAAAATAAATAAAAAACAGAACAAAACCCACATGAAATAAACGGAATATATCAAGTAGAATGTAACACATGCAATAAAAAATATATAGGAATGACAAAAAATTAATAGAAACCAGATTCAAGGAACATATAACAGCATTGGATAAAATCAACATACATAGCTACAAATCAAACGTAGCTACACACATTCACAACACAAAACACCAAAAACCAGACATCACCCAATTACAACTAATGAAACATGTTAAAGACCACAAAAAAATAGAAATCTGGGAACAATACTACATTCAACAAACAAACAATAAGAAACAATTAATGCCAGAACAAATCCAAGTACAAACATTTAAACAAAACTTAATAAAGGCCATACAAATAGAAAAATTATCAAACCACAGTGATCAAGACAGGAGACCGATACACACGACGCAGTCCGAAGGCACAACCAATCAGAGAACATTAAGCCCACCAATAGAAGCTCACGGCGCAAGCGCCACGTACAATCACAGACGTAGACCACACAGGAGCGATAACAGTCAGTAGCGTGCTGATGATGAACTGGGACGGTTCGAAACTGCAGTCCACGCAAACCAATAAGAAATCACAAACGTACAGCAAACAAATACAGTATTTGAAAGTGATTACAGTGTAGTGCAATATTCCAAAAGAGATATATATATATATATATATATATATATATATATATATATATATATATATATATATATATATATATATATATATATATATATATATATCACATCGATAACTCAACAAATACCAAAAAATTATGGGCGGATTTCGTTCAAATGTGGTTAGTCTGCCTTCGCGAATGGCTTCGACAGATTCGTTAGCAATGAAAGGGAGCATTTTTTATAAGAAAAGTTTGTGTTTTCTGTTGGCAATGTTTATATCTCCGGAAATAAAATACAAATAAAGTTATATAAACCAAATTTTGTACACGGGTTAGGATTACAAAAAGTCAACGACGTAACAAAACTTTGATCTGTAAGTTAGAAGAATAAACAGTTATAGGTATTTAAAGAAAAAACTCTGGTTGCCACTGATGACCCTAGCGGCTCACAAATACAAACTATGTTGCGTGGATAACAAATCATATTGTGTATTACAGACAGAGATACAAATTATTTCGTGAAAAAGTCAATAATTTTTTATAGTTTTTCCTCTTAAAACACCAAAGTCGCGATTTAAAACGTCAAAATTGGCAACTTTCATACAAAGAACCTGAAATAAATACAGGTCAATTAAATAAACTGTCGCAAGAAGAGTGTTCTACAAACCCTTATCTTTTAGCTTCAACTGACATTGATCTTCATTTCACTGAAACATTTGCAGAAAATTCGTTTCAAATAGAACTTTTCTCTGATGCTTTGGTAGTAGTTTTAGTTATATGTCATTTAGTCATTGAGGTGGAAACCAACCAAATGTTCACTTGGTTGGTTTGCAGCGATATATATATATATATATATATATATATATATATATATATATATATATATATATATATATATATATATATATATATATACATATATATGTGGTTGAGGATTGTAAGAGTGCGTTGGTTTCAAATGCGAACAAAAAAGCGATTTATTATTCATTTGGTTCATCAAGGGGCTTTTCAACCAACGTCATGAGATCGATGAAGAAATTTGATTTTTTAATTAACTTTCTATTGATAGAGTTACCTTTATCAAAGCTTTCCCAGTTGCAGGAACATGTTATGTCCTCGACTTACCCTGAAACAAAAGATAGAAAACATTAAGATCTGTCGAATCAAGGCAAACATTACTTATGCATTATCTTATTACTGTATTCGCAACTTAGCAATTTTTAAAGTAGGTTATTATAGAACTGAATATCACTTTAGAAATACAAATAGCATTTCATTTCTAATATAAAGAAACTTCCTGCATCACGAGACAGGGAGTCCTTAAAAATCGTTGTCTATTGTGATTCTACATCTCCGATCGTCGAATTATATATATATATATATATATATATATATATATATATATATATATATATATATATATATATATATATATATATATATATATATATATATATATAATATTATTGTGTAGTAACAGAACCCTAATTTTTTGAGGAAGATACTTTAAAATCGTTAACAAAACAGTGAAGGACGCAATGTTTTGTGCAACGTTGCCGTTCTTCCGCGACGGAGGGGAGTTTAAGACATGTTTCAGTCTATTGAAAATAGCTTCAACACTGTGATATGTACGACAGGGTCGCCATCTCGGTGCGAAACCAGGTAGTTTGTTGTCACGATAGCTCCGAATAATACAAAATGTTAAAAATAGAGACTGTGTACAACCAACTAACAATTTTGTAAATTGTCAGCCCTGACCCATTTGTTCCCCAAATATAGGGACATACAGGCCACATATATTGTCACCATAATTAGAACCGCAGACCGGTTTGGCTCTATTAGAGCACATCAGTACGGTATGCTAATTACAGCGAGAACACAGCTATAAAGTCATACGGCTATGGTAGCCAGCCTACTAGAACATTGTGAGATGTATGACAAGGTTGCAAAATTTTTTGAAATGTTGCAATACAATGTTCTTGATAAATGTTTTTCCGCATTGACCTGTGAATTTACTTAACCTACAATATAAACGCTTACTATAATCAAGGCTCACTTGAGGATGAAAGGCGACATTTATTACTGAAAACAAACAATTCTAAATATATCGGAAACTGTGTCAGTTATGTTTAGGGACCTCTAGTATCAATTGAAAGGTAATACAACTTTGTAGAAGAATAATCCAGGGTGTGCTATTTGAAATAAGGGAGTTATTTGCAATATTATGCGTCAAATATGACAATTAGATTACTGACTATCCTGTATAACTTTATATAAAAAAATCTGTTCCATGCAACAATCCTCCTACTAAATACTAATATAAGTTAGATTTTTTCTATGTTGCTGAGGGTAAGAAAAAAAATTACTTTGAGGCTTCCATTTTGAAAAATTGCTGTATTTTTCATAAACGGTAAGTATAGGAAATACTATTGTAATTTACCTTTCATTTATCTTTAGATGACGAAAACCGAATAATATACTGGGCGTTCCATTTAAAAAATATAACTTTGATATGTATATTTTTTGTGAACACCCGGTATCATCGAAAATATTTTTAAAAGATGCTCCCAAAGGCCCTGCGTATGCTAGAAAAAAAAAACAGAATTTTAAATTCGAAGAGGTTGCATTAGAGAAACCAACGCGTATATAATTAATGCAGGAGTCCCTCAAGGTTCAACTTTAGCCCCTACTTTGTTTCTTCTCCACATTAAGGACCTCCTGTCTAGCATATCCAACCCAGTTCACAGTTACGCGGATGATAGCATCCTCCACTCAAATATCCAATATTATAAGCCTGTCTCTTCAGCCCAATTAGATGAGGATCGCAGACTCATGGAGGGTTCTGTCTTCAAAAAATATTAGACTGGGGAAGTAGGACTCTTGTACAATTAAACTCCACCAAATCTCAGTCTTGCTTTCTTTCTCATAAGAGATACACCAGCCCTAGACCCATCACACAATGAACAACCAAGTTATTCAAAGTAATGAGTCCTTTTCACTTGTTGGCATTTCTGTGGGTCGAATTCGCAATTGGCACCAACATGTCACATCAATTGCAGAAGCGGCTGCTAAGAAATTAGGTTTCCTCTTCCGGGCTCGCAAATACTTTTCACCAGCTAATCTCTATACCTTATATACTTTAGAAATAAGGCCAAACCTTTAATACTGCTCCCACATCTGGGGTGCCGCTGCCGCTTCTACACTCGCTAACATGGACTCCATTTAGAAGAGAGCTATACGTCTCATCGGTGATCCTACCCTCAACCAAAGGCTGCCATTTCTTGCCTACCGACCTCCCTCTCTCTTTTATAGATAACTGCACGGGCACTGCTCAGAGGAGGTTTCTTCTGTAGTTCCTCCACCTGCTGCCCCCAACAGGTCTACCAGGGGAACAGATCGAATGCACCCTTTTACTGTCCAGATCACTAGACATAGAACATCTTGTAATGCCTGCTCTTTTGTCCCAAGGACTTCCAATTTCCTTGCCGCCACATGTTTTTCCTTCTCCTCCGAACCACCAAACCTTCAAATCGATAATTAACAAGTTGCCTCTTTCCTCCTTGTCGACACCCACGGCACGATAGTATTTAGGCTGTAAGCCCTCGTGGTGTGTTGTTGAAATAAAATATATATAAAAAATGGTGCCCTATATATATATATATATATATATATATATATATATATATATATATATATATATATATATATATATACATGTGTATATATCATTTTTTGTATAATGATCATGGACAAATTCACGGTTTTATTTCACAATAGTCGTACAACCATTAAATGATAAAGTACACCCTATCCTCCCTAAATCAATAACACTCATTATTCACGTTGTAGTATCCCAACAATGAGACGAGTTTATATTCCAAGTGGGATTGCGGTGGCTGGCGGAATCACCTGCGGTACGAGTGGTTTATTGAGAGACATTTCCTAACTAAACATCTACCTCCCTGGCCATCCAACTCAACCATACAGATTAATCTGTGCATTTAAATTATTTGGATTGTCGCATATTGTCGATAGCAAATAGCAAATGTTACTAAATTTGTTGAATAATCTTTTAGTATTGCACTGTTATAGAATGATTGAAATAGGTTCAACCAGATAAAAATATGTTGTTTGTTTTCGAGCCCCAATATGTTTTAGGTATTGAATGAAAATATTCATTTTGCAATGTGGTTATAGTGAAATGTATATTCTACAAAATTATCTCAAAGTTAATTAAATAGTTTAGTTAGTTATATACAACTAATTGGTTGCCATGACGATTGATTTGCTTTAATATAGGTTGGAATGCAATATTAATTTTATTGAACACAAACTAATGGTTAAAAGTCTGGACACAGCCAGTGCATTATGGTAATTAATTTTCATAGAACTATTTGGCACCAAATATTGTTTTAATCGAATGCTTATACCTTTTTTCTTGTATTGTAGAGATCTCGCCTTGAACACATTGCTTACTTTTTACAACCTAAAGCAACCCACTTGCCGAATTTTGTTGCCAAAGCTTCGTTATTCTTGGAGATAATTTTTCTTCGAAGGGAAACCCAAAACTCTACCGAAGATCCTAGTACAATTTTTCTGGCTAACGAACTTTTCAAATCCACTTTTAGAAGGAGGGTACCTATCAAAATTCATCAAAATCTACTTATTATTTTTTGAGTTATCTATGTGTTATATGTAAATAGATTGATAGGGAATAACGGTCGTTACTGTTAGTTTACAACATTTAAAGTCTAATTAAGGGCTATCATGTTCAGAAATCTATGGGCATTGTAAAAACGGAGTTTCTTGCTAAAAAAGTCTCTATATTTTGCAGCTTTTTACACCTGTACATCTTTACGAGCCTGAAAACAGTTATAGCTATGATATATAATTCATGATTAACTTACAATTACCTACCGAAAGCTGAACAAAATGAAAAAAGCAGCCAGCAAGGGAACACACAAAGAGAGTGTCACAATATATATATATATATATATATATATATATATATATATATATATATATATATATATATATATATATATATATATATATATATATATAGTTTGGCGTCTTTTAAACAGAAACACCACTGTAACTTTTGAATTTATTATTGAGTTTTGATGAACAAAAGATAAAAAGATATAAGATAAAAAACTGTATTAATGCTGTGAAGATTGTCCTCTATGTCACGTGACGAAGGCCTACTAATGCAGTTTTTCTATGTCAAAAAATGGGAAAGAGCTTTTTTAGAAAAAAATATGTACGCCGCTGCATTCGGCATCTCTCAAGATAGATATATACCAAATTTCATCAAAAAAGAAGAATTGTTAACCATTTAAGTGAGGTTTATTTGTGTCTCTTGTATATGGAAACACCCCCGTAACTTTTGTATTTATAACGCGATTTTTTAAACGAGATCTCAGAAGATAGAAAATAAAGAAGTCTATAAATCCGGGGAAAATAAAATAATTGAAACTGACCCCAGGTATGAGTTTTAGGGGTCCTAGTGGGCGCTCAATTGAAGAATTTTTTTCAGAATTCGATATCTCCTTATAAGTGATTTTTTTTCTACGAAAATTCAATAAAAAGCAATAGTTATGAAATACTGGGAATTACCTTATTTTTTCGATATTGTTGTAGTAATTTGGGCAAGTTCGATGGATAGCCTGATCAAAGCAGCTTTCCTACGAAAATTTCAGATTTGCTCCAGGAGGCTTCTGGTACTTTCAAAAATAATAAGTTATTGTAGTGAAACTATAAACACAAGTTTCCTTTATTAACAGTCGTTTAACTTTGTTGAAAAAAGTATGGACGCAGCAAGTGCGTTAGGATATAAAAGATTTCATAGACAGTATGACCTTTATAGTATAAATCATATGAACCATAAATAATCATAATAGCTTTATTGTTGGAAGCGTGCAAAAATTTTCCCTAAATAAACTTAAAAATTTCTAACAGAACTAGTTTTTTTTCTGGCTAACGAACCCATTCCGGAAACTGACACAAAAACAACACCGGCCCACAAATTGCTGCTCATGTTTACTTTAAGGTGAAAATTGTATGTCATATTAAGTTAAATATATAACGACTGTAATGGAAAACGATGCACTCAACAGTTATCACAATTATGTCATCCGCACTGGCCATGAATCACATTTTTACAGAACACAAAGATAGGTTGACAATCTGAAAACAATAGCCCTAGTTCGCAACTTCCAAACCAGAATATCCGGGAAGCGATCGAAAGCGAAAAACATCCCGATTGTTGAAATAAATGAGATGATGGTCTTCGACTTCTGATTACTTGGACACTAAAGCACCTAACGTAATGGACTTTGACCCGGCTAACTACACTGATAAGGAGGCAGGTGCACGTAACGTTATAAATATACATACAGCACTTACAACTAACGCTCAGATCTCTATCAGGTCTGCAGTTTAAAACACTGAGACCTCAAAGACGATCTCCAGTGAGATTTTGGGAGCAGGCAGATTATGGTCCCGCAAGCGAGCTTCAACAACCCAACCTAGGAACGGCTAGAAGCATTCTCACCATAGCCATAGCATTACTTTGTAACAGAATAATAATATCAACAATGTCGTCTTTACTTTGAGTCAAGGGTCAAAATGACATAACTAGTAATGAAATAATAATAACAATAACGTTTATTCCATTTATGATGCATAAGTTATATAAGTCGATACAAATGCACCATATATTCTAACATAGTACTTATATATCTGGAATAGCATGCGGTTCAGTGTGCTAGCAATGATCACTCACACAATGCCATTGGTCTCTTCCACCGCTACTACAGTTAAAAATACATTGGAAAAAACATATGTACAAATCTTTTGAACAAAAAATAAATAAAATAATACAATATAATATCACAAACATACTAGTAACCAACCCATACCAAACCCATTTACAAATTAACCCAACCCAATCCAACCCATCTTATCACCGCATGATAGTGACTGCCTAATCTTATTCTAAAATGCCGTCTGGCATTGCAACTCCAACACCCCAGGCACTACACCAGGCCATTCTTAAGTTACCCGTCGACAACACAATTTCCGACGGCACCAGCAACGAAATCTGTTCACACAAAGATTTCTGCCCTCAACAGGGAGCCTATTATAGAATATCGCCATACCGAACGCCGTTTTGTGTAAGGGATGGGTCACCGTAAACCTATGTCTCAAATTCAGTGTGTGCACGTCTGTTCTAAAAGTGATTTTGTTGTAGAGATAGGGAGGCTAATGTGTTTTAATGATCCGATTTACCGGTTGACTCTTATTAGAGCTCATCAATGCGCCATACAAATTATAGCGAAAGTACACATAAAGTAATTTCGGCTAAGGTAGCCTGCGTCTTAGAGCATTGCGAGATGTGCGGAACCAGGTAGTATGTTATCATGGCAGCTTCAATAAACACAAAATGTTATAAATAGAGACTGTGTACAGCCAACTAAGGCTGACTATCTTAGCCGAAATTACTGAAGTATATTCTCGCTGTAATTAGAGTAGCGCACTGACGAGCTGTATTAAGAGCGAAACCAGTATGCGTCTTTATAAACCAGTATGCGTCTTTATTATGGTGATAAAGCATCTAGTCTTACATACACTGTCCCGGTAACAGGGCCGAAAGGGATAGGGCTGACAATTTACAAAATTGTTGTTTGGTTGTACACAGTCTCATATTCTTACTGTTAGAAGAAGCCGCTAGAAAAGTAAGTAGTCATAAAATTTTGCTATTATTACAATAATTAAATATAAGAATTCAAGTGGAGTGTTGCTTCTCACGCCAGTCCGGTCTACATGCCTACGTAGGGATTAAGATAAATAAATCTTATTATGAAAATCCTTATGAGTGAAGCTTGGAACCTGTGATGAGCACTGATGAGTACAATTTGGAGTACCCGGTTCATCACAATACACTTTTTCGACCCGACGATCGTTTCGCTAACAAAGTTAGTGTCCTCAAGGGGATGAGTAAGCTAAGTGAATGAAGACTAAAACTACTATTTATAAGTTAGTTGCCAAGCAGTTGTGAACACCGTCCTCTGGGAAGGTACAGGCAGACCCCCACTGTTGAGTCTTAAATGAGTGTGGTTAAGACTGCATACCTGCATTTGTTATACTGTGCGTCGTTATCAAATACTCCTTTTATGAAGGACACGCTGGTTACTAATAACACAGTTCGAACAATGGACTACATAGAACCGGACCTACTCTATTTATAGAAATAGTTTTGTTCAAAATTCTAACGATATATATATATATATATATATATATATATATATATATATATATATATATATATATATATATATATATATATATACTTTCGTACGCATCAAGCTGACGCGACTGCCTTACATTTTTTATTCACTTGAGATTTTCTGTATCTGCATGATGATTATTATCCCAAATATATTAATACAGTTTCCCTCAAATAAAGAAAGATACAATAGATAACTTGAATATATTAAAAATGTATCTAAGTATAATGGTTACTCTGTCTGCTTAGAGGAGAAACTAATCAATAATCATAAAATAAAGAAAATGTTAGCGGAATCTACAACTTTCAGAAAATATAAACCAGACAAAACCGTTGTCTGTTTACCATTTGAACCGCGAATTACGAGAGGTTTTAATAGCATTTTTTTGACAGCCAATTTGTTGCTAACATTTTCTACAAAGAAAAAATGCATTAAAAATTTGCAAGGTAACCCAAAGAATAAAGATAAAACCACATATGTGTGGCGACTTAACTTTACGGTTAAGACGTTTGAATTTTTAAAACAATTTATTTACTACTTTAACAATTAACACAAAATAAAAAAAGGAAAGTATAAAATAAACACAAATATGAATATCAACAAACAAGTGATATGTAAAATGTTTAGCACACGATGTGCAGGGTCTAACTCGGAAACAAGAATGAACGGCGTTCCACTGATGAACAGTCTATTTATAATAAATTCCCCAGTGGTGGCACTATTGTTCCCCGAGGTGACTTCTTTGGTCTTGCTGACGGTGTTTCCCACGTGTGGTATTCCGTTAATTCTGTCGTTCTCAGCGTGCTCGCTTGGAGGCGCCTTCAATATTCATGCTGACTCGGCTGTCCTGTTCGTGGGAAGGTGACCTGTTGGTATAAAGGCCTATTGTTGTGGCTCTATTTATCTCGCGAATCTATGTAATAGGTTGTAAGGATTCTGAACTCTAATATGTTGGGCAAACTAAAAGAACCGTTGAAACTAAATTTAAAGAACATTTAGCGCAACTGAGATATGGCACTATTGACAAATTATTTATTGGTCAGTATATTTGGGATAATAATCATCATGTAGATGAAGAAAGTCTAAAGTTAATAAAAATGTCAGGCAGTCGCGGCAGCTTGATACTTACGAGAGTATACATATCGTTAGAAATTTTAACAAAAATGTTTCGATGAATCGAGTAGTTCCGGTTCTATGTAGTCCACTGTTCGAACTGTTATCTTAATAACCAGCGTGTCCTTCGTAGAACAAATATTTGGTAACGACGCACAGCATAATAAAGTTTTAACCACGGGGATTTAAGACTCAACAGTAGGGGTCTGCCTGCATACCTTCCTAGAGTACGCTGTTCGCAACTGCTTGGCAGCTAACATTTAATTAATAGTTTTAGTCTTTATTCACTTAGTTTACTTACCCCTTTGATGACGCTCATTTTGTAAGCTAAACGATCGTCGTGTCAAAAACTGTATTGTGATGAATTGCGTTCTCCAAATTATACTTATCAAAATCCTTATAATACCAAGGTAAGGGTAAGATGTTTACTGGCAATTAGGCCATTGCTGACCCTTTTTGCTCATCTAAACTAACCTACCCTCCACCTTGAGCTCGATCTCAACGACGACAGTAATTTGGAAAAATCATCCGCCGCCGGTGAGTCTCGAACCGTCGTCCCCCGAGTTCGTATTGGAAAGTCTAAATCGATTTTCCCGCACGGCCACGGAGGTGCCTTATAATACTATTTTAAACAGGTTGCTTAAGGTTTTCAGCTCAAATATTATTTATTTGTTCAGTAGTTTCATTTAAATTTGTAGTTAATTTATCTTTACATGCTTTTCTAAGTTTTCTTGAAGGCTCAGGTAATTGTTTATTAGCTGTTTCAATACAGTATTTATAACTTATCATAAAGTAAGCAAATTGAACACTTATCATATTCGCCAGTATTATTGTATAAAACACTTACACAGTTACTTGTGACAGCTGTCACGTCGACGATACACTTAAAGTGGGAAGTAAAATATAGCTATATGTAGGCATAAAGACATAAAACTTGAAGCCGATATATTTTAGCGCCTTATTCAATACCTGCATACGGAAAGCAGGAATCAAAAGAATACGAAGTAAACCTGCTTAGAAAATTGAATTGTTACGTTTACTTTGCAAAACATTGTATTAAAGAAATAACAAACTGAGTGGTAAAACGCTTTTAGGCTTCTAAGTGCTTTATAAACTTACGAGATAATATCGTTTTTTTTTAAATATATTTCAAGAACAAACCATGAGGGAATTCCACAACTTGGAAGTCCTCGGGACAAAAGAGCGGGCATAACAAGATGTTACATGTCTGGTGACCTGCACAGTAAAGGGACCTGCACAGTAAAGGGGTGCATTCGCTCTTTTCCCCTGGTAGATCTGTTGATGGCAGCAGGTAAAGGAACTATGGAATAAAGCTCCTCTGAGCTGTGCCCATATGGATATCTATAAAAGGGAGAGAGGTTACTAACGGCACGTCGGCGGGCAAGGGGTGGCAGCTTTTGGGTGAGAGTAGGGTCACCGATGAGACGTATAGCCCTCTTCTAAATGAGGTCGAGAATAGCGAGTGTAGAAGCGACAGCGGCGCCCCAGATGTGGAAGCAGTATTCGAGGTGTGACCTTATTTGTGAAATATATAAGGTATAGAGATTAGCTGGTGAACAGTATTTGTGAGTCCGGAAGAGGAAACCTAATTTCTTAGCAGCCGCCTCTGCAATTGATATGTTGGTACCAATTGAGATTTCGATCCACAGAAATGCCAACAAGTGAAAAGGACTCACTACTTTGAATAACTTGGTTGTTCGTTGTGATGGGTCTAGGATTGGTGTATCTCTAATGAGATAGAAAGCAAGACTGGAATTTGGTGGGGTTGAATTGTACAAGATTTCTACTTCCCCAGTCTAATATTTTTTGGAGGTCTACGGGGACAGAACCCTCCATCAGTCTGCAATCCTTATCTAATTGGGCTAAAGAGACAGGCTAACTATATTGTATATTTGAGTGGAGGCTGCTCTCGTCCGCGTAACTGTGAACTGGGTTGAATGTGCTAGAGAGGAGGTCATTGAAGTGGAGAACAAAAAAAGTAGGGGCTAAAGCTGAACCTTGAGGAACTCCTACATTAGTTGGATATAGTTTAGAGGAATGGTCATCCACGAAAACAAAAATGCTGCGACGGAAGTTTATTAAGCAGTGCTGCGTTCCAGACCTGGTCGAATGCTTTGGATATGTCTAGACAATCTGGAATTCACCATGTAGTTCCATATACTTGTTCCAAGAATGCGTGACGAGGGAGAGGAGGTCGGCAGTTGGACTCCGCTGACGGAATCCATACTGCCTCTCATGGATCAGACTATCTTTTTCAAGAAATTTTAGTAATTCGGTGTTTATATACTTTTCCATTACTTCAGAGACGACTGAAACGAGAAAAATAGGCCTGTAGTTGCTAGGAAGCGCTTTTGATCCTTTCTTGGGGACGTGTTGTACTCAAGCACTTTTGCAGTTACTAGGGAATATTTTAGTAAAATGAAGGGCAATGACCTAGGGTTTTCAGAACACTCTTCTTGCAACATTTTCTTTTCAAAATCCGTATTTGTTTTACGTTATTTGCCTATACATTGCCAATTTTGACGTTTAAAATTGCGAGTTTGACGTTGTGAGGAAAACTCCAAAATTTGTTTCTTTAACTGCCCATAACTTCTTATTCTTAGCTAGAGACCCGAATTTTGGTTCTAAGTTCACTCTTTATAATACAAACACGCATATCAAATTTGGTTGTCCTTACTTTGTTATTTCCAGAGATATGAACTTTTTTAGAAGGAAAACACCAAATTTTCCGGGGAAACCTGGTCCGATTTTCCTGGATAACGAACTAAAGGAAGGTAGTCACCAAATTTGATCAAGATTGGTCCATTATTCTTTGAGTTATCGGTCGGATATATATATATATATATATATATATATATATATATATATATATATATATATATATATATATATATATATATATATATATACAGATATTCTCATTAGAGATTTTTTTAAATTCGCTAAAAATCAAGAATTCGTAAATTAGATTACCTTTTTATTAGCGAATTTCGTAATGATAAACCGCTAAAATTAACGGGGCTATCAAATATCTTGAGGTTTTCTGTAACCGGCTTATGATTAATTTGTGACAAAGTTTCCTTTTGACTTTGCTAACAATTATCTGATAAATATTTAGAAGTTACGACCTATTTTCATTTAATAATATATCCCGAGACATAAATGCACTGCCTACGATGCACTTCAAATGATATATGGATGAGTTAGCATGTATTTTATGATTTGTTTTCGTTTTCTAAACAAAACTCAATGTCAGGTTTAACAACTTACAGGTAAATAATAATACTAGAAATTGTAAACCTGACCTTGTCATTTTATCTTTTGCTTTACGGTTCGGTATGATGTATTTGTTATATAATGCTTTCACAATTATTATTGCTCAAGCATGTAAAGTAACGTTGCGAGGAAATGAAATCCGACTTCACATTACGTGTATGATATTTTATATATGGTATTTTCTCTCCATTACTTTAATGCACGTATCAACTTTAATGGGTTTAAAGTTTATATAGACGATGTAGCGTTTGTTTGTTCATAGCTGCAGCTTCAGAGAGTTGATAAGTTGATAAATTAAACGTGCAACTTGCAATCAATGTTTCCGGATTCTCAATATTTATTTAAGATTTTTTAGCAATGTTACGAGATCCACAGTCATTTTGATGCTTATCTTATAATAATAATAAAAGTCAGGACGCAGGAAGTGCGTTATGGTAACGAATTTAAATAAAAATATTTTTAATAGCAAATATGTCTTTTTTAACCCTTAACACTCAGTGGTCTTTGGGACTCCAAAATAAAAAACTCTGGACGCAGCAAGTGCGTTATGGTAGTGAATTTTCATAAAACTATTTTATAATAGCAATAATGTGTGTTTTTTTAAGAAAGCAGGCATCAAATTTGGTTACCAGTATAATCTATATAGTAAAAACAATGTGCCATGTTTCATCAAAATAACTTAATTGTTTGAAAATGTACAAAAATTTCCGAAAGTAAACTTAAAGTGTTCCCGAAAAAATTCGTTTCTTGGTCAACCTTATAGGTTAATAGCAAATTGAGCTATTCAAATATTAAGCATTTGATCAAAATTCGCTACCATAACGCACTTACTCCGTTCAGAATTTTTTTTCTTACAAACATGCATTATATTTCGATGGAAAATGCAAAAATGCAATAACATAAGGCGTGTTTGATTTAAAAAAAAAGAAAATTTGTATCACCAACAACTAATGGACCACCCTGTGATTGTAGAAATAATTTTTAAAGATGTAGCTCAAAACACCCTATAATTAATTTATACATTTTTTTTTCATATCTTGTATAATAACATATATATTGAGCTTTATTGATTTTTTTACGATAATTCTACAAAAATTATATACCATTAAACGATAAACTCTATAGCCTATAGACTACTGCCAAGCGTTAGAGAAAGGATCTATTTGAAATGAATCTTCTGGAAATATTTTATTAAAATGAAGGACAATGACGGTTGAAACTAAGACTTCAGGGTTTGTAAAACATTCATCTTGAGACATTTTATTTCCACAGCCCGTATTAGGTTCAAGTTCTTTTCCTAAATGTTGCCAATTTTGACGTTTAAATCGCAACTTTGATGTTTTGTGGAAAACCCCAATTTATTTTTCTTTAAATGCCTATAACTTTTTTGCCTTTTGACCTACAAAGCTAAATTTTGGTAGGTGGCTTACATATAAGGATGCAAACCTGCGTACCAAATTTGGTTGCCCTTACTTTGTTAATTCCGGAGATATAAATTTTTTTTGAAAGAAAACACAAAATTTTCCGGGAAAACCTGAACGGATTTTCCTGGCTAACGAACTTATCCAAGCCATTTGCAAAAGGAAGGTATTTGCCAAATTTAATCAAAATCGGCCCATTATTTTTTGAGTTATCGGTGTGATACATATATATATATATATATATATATATATATATATATATATATATATATATATATATATATATATATATATATATATATATATATATATATATATATATATATATATATACATATAAAAATTTTAACTGACCCCGGATATGTGTTCTGGGGGGCCTAATTGGCGCTCATTTGAAGAAATTTTTTCAAAATTCAAAAGTCGGGATCTCCTCATTAGTGAATTTTTTTTAAGAAAATTCACTAAAAGGTATTTTTTTAATGTTATTGAAAAAACTGCTTTGTTTTTGTTGTATAAATAATCAAAGACTTCTAAGAAAACAACATTGATATTTATAACTAATTGAGTAATAAACTAAAGCAAAGGAAATGTAGGACAAAAATATTGTTACAATAAACGTTACTACTCTTAGTTTCTTAAGAACTGTAAAATTAAAAATGATCGTATTAAAAATATGTTTACTAAGATCCAAAGTACAAAAAAAAAGAGATTAAAGTAACTTCTTAATTAAAACTGTAATAAACTGACAATGGCTTAAAAACGCCTATAAAAAATAATAAATTTAGGAGTGTTCTAGGTTTTCAATACATTGAACACATATTTTTTAGAGCATCGCAAACAAATATGTTTATTTCATCCAACACATAAATAAACAGTTTTTTTTTTTAAATTTTGGATCACAGATGGAACAATACTGGAAAACTGCTCGAGTACAACCCATCCCCAAGAAAGGATCCAAGGCGCTTCCTAGCGACTACAGGCCTATTTCTCTCCTTTCGGTCGTCTCTAAAGTGATGGAAAAGTATATATACACTGAATTACTAAAATTTCATGAAAAACACAGTCTAATCCACGACAGGCAGTATGGATTCCGTCAGCGCAGATCAACAACAAGTCTATGGAACTACACGGTGAATCCCAGATTGTTGCACTAGACATATCCAAAGCATTCAACCAGGTCTGGCACGCAACGCTGCTTAATAAAATTCCGGCCTATGGCCTACCACCAAAAATTTGTACCTGGACAGCAAATTTACTCTCCAACAGGATAATTTCTGTTGTTTTGGATGGCCATTCCTCTAAACTGTATCCAATTAATGCAGGAGTTCCTCAAGGTTCAGCTTTAGCCCCTACTTTGTTTCTTCTCCACATCTATGACTTCCTCTCTAGCACATCCAACCTAGTTCACAGTTACGCGGACGACAGCACCCTCCACTCAAATATACAATATTCTAAGCCTGTCTCTTTAGCCGAATTAGATGAGGATCGTTGACTTATGGAGGGTTCTGTCTCTGTGGATCTCCAAAAAATATTAGACTGGGGAAGCAGAAATCTTGTTACAATTCAATCCCACCAAATCTTAGTCTTGCTTTCTTTCTCATAAGATATACACCAGCCCTATACCCATCACAATGAACAACCAAGTTATTCAAAGTTCTTTTCTCTTGTTGGCATTTCTGTGGATCGAAATCTCAATTGGCACTAACATGTCACATCAATTGCAGAAGGGGCTGCTAAGAAATTAGGTTTCCTCTTCCGGGCTCGCAAATACTTTTTACCAGCTAATCTCTATACCTTATATACTTCAGAAATAAGACCAAACCTTTAATACTGCTCCCACATCTGGGGTGCCGCTGCCGCTTCTACACTCGCTAACATGGACTCCATTTAGAAGAGAGCTATACGTCTCATCGGTGACCCTACCCTCAACCAAAGGCTGCCATCACTTGCTCACCGACGTGCCGTTGGTGACCTCTCTCTCTTTTATAGATATCTGCACGGGCACTGCTCAGATGAGCTTTCCTCCATAGTTCCCCAACCTGCTGCCCCCAACAGATCCACCAGGGGAACAGAGCGAATGCACCCTTTTACTGTGCAGGTCATCAGACATAGAACATCTTGTTATGCCCGCTCTTTTGTCCCGAGGACTTCCAAGTTGTGGAATTCCTTGCCAGCACATGCTTTACCTTCTGCTCCGAACCTCCAAACCTTCAAGTCCAGAATTAACAAGTTGCCTCTTTCCTCCTTGTCAACACCCACGGTACGATAGTATTTAGGCTGTAAGCCCTCGTGGTGTGTTGTTCAAATTTAAAAAAAAATTACAGCAATATTCACTGCATTTTTCATCTACAGCATCCACTCCAGATTTTGTATTATTATAATAGACATTAATTTCAGGCAAACTTTTATCATCCTGTATGCAGTGATGCATGGAAGAAATCATGACAACAGCTTTGTTTTTCTTTGGTACTCTAGAAATCAATCTTTTATTACTTGTAAAGCCAAACAATGTAGATCCCACCTGTCTTGTTTTTTTGGGGGTAAAAATTCCTTGGGTATTTCCCGTTGTTTTTTTCATAGTTCCAACATAAGTTTATTTTTGATGAGATAGTAATGTTTCTGTTGCTTCCAAATATAGGCTTACAAAGACGAATAACAGCTTGTGTTGGAATAGTGAACCGTTTTTCTTCATCTGTAACATATTTTAATGAATCAGTGCCCTTGCCACAGTAAATATATGTATTATATATGTAGTGGGTTCGAGCGTCAACAAGACATTGGACTTTTAATCCATATTTCACGGGTTTGCCCGGTAAATACATTTTGAATTTACACCTGCCCCTGAAGCCGACCAACATTTCATCCCCAGTTGCATTAGCTCCCAACGAGTAAGCTGATTGTGAATTTTGATTTAATTTTTCATAAATATGTGAAGTCGCTGCAGCTGGATCCGTTTTCACTCTTAGAATTCTTTCCTCGTGTGTATCGAACCTTAGGCAAGTTAACAAAACAGCAAATCTTTTTGTTGACATTACCAGCCGAAAGATTTCCGGCCGGTTCCGTCTGTTGAAAAAACTGATTCAATAGCCTCGGTATATTAAATGAGTTATTGACTTCTTTCTTGTTCACATATTTTTTAACCCTTTCATTGCCTAGCGTTTTAAGTATGGGGTTGGGGACTAGTTATCGCATGATATAGGTCTAAAAAGCCTGTCCATGACTTCCTCTCCTGTGTCTTGAGTTCCGAAGCTCATGATCAGGAGTAATAAAGTTTCTGGGCTTTGTCTACTATGGTTGTCAGTTTGCGAAATGGGTATGCAATGCGATGGTTTTTCTTTTCCCTCCGCCCCTTTGTGAATGTGAGTTTTGGGGTAAAAACGAAAACAGATAATGTGGAAGTTAACATAAGGTAGTTTAGGAGCACCGAAGAAAAACGTTTATGGGACAGCGGCATTGTTATAGTTATTGTTATTATAGATCGAGTCATCCCTATTGGGGTTGTCTTTCCAATTTGTTAAGCTTGTAAACGATGGTAAGATGCTGTTTGTGTATCTGTTATTATAATATTTTTGTAAAATAGCACTGTCTGCATAATGTCATAAGCTAACTCATGAATATTTTTAAGAAAAAGGAACTAGACACTTCAGACAAATAGTGTTATTTTTATATGTATTAAAATTTGTTTTCGCTTCAATTTTGGTTCTTTTATGGGTCAGTCAGTCTGGACTCAAATATAACGTGAATACTGACCTAAAAATGTTTTACGGCACCGGTTCGTACCCACACTCTACACCGTCAACTTATAGTGAGTTATTTATAGGACACCTACTCCCTTCATTTAGTTTTCCAAAATATGAATCGAGAAGTATTCGTGTCTTGCTTATGAAACATGATACATCCGAAAGGTGAATATATAGAGATGCACCTCCAGCCGCTGAAAAAATACAAGCAACGGCGCCACGTACGTTGTCTAATTTAATAAGGGACTAATCACTACATCGTGTTATGATTAGAATATGCAGAACTCAATTAGAATACTTTATTGGCATTTAAAAGAATTTATAAAAACTCCGAGAACTGACATTGGGAGAATTAGAAGGAAAGGAAGCAGAGTTGTTACGAAAAGTTATGAATAAAAACTGTCAAAGTAAACTTACATAAAAAAGTCGCGACGCAGCAAGTACGGTATGGTAATGAATTTTCATAGAAATGACACCAAACTTTTTTAAAAATTAAATGCTTATAACATTTTCTTGTAACGTACAGGTCTAAATTTTGGCATATAGTTAACTTTTCATAACGTTAACCTACGTACCAAATTTGGCTACTATAGCTCTATTTCTTCCGAAAGAAAACAAAAAAATTTCCCGGAAAATCTAGTCCGATTTTTCTGGCTAACGAACTTATCCAAGCCACTTACAAAATAAATGTACCTGCCGAATTTTACGAAAATCGGCTTATATATATATATATATATATATATATATATATATATATATATATATATATATATATATATATATATATATATATATATATATATATATATATATATATATAGGATGTTTCAAACATTTCTGTCAAAGTTTCTGGCATGTATAGTACGCCATGAAATAAGTGTAGTGTACTCTATAAGACTATTTCCGAAAATGCACCCCTAAGAAGCTACAGCCCCCAGGAGAAGTCTCTCAAAATTCGTTTCTTGGCATTTTATTCAAAACTACTACACGTAGATTAATGAAATTTGAACCAGCGGCGTAGTTTTTAATGATAAATATCAGTGATTTTTTAGAATATTCATATTTCATTCAAATGCGTAATTTACAATAGGGCTGGAATGGTGCAATTTCCATACCGTTTTTGTGGGTGGTTTTATTCAATACACTTATCGAAAATCTGAAAGCTTTATATATTTTATATAAAAATAAATATTTGTTAAAATGTTTTACTGTTGACCGTTTTCATGTAATTTGCAGTTGAATGTTGACGTGCTTCTAAAGCTTTTGAAATCACTTGGCCGAAATGCCTACGAAAGCCATTTAAGTAGGCCTTGATATGAATTAATATATATATATATATATATATATATATATATATATATATATATATATATATATATATATATATATATATATATATATATATATATATATATACAGGATGTTTCAAACATTTCTGTCAAAGTTTCTGGCACGTATAGTACGCCATGAAATGAGTGTAGTGTACTCTATAAGACTATTTCCGAAAATGCACCTCTAAGAAGCTACAGCCCCCAGGAGAAGAATCCCAAAATTCGTTTCTTCGCATTCTATTCAAAACTACTACACGTAGATTAATGAAATTTGAACCAGCGGCGTAGTTTTTAATGATAAATATCAGTAATTTTTTAGAATATTCATATTTCATTCAAATGCGTAATTTACAATAGGGCTGGAATGGTGCAATTTCCATATCGTTTTTGTGGGTGGTTTTATTCAATACACTTATCAAAAATCTGAAAGCTTTATATATTTTATATAAAAATAAATATTTGTTAAAATGTTTTACTGTTGACCGTTTTCATGTAATTTGCAGTTGAATGTTGACGTGCTTTTAAAGCTTTTGAAATCACTTGGCCGAAATGCCTACGAAAGCCATTTAAGTAGGCCTTGATATGAATTAATATATATATATATATATATATATATATATATATATATATATATATATATATATATATATATATATATATATATATATATATATATATATATATATATATATATATATATATATATATATATATATATATACAGGATGTTTCAAACATTTCTGTCAAAGTTTCTGGCACGTATAGTACGCCAAGAAATGAGTGTAGTGTACTCTATAAGACTATTTCCGAAAATGCACCTCTAAGAAGCTACAGCCCCCAGGAGAAGAATCCCAAAATTCGTTTCTTCGCATTCTATTCAAAACTACTACACGTAGATTAATGAAATTTGAACCAGCGGCGTAGTTTTTAATGATAAATATCAGTAATTTTTTAGAATATTCATATTTCATTCAAATGCGTAATTTAAAATAGGGCTGGAATGGTGCAATTTCCATACCGTTTTTGTGGGTGGTTTTATTCAATACACTTATCAAAAATCTGAAAGCTTTATATATTTTATATAAAAAATAAATACTTGTTAAAATGTTTTACTGTTGACCGTTTTCATGTAATTTGCAGTTGAATGTTGACGTGCTTTTAAAGCTTTTGAAATCACTTGTCCGAAATGCCTACGAAAGCCATTTAAGTAGGCCTTGATATGAATTAAGCAGATGAGCATGATGTCAGCTTGACATTGTTTGGAGTATTGCAAATGTCACGTTATTATTTATGTTAATTATTTATTTTAACAAATGGTCAATTTTACGTATGCTGAACAAGTTGATAAGATTTTAAACTTGAATGAGTGTTTGGAAAATTCGAACGCAGCTGTGAGAAAATATGCAGAAAAATTTCCAACTAGAAACGTACCGAGTCGAAGAAACTTTTTGCCAACTGAGCAGAGATTACGAGGAAATAGTTCCCCTTAAAATAACAAAAGCAATACAATACAATAAAGTTGTGTAGAAGCCGCATCTCAACAAATATCCGGAACAGAGACAACCTGGCAAGTGGAACGTCGGCGAATGACATTCTCTTAAAGTAATGTTAATGTAATAGGGGAAATCATTGTTAAATACAAAAAAGCCTGGATGCAGCAAGTGCGTTAGGGTAGCGAATTTTCGTCAAAATGTTTTTAATGGCAAATATGTCTTGTTTTGAAGACAAAAAACTCTTTTGGTTGGCAATGTAACCTATGTAGTGCTGCTAACAATGTACCATATTTCATTAAAATTGTTGTTTCAAAAAGTACAAACATATTTTTCTGTCCTTGTCTTTTACAGACGTAAATAACGGTTCCTATAATTTATTAATCTTGTTTCCTGCTGGTGTGAACATATTAACGGAACATCAACTGGATGTCCAGTGGACATCTAATAGAAGTCTTCTGTATATTCATTGGATATCCAATGGACATCCATTGGATGTCTGATGGGTATATACAAACTTGAATAAAGTATATACATCCAGAAATTCGAATGCATTCTTGATTACATTTTAATGAATAAGAAATGCTCATATGTTTACATTATTTAAGTTTTATTAAAATTTTTCTGCTGTAACAATATCCATTGGATGTCCGTATGATATCCATCATGGCCATGGACGTAAAATGGATATTATGTATATCCAATGGATCTCCATTGGATACCCTGTGCTGTGTGGGAAATCCCACGAGAGGCCAATCAAAAAAGTCTAGTCGACTTTATAACCCTGGCATAAATTGCAGAGAAGTTAGCTATAGAATTGATCGCCGACATAACTTCCTACTTTCCAACCTTGCCACACAAAATCAAGTAACCTGTAGGGGACCGACTGGATGAGAGTTGTTTAGTCTATTTGGCAGGTATGCTACTCTGTATTTTGTACCTATCTCATAAATAATTCATTCAGTTCATGAAGCAAAATTTCAGGCTCTTAATAATAATGGTAATAATAAAGAGCCCACCGTGGCTGAATTCGTCTTAGAGTTTACAGATTTGACTTCAGTGTTCGCTGCCTTTAATCCGATTACTGAAAATATAGAACAAAAACAACAAAAGTGCGCTCTGAACTATGTGGCAGACACCGGATACCATCTAATTACCCCCCCCCCCCCCTCAAAAAAAAATCAACCAAATACTACGACAGCTTGTCACAGTCTTAAAAACTCATTATAATAAACTTTCCTTTACTGCTCATGACATATACAATATTATTATTATTGTTATTATTATGACAAATATTTTTTCTCTCTCCCATCAATGTCTCTTTTCCTTTTACTAAAATAAGATAAATTCTAAAATAATTTAAAAAGTGTAAAATTTCCCATTTCTTATCTCACTATCACTTCCTTATCTGCAGAAGGAATATAAAAATTACTGGATAGTCTATGAATTGGTAAAATGTGTTGTGAGCAGAAGCCAGTGAAGTATTTTGTTAGCTGTTAGTTGTTTTCGTAGTGTTACGGATTAAACACTCACTTGCACAGAAAGTCCTGTTATTATGTAACTTTTTTCCGAAAGGGATCAAACTGCTACAACATTGTTTACAGTGTAGAATCCCTCAAAAATCAAGGGTGAGCATAACACTTATTAGTTTATATTAGAGGTGAAGGAGATATTTTGTCCGATTGCATGGTTCTTGGAAGATTCTTAAACGTCCCGTTGCTCCTAGGCTGGTATCCACTGTCAGTCACTTTTGCCTGTCTTAAAGGGCCTTTTATCGCAGGGCCCTATACCAACCATCTTCATAACATTAACAGCTAGAGAGGGGAAAATATAAGTTGTAGTTGCCAGAGTGGTCTCTAACATCTGCAACCGACTGCAGCCTGGCATTAATTTAGTCAATATTCAACCAGGAAGGCTCGTAGACATCCCTCAGCCTCGAAAAACATCCTGGCGACGTTACAGCAACCAGATAAGTAGCACATAAAACTGTGTCTTTATTAAACTCTCTTTTAATATTGGTATCATGTGAAATTTTGTAAATACAGCTTAACATCAGTAATTTCTTTGCAACCATATAGATATTGACTACAAACCAACCTGAAATAGTTTTAAACTGATATAGTTTCATATAGACAATGTACACTTGCTAACGATCATTTTTAAGTACACTTTTTTATGCAGTTAAATAGCTCGACATTATGCAGTTAGTACATTAAAAGTACTTACCTTTATTTTCATTGTAGTAAAAGATAGTCAGTTATATACATCCAGTGATTGCTTATCATATATCTTGGTGGTTACCGATAACTTCTTTATAATTGATATTGATGATATATTAAATTCAGCAATACAGCATAACCTCTTTTATTTTCATTTTTATCTGTGTTGACGTTTTACACCAGGCATAATGGTAACGACGTAAGAAGTAATAATCATAGTAGAATTGGCTAAACGGCAGCCGGTTAGGTCACTATCGAACCATAGAATTAGTTACTGGTCTATTGCGAGCTGTTTTTGGTATTTGTCATTTGTTAATTAAGTTAATATATATATATATATATATATATATATATATATATATATATATATATATATATATATATATATATATATATATATATATATTTGAACCCAAGTGTTAATAATTAATTGTCACGAACGACGTGGCAAGCCACAGTCATGGCTGCTAAGACAACGCATCTTTGCCTTTAGACTGTGATAACAATTATATAATGATAATAACAATAAGGATAATGATAAATGTAAGTAATGGGATAAAAAGTTGTTAAATTGATGAAGCCGCTTACAAGAAGCACGGTCTAGTTTCTAAGATTCGTTTGTTTTCTTTTAAATAAATAAGACGAGTGCGCCAACTAGTTGGAACATCGCATTTATCTAAATTTTGAAAGAAGTCAACTGGAAGTTTTGCAGTTACATGTAAAAGTCGCCTGATGTAATAACAAACTTTACAAACTGTTTGCCATTGAACATTATTTGGAATGGGGAACAATTTCGACTAATATTTTTCAGTGTTTGTAGTCTCAAACAAGCGTCTAAAGTAAAGGGTCTTCCTTGGCGACACATATTTAAGTTCTTTTGCAGTTTAACTTATTAAATCTAAGTTTGACTAAAGTTTGTTAAATGTAAACTGTCCCTTTGGAATAAATAAAGTTGCCTAAAGAAACAAAAATTATACTGACTCTGAATGTAACACTGAGTCCACGCTGGCTCGCTCATTTTAATATATTTTTTAAGTGGCAAATTCGCGCTCCTTTTTCCTTGTTTTACCATTCTGAATCCGATTGAAATCCCAATGTTTTAAATTTAAATCAGTGTTTTTTTTTGGGTTAAGTTTAACCCATTTTTAAGTAGTCAAGGCCCATAACTATTATTATAAGTTGCCTAAAGACACAAAAATTTTACCGACTTCAAATGTCCCGGTTAACTTGCTCATTTTAAGATATTTTTTAAGTAGCAGAGCCGTGCTTTTTTAGCAAATTTTTCGTAAAACTAAAAATTCACTGATGAGGAGAGCTGTGTTTCTATTATATATATATATATATATATATATATATATATATATATATATATATATATATATATGTATATATGTATATATATATATATATATATATATATATATATATATATATATATATATATATATATATATATATATATATACATATATATAATGACAGAGCTATGAGAACCAAATTTAGCGTATACGTTTCTACTATCAAATTTACACTACATGCATGAATCTCTAAGTTGCAAGGAAAAGCAGTTATAGGCATTTAAGAAAAAAATGGGTGCCACTTTTGATCAGAGCAAAGCACATGAACAAAATATTTTGTGTGATTAACAAAACTAATTAAATATTACATACAACGGTTAGGTTTTACACTATATGCATGAATCTCTAAGTTGCAAGGAAATGCAGTTATAGGCATTTAAGAAAAAAATGGGTGCCACTTTTGATCAAAATGTTTTGTGTGATTAACAAAACTAATTAAATATTACATACAACGGTTAGGTTTTACACTACATGCATGAATCTCTAAGTTGGAAGGAAATGCAGTTATAGGCATTTAAGAAAAAATGGGTGCCACTTTTGATCAAAATATTTTGTGTGATTAACAAAACTAATTAAATATTACATACAACGGTTAGGTTTTACACTACATGCATGAATCTCTAAGTTGGAAGGAAATGCAGTTATAGGCATTTAAGAAAAAATGGGTGCCACTTTTGATCAAAATATTTTGTGTGATTAACAAAACTAATTAAATATTACATACAACGGTTAGGTTTTACACTACATGCATGAATCTCTAAGTTGGAAGGAAATGCAGTTATAGGCATTTAAGAAAAAAATGGGTGCCACTTTTGATCAAAATGTTTTGTGTGATTAACAAAACTAATTAAATATTACATACAACGGTTAGGTTTTACACTACATGCATGAATCTCTAAGTTGGAAGGAAATGCAGTTATAGGCATTTAAGAAAAAATGGGTGCCACTTTTGATCAAAATATTTTGTGTGATTAACAAAACTAATTAAATATTACATACAACGGTTAGGTTTTACACTACATGCATGAATCTCTAAGTTGGAAGGAAATGCAGTTATAGGCATTTAAGAAAAAATGGGTGCCACTTTTGATCAAAATATTTTGTGTGATTAACAAAACTAATTAAGCATTACATACAACGGTTAGGTTTTTTTGGCGCAAAAATGTCAAGTAGCAGAAAAAGTATTTTTAAAAATTTTATAATGTTTACTCTTAAAACGTCAAACTCGCGATTTAAAACTTCAAAATTTGCAATTTTCAGACAACGAACTTGAAATATATACGGATTAAATAGAAGATATGTAGTAATAAATGTGTTTTACAGAGCTTTAAGCTTTAGTTTCAACCATCATTGACCTTCATTTTACTAAAACATTTTCGGAAAATCCATTTCAAATAGGCCCTCTTTCTGATGCTTCAGCAGTAGTTTCAGCTATAGAGTTTTTGGCTTACTAGTCAATATTTTAGCAAATTTTCATAGAAAAAATTCGCTATTGAGAAGACCGCGACTCATGAAATTACGCAAACGGTTGCCATAGTAAAACGTATACAATGTACTAAATTTCAGATCTTTAAGCCAAAAAAAAACAATTATAAGCATTTAAAAAAAATAATTCCGTATTTTGAAATAATTATACGAAACTTCGCTCCGATAAGTCATTTGCTGCGTTCAGAATTTCTAACAGCAGGCACGTTACGGCTCTGATCTAATTATTTTTAAGAGCGCCTAGTATCAAATATGTCACACAAGAACATTTTCCATTAGGACATTCAAATCCTGCAATAAGTCTTACAATGCATTATTCCTGCAGAATACAAATAATAAGAATACTGCAGCAGGAAATTACGTCTGCAGTTAATGTAAAAGTTCTCGCCTTTATAATTGGAGAAAAGAGGCAAAATGGAAATTGTGTCACTTTCCAGCTATAATTACAGTTATGAGATATTGAAGGAGAGAGATACATCCTTCTCCCATTTACGTGCTTCCAGATTAAAATTTGCTACGTAATCAGATACCGTTCCAATTAGATGAAAATTTTAACTAAAGAAATGCACCAATGGGAAAATGACATCGAGGTTTATTGTTTCTGCTTCACACTCTATACGCAGCTGCAATACTGTCATTATAGGAAATGAATACCTTTTTGACAAACATGTTATGCTGAATTGAAAACTAGCTGGACATATATATATATATATATATATATATATATATATATATATATATATATATATATATATATATATATATATATATATATATATATAGTAGCAACCTGTTTCTACCGAATTTTCATTAAGAAAAATTCACTAACAGGTAGGTCACGATAAAAAGCTTTCGGAAAAAATTGTTTAGATGAGCGCGAATTTGGGTCCCTAGCACCCAAAAACCCAAAACCACCGCTAAAATGTTAATATGTATATATATATATATATATATATATATATATATATATATATATATATATATATATATATATATATATGGGTTTATATATGTATGTATGTATCCGAGTGATAACTCAAAAAATACTAAACTGATTTCAGTCAAACTTGGCAAAAATCTTGTTTGGGCGAAACCCGAGGTCGAGTTTGTTAATCAGCCTTTAGACTCAAGTTTCTCCTATCGAAAATCAGGTGAAACTTTTTGAAAACGCTATATTTTTGTAAGCCAGAGCAACTGGAATGCGACTTTACATGTGGCTATAAATTGTACAAATAAACCTACGTTGTGAATTTTAAGTAATTTGGTACACAATATTTAGAGTTTTTTCCAAATTAAAAATAAAATCCTAAAGACATGCGTTGAAACGACTTAGTGGTTAAAGTGGAATGCCTGACAGACAGAGTAGTTAACTGCCACGCGTAGATTGATTTACACAACAGGTATAAACCATACAACAACGCTAACCAAACTAAATATATACCAGGCATAATACATACTATCCGAACCAACAATCGTGAAATCACGGCCGAATTATGGAAAATGACAGACGACATGAAATTCAAAATTTGCTAAGTAATTGTTATTTAACTTGGGGCTTTAATCAATTATTAAAAGAGACTATATTTGTATATATGATGTCGTATAATATACTAGAAATGTAAACAAAATCAAGCTAAATCTGTACAAAAATGATCATAAAATAGTTTCTTTTATCTTTAAACGTCATATAAGACGGAAATAATAGTCGCGGGATATATTTCAACGGTAATTCTACTAACTCTGGAATTAATTAACTATACTTTGAATATAATATCCCGCGCATGAAGACGATCTAAGGTATCACGCCAGTAAAACCTTTGTTGACGTGTGCCTAGATAGAGCAGGGGGTACCGTGTTAGCCTCCTAAGCAGAAGGTTACGCGATTGCATCCAGCTTGATGAATGTATGTTTTTTTATGTTTTATTTTGGCATTTGGAGAAACAATAGTGCACATATTTCATAGGTTTTGAACAAGATCTCATTTTTGTTTAAAACTCCGGAATAAGTTTGTCACCTCTGAGCCTAAAATTATAACTTTGTTATTGTTGGTATTGAAAAAACCGATTTGATTAGGTTGGCTAAAACGGAATCATACTGGCGATTAATAAGGAAAAATAACTGCTACGTTTACAATTTGGCAGATACTTTACTCTTTAGTGAATGTTTATTAAAAAAAATCACTAACAGAGAGGTATCGATGGTGAGGCTTTGCTAGAATTTTTTCAAATTACCAAAAACTAGGGCCCCTAGAACCCATATCGGGGGACCATTTTTATATATATATATATATATATATATATATATATATATATATATATATATATATATATATATATATATATATATATATATATATATATATATATAAACTCAAAAACTAATTAACCGATTTCGATGAAACTTGGAAACTTGGCAAGTGCCTTTCTTTTATTAATGGCTTGGACGAATTCCGTAGCCAGGAATATCGGACAAAGCTTTCCAAGAAAATTTGGGGTTTTTCCGAAAAAAAAATTTTTCTCCGAAAATTACAAATCTATTTTAATGAAATTTGATGGTTATGTTGACCAATAAAAGACCTTACTACACAGCAAAACTAAACTTTCTGAGTTTATAGATAATTTAGTTATACAAATTTCGACTTTTCTTTCGAAAACAAATTTTGTCTCCGAAAATAAGACAGTTATTTTCATGAAATTTAGTGGATATGTTTTCTTGGGAGAGAACTTACCACATACTAAAATTCAACTGTCCAAGTTTATAGAAAATTGAGCTATTCAAATTTAACGTATTTAATAAAAATTCACTACCATAATGCACTTGCTATGTCCCGAAGTTTTTCTCAATATGAATTGAGTTGCCTTCTGCAAATTATTTGTATAACTTTACTGAAATTGGTAATACAAGTTTCTTTTAAAGAGACTTACACTTACTACAGCTATAGCAAAATTTGAATCCTTAGCTTCATGGAAAATTGAGTTTTCTGCATTTTTCTCAAAATGAGTTACACACTATTTTTTTTTTTCATAATAGAGAGATATGGTAACACTTTCGAAAGAATTCTTCAAATGTGCGCGTACTAGGATCTCTAAAATCGATCTGCAAGGTCTATGTAAGTTTAAAGTATTAACTTTACTAATATGTCGTATAATAATAGTGTACAATTCTTATTAAGATTCGCTACTATAACGGACTTGATGCGTCCCGAAATTTTTTAATTGTGATAGATCATTGAATTGTTTACACGGTAGCAACAATGTAAAGAATGGAAAACTCTATTCCTAACAAAAATCAACTCTCTCTCTCAACAAATTAAAATATTGATTCCTTTAAATAAAATGTTTTTATACCTACTTCGAGTTAGCATATATTTTTGATTTTAAATACCCCACATAAAATATATATAGCGGCGTAGGATCTGGGTCTAGCTCCTCGTCTACCGAGTTACTTGCCAACAGAGCAGTCATTTAAAAACTCGTAATATTTCTCGAAGAAAGCCACAATCCCTGCAAGTTGCATTGTGGAATGCAAACGGACTAGCCTGCAAAAAAATGAGCTCCAAGAATTCGCTCAACACTTAAAACTGAACGTTATTCTAGTCCAGGAAACCAAAATGCGTCTTCTAACCAATTCTAAACTACCCAACTATACATTGTACCGCACCACTTCCAGAGGTGGCGGCAGTGTATGTTAAGACAAATATTGACCACCACCCTCTCAGTACGCCAGCCCTACAAAACATCGAGGCTACACAAATCGTAGTCAACACTTCCTCTGCAGGCCCAATAAAGCTCACTTTTGCCTATAATCCTCCACAAAAGAGAATTGTAGACGCCAACCTAGACCTCTTATTCCATACCAACCAATCCATAATAATTGCTGGCGATTTAAATTCCAAACTCCCCAATTGGCATTCTCGTAATGCCAATACAAATGGGAAAAAATCCTCCAATCCTATGTCGACAACCATGCAAGTTGCATGGTTGACGCTTCTCAAAGACCTACACACTTTAGCAGTCCGGGTCGCCCCGACGTGCTCGACATAGTTATCAGGTCGAACACCACCCTTCTCTATGAAATAACATACCCTCTCGTCGGAACATAACCTAGTCATATTGCAGCTCGGATATGACAATGACGATCCCGACCTCCTAAGGAAAAATGTACTGTGGCCAGTTTTCACAGCATCTTAAAAGCACTCTTGGCAATATTCCGGTTATGCGCAGCATCCCCGAAATCGAGGGTGCAGTGGATAATCTACAGTCCAAAATCCAATGTTCTGTCGAACATGCATCAAGGACGTACCCCGCCCCAAGGAATCTGCCGCCATTCTCGTCTAGTATCAGACAAATGATACTCGAAAAGAACCGCGTTCGTAGACTAACTCAACGCACCGAAAACTCCACCGACAAACGAGACGCAGACTCATCAAACAAATACGATTCGTTCTACAAGAACTCCGCAATAATCGTTGGGAGGAACGCCTGCAAACGCTGTCAGCCCAAGACAATTCATCTAGCAAATGGCAAAAGCCTTTTACTCCCAAAAATCCCCGATTCCCACTTCACGGCCGTAACGGTGTCGTATACACGGATGCGGAGAAAGCAAGTGCATTCGCAGATAATCAGTTGCAATTCAGCCCAAATTATAACAACGTTGATCTGTCACACGTCACAAGAACGCACCGGTATGTTAGGAGTGCGCTTCGCGCCACCTCAGACACATCTGTCGTGCTCGCAACTTTCGAAGTTTCCCAAATAATCAAATGATAAAAAAAATAGGAAAGCTCCGGGATACGAAGGAATCTCCAACGTAGCCCTGAAAAACCTTCCCCGCAAAGTCGTGGTATTCCTAGTTACGTTTATAAATGCCATGCTGCGATCTTAACATCTTCCTTCAATCTGGAAACTTCCCGATATTATCAACATCCCGAAACCCAGCAAAGGTCCGCTGTTCCCTCGGGACTACAGGCCCATAGCCTACTTCCAGTCAATGGCAAAAATCGCTGAAAAACTGATTCAGAAAAGGTTAGCTTCATTCACCTCTGAAAAACATATTTTCTTAGACGAGCAATTCGGTTTCAGACACCAGCACTCCACCACAGGCCAAGTCTTTCCTGTGGTGGAAAACATCACCGAAGGATTTAATAAAAACAAGTCAACTGGTGCAATATTTCTCGACATTGCTCAAGCCTTCGATGGGGTTTGGCATGCGGGCCTCTTAAAAAATCTGCTATCATTCAATTATCCTCTCCCTCTGATTCTGCTAATCAGGTCATACCTGCAACAGAGGAAGTTCTAGGTCAAAAATCTGGGAGACAGATATAGAACGTACTCAGCCACGGCTGGTCTCCCGCAGGGTTCTGCTATCATCCCTCTGCTGTACAGTATATATGTCGCAGACATTCCGACAGCGCCCCTATAGGTGACATACGCACTGTACGTCTGTACGTAGACGACACTACTATCCTCAGCAGCTCGCTCAGCCGATGATAATAACCTAATGACTTGAGACCATCGTCGACGAGCTGCAAGGATGGTAGAGGAAATCTTGTCTAGCCATAAACCCCGATAAATGTTCAGCAGCCCTATTTTCCAAGAGGAGACACAAACCTCACGAACACGTATCATTAGGCAACCGTCTAATTCAGTGGCAAGATTCCGCCAAATACCTCGGGGGTTTCCTCGACAAACGCTTAACATGGCGCCCCCATGTCCAACACGCCCGACGAAAAGCCTCGATGTTCATCTCGAATCTGTTCCCACTTCTAAATATAAATTCCAAAATGTCCATAAACAATAAATTGCTCATGTACAAAGTCGAAATCCGGCCAGCCATAACCTATGCACCCTTGCATGGGCCACCGCGGCCGCAACACACATCAAGACGCTTCAAATCATCCAGAATAATATTCTGAGAATGGTTACCGGAGCGCCATGGTTTGTCAGAAACAGTGACATTCACTTTGATCTGAAAATGCCTTCGATACTTGAGTTTATAACTCGACTATCCACAACTCAGTTCGCAAAAGCCGCTTCTCACCCAAATGCTCTTCTCCGTAGTGCCACCGCCTAAGATGAGCAACTTCCACATAAGCATAGGCGTCAAAGGCGTATACTTAGCCGCTAACGCCCCCGCGGCAAAAACAGAATGGAAATATTCAAACCCAAACGTCATTTTGTGAATTCTTTCCGACGGAGGTCCGGTACTCCATGGGAGGGGCTTTTAGTAAGTATGAGTCTTACAGTACCGCACTACGGTGTTGTGAATGAGGTCTGCATGATGCATTTCTCCCTCGTGTATCAAAAAAAAAGAAGAATGTGCTGTATTTTAAATGCCTTTACGAAACAAATAAAGTATATCACGCATAGCACTAAACACTAAGCGATTTCAATGCTCTTTTGTTTTGTAATTTTAACAAATAAATATTGCAGTGAATATGAATATTGAATGGTATAAATAGCCACAACGTAGGCGGAATGAATACTCGTATATGAATCTAATGCCAAGACAAGATGTTACATTTGTGACAGGCTTATGACAAAGCAAAAAGCAAATGTTAATCTAACAGAAAGACATGCATTGCTGACATCCACTGTTATTTTAAATTAAAGTCGGTACGCTGCAGATTTAGCTGACGAAACGCAGTTATTAATTAACTTTTGTTTACCAAATAAAAGATGCTCCTTATTTACCGACAATTGCAATGAGTTTCGTAAATTGGTGTATGAATTTAATTTACTACATACCTTGTGGTTAATGAGAAAAATAGCTGTGAGTGTGGTTTAGTACGAAGTAATTAATTTTGTTGCAATGGTCAAGGTTTTAAAAGTACATAAATTAAGTCGCTTAATTGACACTTTTTAATTTTAGAAAAATTGTTTTAAATGACCGCGAATTAAGACAGCTAGAAAAAATGTAAAATTAGGGAGCCAGTTCCTGTGGTAAGTGGCTTGGATAACTTCGTACGCCAGGAAAACCTGACTACTTTTTCGTGGAAACTGTTGGGTTTCTTCCGTAAAATGTTTGTATTTCCAAAAATAACAAAGCTACGGCAACGAAAGTTTAAAGTTTAAAGAAAAAATTTTCGGTACCACTGGAGGTCAAAAAATAGGAGAAGACCTAAATATTGTTTGTGGTGAACAAACCCGATGAAATAATATTAAAAAAAGGGGATTAACTTTTCCTGGCGCAAAAATTCAAAAAATACGAGAAAAATTAATTTAAAAATTTTATAAATTTTCTTCTGAAAAATGTGGTTTCGGAACGACAGAATTGGTGAATTTCAAACAAATATCCTGCAAATAATGTGCTTTATAAGTGGCAAATGTTGAAAGAAATGTCTTTAACAATCTCCTAGGTTAACGTTTTAACTGTTACTCTGCTTGATTTGATTAAAATGTAAAAGAAAGTTCTGTTTTCCAATGGTATTTTTTAGACTGGTTTTCTTTTACTTGGTTTGTAGTTTGCAGATCGATTTTTAATTTTACTTAAAATAGATTGGAGCTTTCTGGATAAACTGTATTTTACTATATGCTGGCTTGATTATGTGATTTCCATTTGCGTCACAATTGGAATGCTGCCTGATTTAGTCCGACAAAGACGTTTGGGTATAATGAACCCCACAGCTGAGAGGAGGCAGATAAGTTTTACCGCCCCCTGTTAATATTTTTAGCCTTATTACTGCTCATAACAGCCACCATTGCGACATTTGAAGTCGGCTTTTCTTTATTGTTGCAAGTAACGGTCTGTGAACACAGGTCGGTAAAATAGCTTGTTCACTGTCAAATATAATTACGATTGTTTCAAATAACTTTGTTACCCCCCAGGTACAAAAACCACTTTAACCTTTTAATAGCAGAGCTTTTGAATATTTTCTTTTTACCGTAATAAATATAGACTATTATCATTTTCAATACTTTCTTAGCTTATAACCCACCATATTAGATTAGACATTGACACGGCACACCAGCAAGTGTACCAATTGCATTAGATAATTCACTGAAAGAGCATAATAATAAATAAAAAACAACGACCAACAGGTTTGAGTATCAAGATATTTTTCATACAAGTTTAACAGAGCTTTTTTCTAGCGCGATGAAGCTAGTGATACTTGCTTCTGGTCAAGGTGCCCATTATGTTGGTTACTTTCTATACAGGCAGTCTGCATCTCTCCGAATTCCCACCTTTCTCATGAGCATTATACGTACTTACGATGTTGTCGACGTTCGCTTAGGATAAGCGCACTTTTAAAGCTACAACAAGTACATTTACTACCATGAAACATATTTTTTAAAACTAGGTCAAAATATCAATAATCATCAATTAACAGGTAGAGCGATGTGCGTCGTTGGAATATAACGCTGCGTACAGGAAAGTTGAAACATGCAGTCAGTCACTTGCCTGTATCTTTTCATTAAAACTGTTGGGGACAAATAAATTTACATCTATCTAGGGTGTAGCTAATTAAACGGATATGATCTAAACCATAGTGGTAACAAAAATACTCCGAACAATATTCTTACCTCCTTACGTTAGTATTGACCACGATTTCCAATAAGGATGTTCAGTTTTGACGTAGCATCCCGTTTCAGAAATTATGTACGTTTTGATGTAATATCCCCTTTCAGAAATTATATACAAATATTTGCGTTCGAAAAGAGAAAATTAATATCTGTATATCGGTGGTATATTTAAAGAGGTATTAAAGGGGTTCAACTCTAGTGCTTTGTATTGCAAATAAGGGTGAGTTTTATGTAAATCAGTAAAAGGAGTAGAGGTATTACAAGTTGTAATTTATTCAAAAATTCTTATGTTAATATAAGTTCCATAATATATTACCTGCCATACAAGTAAACAAGCCTAGACCTGCAAAATTATGCGCGTATGTTTACTTACTTGACGTTGTAACAACTAATACCACCCCTTTCTATGTGTTGGGATTAGGATCAGGTTTTGCAAGAGTATTGAGTTTACTTTAAAATTCGATACGAGAGCTGATGTATCTGTTGGAATGTGTATCAAACCCTGCGCCATTTACTTTTGTGTGTTTAGTCTAGTGATGGGAAAAACGGTATATTTTCTGTTAACAGTTGAAGCCGTTAACGTTATTTAATAACAACCGTTGAAAATAACGGCTTCAGTTATTTTAAACTGGATAGTAGATCGATAGTATCCTACATTCCCAAAGCTGTGAGCGATAGCGAGCACACTAGTATAAATGCATTGTATTTTAACCCCGTTATTTAACGTAGTGTATTAATCTCAAATTTTGTCGATATGAAGAGGAAACAAAGGGTTAAGAAATTCTAATAAGCGTGTCGTAGATCTTTTGCCACTCTGAAGTCAAACTTTTAGAAATCAGAAAGGAGTCTTATATTAGTATTTACTTAGATGTTTTAGGAATTATAAACTAGTCATTTCTAACAAATTTATTTTATGAGGGGTCTTTACGTAAATGTCAATGCCACAGCAAGAATCAATAAATATCATTAT